>JADRCH010000610.1:632851-648423 GCA_019843965.1 Rhynchomys soricoides | reverse complement strand
AGAGAGAGAGAGAGAGAGAGAGAGAGAGAGAGAGAGAGAGAGAGAGACTGGTGGGAGAGAACTGGAGACTTCCTCACATATGTATAGGAATTCAGTGTGCCCACTGAGGTTGCTTAGAGTCTCTGTTTTGCTTCTATTTCATTCCATGCTCCACAGGCAGATGATAGCTTTGGCTGCTGTGATAAAGAGAAGAAGAGATATTACACCCTGGTTCTTAAAACACCCAGTAGTAAGATACTCTTATTAGTTGAGTTGACTACAGTAGTCACATGGCTATGCCTGAATTCATGGGCATATGCCTATAGTCCTAGGTGGCCTCTGTTATGTTCAAATGTCAAGGGCTTTGCAGAGGCTGAGTGTGGGACGCTTGCTCTGCATAGGGTGGATGCTGTGAGAGAGAGGTGATTGGATCATGAGGGCTCAGCCTCCGCCAATGGGTTGATCCACACATGGCTTCATAGTTTACAACCTTATTGTGAGGTGAGGGTAACTTTCTGAGATGAAGCCTACCTGTTGGAAGATACTGGAGGTATGTCTATCTTACCTTTGGTTCCTCTGTGGTCTCTCGATTCCCCCTGTCACGAGGGGAGCTTTGCTCTCTCACATGTTCCCTGTCATTGAGTTGTGCATCTCCATGGGCCTAGAAATAACATACTGGGACTAAAACTTCTGAAATGGAGCCCAAAGAAATTCTGCTTTAAACTTCTTCCAGATAATCAGAGATGAAGTCTGATTAACACATTGTAGAGGAAAAACCAGCAACAAGCTAACATCAGAATCCATTTTTGAATAGCATTAATATTTTAATACTTGCATTTCAGAATCCAGAACAACAGTGTTAATATTTCAGAATTTATGCTCATTATAATTTTTTGAATCTTTTAAGGAACAAAACTGTGTTAATTGCCAACTTGTCAGACTCTATAGATTCACCCATGGTCCATGCCTCTGGGCATACTTGTGAGGGGTCGGTCCTTTAGAGTAACCTGAGTTACTGAGAATGTGGAAGGAGCCATCTTAATTGTGGGCTGGACCATTCCTTATGGACTCTCAAATGTATACTATAAACAGAGACAGCGAACTGAACACAAGTCACTCATCCTTCTTCCTTGTGACTAGCTGCTCCAACTTCTGCTGCTTCCACTTCTCTGCTTTGACAGGCTGTAACTTGAACTGTGAGCTAAAATAAACCCTTCCCTCCTTAAATCGCCCTTATCCAGAGGGTATTCTATCACAGCAACAGGAAAAGAAACGAAGACAAGAATCTTGTATTGATGAAACATATGACAATTGGGTTTTGTCCACCGTCTTTATCCTTCGGCTTAAAGAACAGAAAATTGTGCCATTCTTTAACATCTTGCTCCATCCCTGGCAAGGACGTCTAAAGCCGAGGCTGGGATAGTTCTCCTGAGCTATGGACTCCTTGAAGGAGGTGTCTACAGCTGAAGGAGGCTGATGGGAGGACCAATGGGCAAGAACCAGCGGTGTCCACGCATGTTCAGTCTCCCTGTTGAGTTTTCTTCCCGCCCTGACTCAGCCTCTCCTAGAGTCCTGGAGTCACTGTCAAGCCTCCCAGGGCTCGTGGACTGAGCACGAGCAGGTTGTCGGAGAACTGATTTTTGAGACCTGTCAGTCACCTCTGAGGAAAGTCCCCTCCATATGCAGCCCTTCCACGCACTGATCTTGTGCTGTGAATGTGGAGATCAGAGGAATACATAGGGAGAGTAGCTGAGATTGTATGAGTGGGCTGAGCAGCAGAGCTGACTAGACTCTTGGTGGCCTGGGAGCCTCCTGGCGGTGTTGGAGTGTGTTTCTAGAAGAGGCCAGCAGAGGGCCTTCAGCTCTTTGCTTGAATTTCTTCATAACAGCCAGGAAATGCTTGGGCAACCTACGTCATAAAGAGGAAGCTTCAATTATGAAATTAGCGAAAGCCCTTCTGCCGGCTCTGGTGGCGCAGGCCGGTAGGATATGCTGAAGAGGCAGAGGCAGGCGGATCTGAGTTCGAGGACAGCTTGGTCTACACATTTTTTTCCCCTCCTATCTTCATTTATCCTTCCAACTTTTACTCGGCTCTAGAGTTACATTCGTTGGTAGGGACCAAGCTATATGATTTTATTTTTAATGCATAGTTGAGGTATAATTGCATCTCTCAGATATACCTTGAATTTTATTCTCGTAAGTACCTACAGATGTTGGGAGGACGCTTCCCACCTTCCTTGCAAAATATTTATGCTGGCCACAAACGAGGTGTGTGTGCACAAGGGAATGTCTTCATTCCTTCAGAACGCAGTATATATTATGCAAATTAATGTAGTGGTACGTGTAGTAAAGACTTTGTGTCTGGCTTTGAGTGAACTATTTCAGCAAAGTCTTTGCTATGTTTGGGTCAATCAGTAGAGGCTGAGAAATTGTTATGAGCCTGCTTAAACCTTGAAGAAATGTTTTCTCTCTGGAAAGCCTGCACTTGGTGCTATGTGAGAGCTTGCAGCTGCTCTAATCTTGGTCCTAAGACTCCTGGCAAACCTGGACTTCTTACTTTTGATTATGGCTAGCCATAGTCAAAAGGGACTGAGATTTGTGTTGGCTGTCTGCTCTCGTGAGAAGCAAAGGGCAAGATTACATTGGCAGCAAGAACCTTTCCCAGTCCCAATTAACTTTGTATAGTGTTAAATAAGGTAACTGATGTGAGCTAGCTGGGTGTCAGTCTTTCCTGGGAAGCTTGAACCCCTCTGCTCCTTCAGAAAATGAAGGCTTAGCATCTTGGTGAGCTTCTCCGTCTGCGGCAGCACCTACAACCAACATCAATCAATAATACAGGGAGAGCCTTGCTACTGTAGACTTGGCCTGCTCAAACTTTGTTAATCAATGACAAAAGAATTACTGCTTTCCGGGTTACAGTGAGCTTGTGGAAATAAAGATAAACAAGAATTGGTTAACTAGATGGAAGTTTCAAAAAAAGAAATACATAATAATTCCGTTGTAATTTCCCCTTGAAGAATATGTTTTTGTGGGGATTGCTTAACTTGTGGCTATGAAGTAACTTTCTTTTTAGATAGAAAACTTTGTTTTAAGGGGTATAAAAAAAGGTTAAGAGAAAAAAAATAAATCGCTGGGGCCTGCTTTTGCTTCAACCACTGTGTGTGTGTGTGTATGCATGCGCGAGAGTGTGTGCATGCGTGTGTGTGTGTGTGTGTGTGTGTGTGTGTGTGTGATCCCCCCTTCTTTTCTCTAATTGTTGGCTGAATAGGCAGCAGCCCTCATTGGTTACTATCTGAACTGACCCTGGTTAGCTGCTCTCAGCACTGGGTAGTGAAAAAAAACTTATTCTGCTTTGGATCTAACCAGAAACACAGCTGCATCTTTCTGGTAGCCACACACACAGAGACACTCAAACAGATACACAGACACACAGATACACACAGACACAGACACACACACACACAGACACACATACACACAGACACACACAGACACACAGACAGACAGAGACACACACAGACACACAGCACACACAGAGACACAAACATGGATGTTCCCATCCCCTCTAAATGTGCTCAACCTTCATGCCATGGAAAGTTTGAACTCCTCTCTATTTCAATAAAGCAATCTCAGCCTGTTGAGTAGAGCCTCTATTCTACCTCTTCTCTGCCTGCTTCTCCTACAGTGGCACTGTGCTCTTCTATCTGGTGCTCAGAGTCACTGCCCATTGTGAGCAGAAGCACAGCTCTCATTTCAAAGGGAATGAGTTTACTCTGGAGACAAAATGAGTGATCATGGTCAGAAACACAGATTTAGATTACCCCAAACAAAACAAAGGAAGTCATACCCAAAGACACTTTTCAAGCACATTGGAGGAGACATAGGAGACATGGTTACAGCAAAGTGAGAGCCTTTGGTACAGGCTCAGATGCTACCTGGTGATGCTCTCAGCTCTTGGATAGGTGGAAGCTATCTGTCTGTTAATATATTCCAAGGAGAGCTAGTCTTCTGAGTTACTTCATGGTGCTAAAGGTCAGGGACAGAGAAGAGCGATAAACAGCTATCGAGGACTGGATGGAGGGCTGGAGAGACGGCACCTTTCCAGGGGGATCTGATGCTTTCTTTTGACCTTCAGGAGTACCAGGCATGCACAAGGTGCACATACATATATCCAAGAAAAACACTAATGTGCATAAAAGAAATATTTTTTCTTTCTTTCTTTTTTTAGAGGTCTAAAGATGGCTCCTGGCTTTTCAAAAATGGCCACTGAAGCTCTAATCAGTTACCCTTACAGAAGATTATGTGGAAGTTGCTGCTTCTGTCCAGAAACTTTCATTTTCATAGGCTTGAAAAGGGCTGGCAGTTACCTTTCACCCTTTTTAAATATTTTTTTAAAATTTTTCATACTTTATTTACATTTCAAATGTTTTCCCCTTTCCAGATCTCCCCTTTGGAACCTCCCCATTTCCTCCCCCCTCCCCCTGCCACTATGGGGGTATTCCCCCACCCACCCACCCACTCTCGTCTTCCCTCCTTGGCATTCTCCTCTACTGGGGGATCTAACACTCTCAGGCCCAAAGGCCTCTCTTTTCACCCTTTTTTGTAGTTGTGCTTCTAGGTTGATTTCCACAAGACATCAATTTTCACTAAATTTCACTGTAATGAGTACATTCTTGAATTGGCTCATTTAATAGAAGAAATAATCTTTCAGATGGTGCTGAAATCCCCGGAGAAGTTGAGTCTCCACCCAGGCCTCGAGCCATACTGAGACTTCTTTACTACTCTCCGCTTGAGGAGATGGACTTTGAGATAGGGCAAGTCACCATTTCCCAGCCTTAGCCTAAGAGGTACCAGGTGCCGTTCCCAGGTCCAGGTCCCCTGGGATCTTCTGCCAAGCTGCAGCTTTACCAGGGCAAGCCTGACTATTACGGAACAGAGACCAGGTCTTCGTTCTGGAGAACTTTTGCTTTTGGAGATGGCTTTCCAGAGTTTTCCCACCCACCACAATTCGACCCCAGGCTATCCCGGGAGACCCTGCATCATAGACTTTGGGTCTCTCGCAAGGCTGGGAGATAGCCAACAGTGAGTCTAAACCCGATCCTCAGTCACTCTTGGGGTATCTGCTACACTATCTAAATTGGGGCTGTCCCAAACCTTGGCCATAATACCCCAAAGGGCCACCAGGGGTCGCTCTTGACTATAACATCCTTCGAGAACTTAAAATTTTCTGCAGGTGTATAGACCAATGGCCTGAACTCCCCCCTATGTACAGGTCTTCTGGGAACTGCACTCTCTCTTCTCTCCCACTTCCCTTCACTGCACTGAGCACACGGCTCCAGGTGATCCCTAGCCTTGACCTCCTCCACCTCACCAACTTCTCTCCTGTCCAGTGTGACCTCAGCACTGGTGGCAGAAGAAGCAGCAGTACCAATAGAATTGATTGTAATGGTGATGGTGAATGACTAGCCTGCTCATTTAAAAAAAGCCCACCAAATGCTTGCAGCCAACCGTTGGACTGAGCGCTGGGTCCCGAATGGAGGAGTTGGAGAAGGGACTGAAGGAGCTGAGGGGGTTTGCAGCCCCATGGAGGGAGCAACAGTGTCAACTGGCCAGACATCCCCCCTCGCCCCAGCTCCTGGAGACTGGACCACCAACCAAAGAGTACACATGGAGGGAATCATGGTGCTGGCCACATATGTGGCAGGGGATGGCATCATTGGCCATCAGTGGAAGAAGAGACCCTTGGGCCTGAGGGTGCTCGATGTCCCAGTGTAGGGGAATGCCAGGGAGGGAAGACTGGAGTGGGTGGGTGGGGGGAGCACCCTCATAGAGGCAGAGGGAGGGGGGATGGGATAGGGGGTTTCCGAAGGGAAGACCTGGAAAGGGGAAAACATATGAAATGTAAATAAAGAATATATCTATATCTATATCTATATCTATCTATCTATATATAGATAGATAGATATAGATATAGATATATGCCCGCCAAGCTGACAGGAGGAAAGTAAACAGCATGTGACTGGTCGCCATCTTAACTTTGGGATAAAGAGAGTCGAATTATAGCTCTACTCCCATCTTTCTTAAGGGCAACTCCACATGTGCAAGGAAGCAGTTCTCCAAAAGATACTTTTAAAATGAGATAAGATTTCTGGTTCTAGTCTCATAAGAGCTACTATAACTAAGAAATACAAGTTGATAGCCACTAACTTTATGAATGATCATATCTTTTAATGTGTTCAGAATTATATTTAAAGTCATGTTGAGTACTGATGCAGTTAATAACTAAAACTTTATTTAGCCTCCTGTTTTATGTTTGCTAGATGTACAGTGTAGAGCAGATAACTAGAAACAGACATAGATTGTCTAACCCAGATATGCATAGTAGGTTCTAGCCCTCAAACCTGTCAGAGCCCTGTTAAATATGGTATTTAAAACCTTAAACTTGAGATGCTTAAAATGACAGACTTCTACATCCTAGCAGTGGAACCCCAATGCCTACAAGAAGATATGGACACAAGAAGAATGGATTCCACCTGGATTGTGGTACAATTGCCCCTGAGAAAGATTGCTCCACTGCCTTGCTCTCTCCTGAGGCCTGGCCTGAACAGTGGACAAACAGGGACACTGGGCATGCCTTGCATCACTTAAGTCAAAGCAAGATCGGTTTCCCAAGTTCCTCCTCCACAGGAAGACCTCTCAGATTTTCCCAGCCTGGTGATGATTGATCCTGCTCTGGGACCTGTGTCCCCAACTAAGCCATCAACATCACAGGATCCTAGTGGTGTGACTGTCTGGTTAATGGGCGAGTCTGTCATTTTAATTGACACATAGGCCACTTAGATCACAATATAGCCTTCTCAGGCCTCTGAGGAGTTTGAACCCAGTGATCAACAGCCCGTGTCTCATCATAAATAATTGGATAGGAAAAGCTTATATAAAGTCTGAGGATATGAGAGAATCCCCAAAAAGTAAGTGTCTAAGAAAGTGTTTAAAGGTCTGAGAAGATGTTCTGAGGTGGGTAAATGCAGGCTATGAAGGATTCGTTTTTTTGTAAACTTCAGATTCTTGTAAGCTTTAGGGAATTTATTTGAATCTACCTCTCACCGGTTGAAAGGACTGGAGATAAGTACTGTCAACTAACGTCCGTTTCCCTGCCCACCTGCCTATTCCTAAGGATGAGATCTATTTCCTTCTCCCTGGTCCTGGGACCCCTACATCTCCTCCAACTACCAAGACCGTGGGCCTAACAGTTTCAAATGTCCACCCAAGAAAATGTTTTCCTCCCTAAACTTTATCTTCTGCCCCTAACATCTAGGGGTTGTCTCAGAATCTGCATCCAGGAAAGCTCCAAAACAGTTACCCACAGGTGCTCCGGCCCCACCTCACAGACTGCTTCAACTGAGCCTATATGCTCTTGCCCACAGATGGTCCCACGACCCGGACAGCAGTGAAACATGCAGCTCTTCCCCAGACTTGGCCAACATCCAGCTTTTTGTCCACACCCCCTAACAGCAGAGCCCTAACGTCAACAGGAAGTAGCCAGACGATTATGCTGCTGATTATGTTCATTTATAATCAACAAAGGCTGAAATGATGGGTTTCAGGCCTGGGGACAAGGGACTGAGGCACATGTTTTATGTACCCAATAAACCTGCCTTTAACATAATCTAATCTGGTTTAATTAGGCTCATTTCACTGGCAGAGAAATAATTGATTACTCTCCACTGAGGCTCATTTTATAAAGAATAAGACTTATAAATCTGTTATCTATATTTCTTATGAAAGTTTCAAACCATGCTTTCCTTCTTGTGAGCTACTGACACTTTCTGAGGAAACCCCTCACATGCCCGTCACCAGCTCAGTCCGTCTCTCTTGGCTCCTCTGTCTGTGTTTAAACGTTCATATAATGGCTCCACCAGCTGACACTGCTTTGATTTCCCATTCCATATTCACGACTGCCCAGGCACCTTGTACCCACCATCTTCTTATCCCTTCAGGGTGTGGGGACCACTCCACTGTGGACCCAGCAACTGCAGCTGCTACAGGGCAACAGCTATTGTCTGCTTTGACCAGGAGCCATGATGGAGGGATCTGCAGTATCCCATCCCAGGCATCTGCTCAAACCCTTTATACTTTGTACGATATACACTCTTTTTTACTATATATGTCGTTTATACTATATGCCTTTATACTATATTTGCCCTTTATACTTAATACTTTATACTTGTCATCTCACCTTGGGAGAAAAGTGTGTGAAATTGCTGTAATTAAAAAGCATTTTTGCATGTCTGCCAAAGGCAGATTTTGTGCTCCAGACCCCCTCCCATACCTAGAGACAGCCTGACTCCTAGGAGGTCCATCATAACCAGGCTTACAGGTGAGACCCCCCTCCCTGCCCTCATACCTGGCTTAACTGGGACCCCACAAGACCCAGCAGATGCAGGACCTATCCGCCCTGCCAGAGACACATCTTCCTTCCTGTCTGTAACTCTGCTTGAGGAAGATCGGGCACTCCAGCTCCCCTCAGAGCCCCAACCTGCCCATACCCAGAGGCAGCCTGACTCCCAGGAGGTCTGCCTTAATCAGGGTCACAGGAGATCTGCGGGAGCCAGGGACACAAGAGGCCTGCCCTAACTAGGGTCACAGGAGACTCTCCTAACCAGAGACAGCACTGTTTGCCTCCCAGAAGGCCTACTCTAACCCAGCTCACAGAGCTCCACATTCCTTCAAGGAGGGACAGGCTCTAGTCAAAGACAGCAAGACCAGTTAACACCAGAGATAACCAGATGATGAATGGCAAACACAAGAACATTAGCAACAGAAACCAATTCCACTTGACACCATCAGAAGAACCCAGTTCCCTCACCACAACAAGCCACAGATAACCTAACACACATGAAAAGCAAGATTCTGACCTAAAATCACATCTTATGAAGATGATAGAGGACATTAAAGAGGACATAAATAACTCCCTTAAAGAAATACAGGAAATCACAATCACACAGGTGAAGGACTTGAACAAAACCATCCAGGATCTAAAAATGGAAATAGAAACAATAAAGAAATCACAAAGGGAGACAACTCTGGAGTTAGAAAACCTAGGAAAGAGATCAGGAGTCATAGATGCAAGCATCACCAAAAGAATATAAGAGATGGAAGAGAGAATCTCAGGTGCTGAAGATACCATGGAAGGTATTGACACAACAGTCAAAGAAAACACAAAGGCATAAAGCTCCTAACCTAAACCATTCAGGAAATTCAGGACACAATGAAAAGACAAAACCTAAGAATAATAGGAATAGAAGAGAGAGAAGATTCCCAATTCAAAGGACCAGAAAACATCTTCAACAAAATCAGAGAAGAAAACTTTCCTAACCTAAAGAAAGAGATGGCCATAAATATACCCTAAAGAACACCAAATAGATTGGACCAGAAAAGAAAATCCTCCTGTCACATAATAATCAAAACATTAAATACACAGAACAAAGAAAGAATATTAAAATCAGTAAGGAAAAAAGGCCAAGTAACATATAAAGGCAGACCTATCAGAATTACATCAGACTTCTCAACAGAGACTCTAAAAGCTGACAGATCTTGGACAGATGTCATGCAGACCTTAAGAGAACATAAATGCCAGCCCAGGCTACTATACCTAGCAAAACTCTCAGTTGCCATAGATGGAAAAACTGAGATATTCCATGAAAAAAAAAAACCAAATTTAAACAATATTTTTCTACTAATCCAGCCCTACAAAGGATAATAGAAGGAAAAGTCTAACACAAAGAGGAAAGTACACCCTAGAAAAAGCAAGAATTAATTATCTGACAATAAACCCAAAAGAAGAGAACCACACAAACATAATTCCACCTCTAACAACAAAATAAAAGGAACCAACAATCATTGGTTCTTAATATCTCCCAACACCAATGGACTCAATTACCCAATAAAAAGACATAGACTAATAGACTGGATATGTAAACAGGACCCAGCAGTTTGCTGCATACAAGAAACACACCACAGTGACACAGTCAGACACTACCTCAGAGTAAAAGGCTGGAAAAAAAATCTTTCAGGCAATGGTCCCAAGAAACAAGCTGGAGTAGCCATTCTAATATCCAAGAAAATAGACTTGCAAACAAAAATTATCAAGAGAGATGGTAAGAACACATCATATTCATCAAAGGAAATATCTATCAAGATGAACTCTCTATTCTGAACAGCTATGCCCCAAATGCAAAATTTGGGCAAAATGCAAAATGCAAAATTTCACATTTGTAAAAGAAACATTACTAAAACTCAAAACACACATTGAACCTCGCACAATATTAGTAGGAGACTTCAACATCCTGCTCCCACCAATGGACAGGCCATGGAAACAAACTAAACAGAGGCACAATGAAACTAACAGAAGTTATGAACCAAATGGATTAAACCAGATATCTACAGAACATTTTACCTTAACACAAAAGAATATACCTTCTCAGTACCTCATGGTATCTTCTCCAAAATTAAACATATAATTGGACACAAAAAAGCTTCAACAAATACAAGAAGATTGAAATAATCCATGCATTCTATCAGATCACCACTGTCTAAGGCTGGTCTTAAGTACAACAAAAACAACAGAAAACCCACATACTCATGGACACTGAACAGCTCTCTACTCAATGATAACTTAGGGAAGAAATAAAGAAAAAAATTAAAGACTTTCTAAAATTTAATGAAAATGAAGGCACAGCACACCCAAATTTATGGGACACAATGAAAGCAGTGTGGAGAGAAAAATTCATAGAACTAAGTGACTTCATAAAGAAATTGGTGAGATCCTATTCTAGTAACTTAACAGCATAGCTGAAAGCTCTAGAACAAAAGGAAGCACACACCCAAAAGGAGGAGACAGCAGGAAATAATTGAACTCAGGACTGAAATCAACCAATTAGGAACAAATAGAACAATACAAAGACTCAACAAAACTAGGAGCTGGTTCTTTGAGAAAATCAACAAGACAGTTAAACCCTTAGCTAAATTAACTAAAGGACACAGAGACAGTATCCAAATTAACAAAATCAGAAATGAAAAGGGAGACATGGCAACAGAAAGTGAGGAAATTAAAAAAAAAAAACCCATCAGATCCTACTACAAAAACCTATATGCAACAAAATTGGAAAATCTGGAGGAAATGGACAAGTTTCTAGACAGATACCAGATACCAAAGTTAAATCAGGACCAGATAAACTATCTACACAGTCCCATAACCCCTAAGGAAATAGAAGCAGTCATTTAAAGTCTCTCAACCAAAAAAAAAAAGCCCAGGGCCAGGTGGGTTCAGTGCAGAATTCTATCAGACCTTCAAAGACCTAATACCAATACTTCTCAAATTATTCCACAAAATAGAAACAGAAGGAACACTACCCAATTCATTCTATGAAGCCACAGGTATTAAGCTAATACCTAAACTGCACAAAGACTGAACAAAGAAAGAGAACTTCAGACCAGTTTTGCTTATGAATATTGACGCAAAAATACTCAATAAAATTCTTGCCAACTAAATCCAAGTGGGTTGCCCTGGTGATGTTTGTATTCTGATGTTAATTCTGCTTCCTCAAGAGGGGCTTTCCCAACTTGGAGTGGATAACTTACTCAGGTGATTCCATGTGAACCTTCTCATTTTAACTGGTAAAATAAAGGCTAGAGCCTGTGATTAGGCAGTGGAAGGGAAAGGTGAGGTTGGAGGCTTTGAAGAGCAGAGGAAGAAGAATGGAGGAAGGAGGAAGATGGAGCAGAACCACATGACCTGGAGAAGTCACAAGTAACAAGGAATCTCATAGCTGGGGAATAGATTAATGTGGTGGTCATCTGACCAATCTAGGCATACAGCTTATGAATATTGTAATTGAGTTGTGGGTTATTTGCACAGACTTATTGGGGTTGGAGATTTACTGTAACCGATTGACACCCATCGTATTGCTTAGAACCCAACTAACCTGAGATAAAAGTCCACTGCCCCCTCCCCCGAATATATGTGTGTGTGTGTTATATATATATATGTATGTATATATATATATACCTATAACTTAGGAGACACAAAAAGTCTTTTGGGCTTTATGGTATGATATTTTGAAGGGTTTGACAGGGATAGATTTAAAAGAAAGAGACACCTAGTCACTCACCATTACTACAATATTATTCTCTTGATTTACTATGTCTTCCCACAGTCAGGGCCCTAGACACTAGAACTAAAGGTTCAGGATTTTTAAGTTTTATTTATTTATTTATTTATTTATTTATTTATTTTTAAGATTTACTTTTTATTTTATCAGGCACACCAGAAGAGGGCATTGGATCCTGATACAGATGTTTGTGAGCCACCATGTGGTTGCTGGGAATTGAACGCAGGACCTTTGGAAGAGCGGCCAGTGCTCTTACCGCTGAGCCATCTCTCCAGCCCCCATGCTCAGGATTTTATAAGTCAAGATAAGCAACAGAAAGAGGATAATAGAGGTTGGAGAAAGGTGCTGGAAAAGATGCTGGAAAAAAAGGATGCAGAATTTCATAGATCAGACTGAACAGCAAGGAGATAGAGATAAAATTTGGAAGCAGAGTCTAGAGGACAATTTACTAAAGCTAGTACGTCAAAATAAGGCAGATGTTACAATATCAGAATTGCAACATTAAAATTATGGAAGCAGGGCCTAGAACAGAAGATACAGCAATTTATAGAGCAGCATGAACAACAGAAAGAAATTTAAGACTTGGCAACATGGCCTAAGAAAACACTAGAATTGAAGGCACAGGAAATTAATGATCATAATAAGTGAAAGAAAGCTGGAAAATGAAGGTGGGAGACAGGAGCTGGAAAAGATGCTAGAAAAAAGGATGCAGTGGCTCACAGATCAGACTGAGCAGCACAGGGAAAATGATGAGAATTGGAAACAAGACTTGGAGAATCACCTTTTAAAATTAATCAATCAAAGTAAAATATCCAGCAGAATATCAGAGTTACAATATAAAGAAAAATTTAAAATGTGGAAGCAGAACCTTGAACAGAGAATACAGGAACACAAGGAACAGGAGGAGCAACAGAAAGAGAAATATGAAGCATGGGGACAGACATTAAGAGAGGAATTTAAAATTTCCATCAAGGAAAATACTCAGGTAGAGACAGAAGATAAAATTAGAGAAAGCCAACCCAAGAAAATTATCAGCTGAGGCTGAGAAGGAGTTAGCTCTAGTAGAAAAAATATTGCAGGATATGAACTTAGATCATATTGATCCAAAGATGGCCTGCATCATTGTTATCTTGTCTTCTAGTCATTCCCCTATAGGAATTCTCTTGTAGAGGGAAGATTATATCTTAGAATGGATATTTTTAGCACATAAACCGAGTAAAAAATTAAAAACCTACAATGAGGTCTCTGAATTAATACTAAAAGGAAAAAATGAGACTTCCACACTAGCTGGAACGGATCCAGATGAAACAGTGCCGCCTTTTACTAACTCAGAGATTGCCTCGTTATGGGCACAAGATGGACACTGGCAAAGAGCATGCAGTAATTTCTTGGGAGAGATTAACAGCAGATACCTTGAAAACAAGTGACTTTAGTTCATAAAAAGAACTAATTGGATTCTTCCTCGTATAATTAAAGGAATTCCACTTTCTGGAGCCCCTATATTTCACACTGATGCTAATAAATCAGGAAAGACAGGATGTGAAGAAGATGTAAGTAAGGTAGCTGAGAGTCCCTAGAAGTAGTTAAAAAATCTGAATTATATGCATATTCATGGTGTTGTCAGATTTTCAAGATTCTCTTAATACAGTAACTGATTCTCAATATGCAGAAAGGGTTGTTTTACACATAGGTGCTGCTGAACTTATTCAGGATGATTCTGAATTGACCTCATTATTTACTCAGCTACAACAGATGATCAGAAATAGGAGTCATCCACTATATATAACACACGTAAGATCCTATACAGGTCTGCCAGGCCCTCCGTTGCAAGGTAGTAATGAAATTGACCAGCTACTGATAGGAAGTGTACTAGAGGCTTCAGAATTCCATTAAAAACACCATGTTAACAGCAAAGGTTTAAAGAAGGAATTCTCTATCACTTGGCACCAAGCCAAGGAAATTATGAGGCAATGTCCTACTTGCTCATTATATAAGCAAACTCCACTGCCTAAAGGAACTAACCCTAATGGTACCCAAAGAAATGACATTTTGCAAATGGATGTCTTGTTAAACTGAAATATGTGCATCATACTATAGACACATATTCAGGATTTCAATGGGCAACTGCTTTAGTGTCAGAAAAGGCTGATTCTGTAATTACACATTTGTTAGAAGTTATGCCCATTATGGGTATACTCATACAAATTAAAACGGACAATGGTCCAGCGTATATTTCTAATAAGATGAAGCAGACTTTTTACATATTATAGTATAAAACATGTTACAGGCACATCATAATCCTATGGGACAAGCAATTGTGGAAAGATTTAATCGAACTCTAAGAGAGATGCTTAACAGGCAAAGGGGGGGGGGAGAATAAAAACAAACCCAGAGATAGATTACATAGTGCTAACAAAAAACTATGGCTGCAGAAAGACACTGGATTGTGGAAAAAAACTGCTGAACTAAACAAGCACGTTTATTTTAAGCATACTCTGACATCGAAATAGAAAACGGGAAGTGTGTTACAGTGTGGGAGGGTTGTGCCTATATTTCTATAGGAAAAGAAAAGCTCTGGGCTCCTTACAAATTGATAAAAATAAGATTTGACAAAGGGAGACCCCTGAAGATCTTGGCTGCAGGCAAGAAGGAGACTAACAAGATCAACAAGATAGGCGATGTATATGTCTCTATACACAGAACCAGCTGAGACTTAAATGTCTTCTCATGACTTGTTAGATACCATCCTTTAAGAAGGCATGAATGGAAAATTGTATTGTAGCTTGATTTTATGTGATTAAACTAACCTATGAATAAAGGCAGTTGTCTTATTTTATTGATCTTCATTAACGATCTGTGAACCATGCAGGCTCCAATTGAATGTCTTTACAGAGCTGTGTGTTGCTTGTGAGGTTTGTGTATTGCAGATGAAAGAGGGGAAAGGTAGCCCTGACAAGATTCACACTCTGGGATAGTGAGATTCTGGAACCTTCTATTCTAGCTCCTTGTTTAATTCTTCCTCAACTACAGTGAAGCTGTTTCCTCTTAAGACTTGCTTCCAGGACATTTCCAGAACAGCTAGCTTGCCCACCCAGCCTTTCACACTGTTATAGTCAGATATCAGCTAAGCCATGAACTTTCTCAATATACAGAGACTGGAAGGCATATGATGCCAGCTAGCCCTCCTTTGACAAAACCAACTTTCCTATTTCTCTTTGGGCCCCCAGAAGGGAATTCTTCACCTCAATTCAGCTAGAAAGAAGCATAAGAAGATTTTGTCCTAGTCCTTTAGGTTGGGGTGGATGGTTCTGGTTATTTTATGAATTGTAGATATGCTGTCATTTTAAGGGATAATTTGCTAATGTTGTAGCTTTGGATAGGGAGGAAACTAGAATGCTTAGACTCAAGGATTTCTACCTTTCG
>JADRCH010000610.1:590688-632841 GCA_019843965.1 Rhynchomys soricoides | reverse complement strand
ATAGGGAGGAAACTAGAATGCTTAGACTCAAGGATTTCTACCTTTCGTTTCCTCTTCTCTATCCTTCCTTCTTAGGTCAAGGAAAGGGGAATGGAAGAGAAAAGCAGGGATATGGTAGTATCACAGAAATTAGAGAAATAGACAAATAGGGATATGTAATCAAATTTACTCTTAAACAAAACATTGTATAGCCACATCTTTACACTGGTAGAATTCTTTATGACTGATGCAAATTGAAGTTCTAATTTTACATTGGTACAGAATTTATAGGTTGATATATATTTAAGGTTTTCATTAGTGTGAATTTCTTACATTGATGTAAAGTTTGAAATTAATATTGTTACTCTTTGACAGGCATTGTGCCTATGCAACTTATCTAGAATATGAAGCTTAGACCCAGTCCTTGTAATAACTGACATTACAAACTATCTCGGATGATTCAGTAATGCAAGTTAAAGGCAAGATAGTAAACTCATAGTTATATTATATTCTGATTTGATTATAATAAAGTGTTTTTAATTTACTCAAATAGAAATGACTAAGAATTGTTAAGGTTTAACAGTTCAGATATACTTTACTTAGATAGTCTTCAAAAGCCCCGTAAGTCCACAGAATAAGATATTGAAAGCCAATTCATTATTAAAGATCATTTGAGTAGAGACATGTCTGCACCTGGCAGCACTCTCTTCTTGGTTCAAAGGAGAAATTGAGCATCAGTGGAGTTTCTCCAGTTGTGGCAAGATAGCCACTGGGCAAGATTTGCCTCAATTCATCTACAGACAAAAATACTGTCCAGGACACACTACGCGGAATAGTCGACTGATAGCTCTGCCAATACAGAGTAAGTAATTCTTTATAATTCTACTTTACAAAGGTCTGTCAGAAAATCCTGGCCAGAAGACTGATGCTCCAACATTTTAAGGAATGAGAGATTGTCCAGGTTAGTCAGGTGTTTCTACAAATTGGTTAAGTTTTGGAAACTATGTTTTGTGCTTTCCGTATTTTCATGTAATGTTTAATTTGTTCTTGGATTCTGGTGGGGCTGAAGATAAGTTATAGTCTCATAGTCAAGTGAAGTTGTTTAGCATTGAGAGAGATGATTTTTAGGTATGAGAAGATGGTTTTCAGACAGTAATACAAGCTAAAACCAGAACATAATTCAGGTATAGAATTACAAGCTCTTTAAGCTAGGATTGTCAGTAGAGTGCTTTATCTGAATTGACAAATATTATGGCCTGGATGTTAAGTGTATCTTATACTTTATAATTTGCATGATTGGGATGGTTGTGCTCAATTTATATCTGAGAGGAGAAAGTCTTTTAATTGGACAAAAAAGGAGAAATGTTGTGGGTTGACCTGGTGCTGTTTGTATTCTGATGTTAATTCTGCTTCCTTGAGATGGCTCAGCGGTTAAGAGCACTGACTGCTCTTCCATAGGTCCTGAGTTCAATTCCCAGCAACCACATGGTGGCTCACAACCATCTGTAATGAGATCTGATGCCCTCTTCTACATTCATACTTAAAATAAATAAATGACACACACACACACACACACACACACACACAAAAGAACAAACAGAAACCATGTCTTGAAAAAAACAAAAATAGATTAATGCTGGCCACATATGTGGCAGAGGAGGGTCTTGTTAGCCATCAGGGGGAGGAGAGGCCTTTGGGCCTGAGGGTGTTAGATCCCCCAGTATAGGAGAATGCCAAGGAGGGAAGAAGAGAGTGGGTGGGTGGGTGGGAGAATACCCCCATAGTGGCAGGGGGAGGGGGGAGGGAATGGGGAGGTTCCAAAGGGGAGATCTGGAAAGGGGGAAACATTTGAAATGTAAATAAAGTATGAAAAATAAATTAAAAAAAAGAGGAAAAAAAAAAGAGGGGCTGCCTTGACAATGAGTGGATCATGTACTCAGGTGATTCCATGTGAGCCTTCTCCCCATTCTAACTGGTCAAATAAAGGCTAGAGCCTGTGATTGGGCAGTGGAAGGGAAAGGTGGGGTGGGAGTTTTAGAGTAGAGGAAGAAGGACAGAGGAGACACAGTGGTAGGAAGATGGACCAGAACTACATGGCCTGGAGCAGCCGCAAGTACAAGGAATCTCGTAGCTGGGGAATAGATTAATGTAGTGCTAGATCTACCCAGTCTAGGTGTACACCTTATAAATATTGTAACAGAGTTGTGTGGTTTTTGCACAGGCTTATTGGGGGTAGAGATTTACTGCTACACAAGAACACATCAAAGGGATCATTCAACACGACAAGGAGGCTTTATCCCAGGGACGCAAGGATGGTTCAATATACCGAAATCCATCAACATAATTCACTATATAAACAAACTTGAAAAAAATCATATAATCATCTGATTAGGTGCTGAAAAAGCCTTTGATAAAATACAACACCCCTTCATGTTAAAAGTATTGGAAAGATCAGGAATTCAGTGCTCATACTTATACATAATAAAAGCATTATACAGCAGACCAATGGCCAACATCAGGTTAAATGGAGAGAAACGTGAAGCAATCACACTAAAATCAGGGACTAGACAAGGCTGTCTACTCTCTCCACATCTATTCAATATAGTACTTGAAGTTTTAGCTAGAGCAATTAGACAATAAAAGGAGGTCAAAGGGATACAAATTGGAAAGGAAGAAATCAAGGTATCACTATTTGCAGATGATATGATAGTATGCATAAGTGACCCCAAAAATTCTACTGGAGAACTTCTACATCTGATAAACAACTTCAGCAAAGTGGCTGGACTTAAAATTAACTCAAACAAATCAGTATTCTTCCTCTACAGAAAGGATAAACTGGCTGAGAAAGAAATTAGGGAAATATCAGCATTCACAATAGTTACAAATAATATAAAATATCTTGGTGTAACTCTAACCAAACAAGTGAAAGATCTGTATGACAAGAACTTCAAGTCTCTGAGGAAAGAAATCAAAGAATACCTCAGAAGATGGAAAGATTTCCTATGCTCATGGATCAGTAGTCTTATCATAGTGAAAATGGCCATCTTAACAAAAGCAATCTATGGATTCAATGCAATTCTCATCAAAATTCGAATCAATTCTTCACAGAGATAGAAAGAGCAATTCTCAACTACGGAACAACAAACAATGCAGGATAGCAAAAACAATTCTCAACAATAAAAGAACTTCTGCAGGAATCACCGTCCCTGATCTCAAGCAATACTACAAAGCAATGGTGATAAAAAACTGCATGGCAAAGGGTACAGTGACAGGCAGGTAGATCAATGGAATAGAATTGAAGACCCAGAAACAAACCCACACATTTATGGTCACCTGATCTTTGACAAAGAAACCAAAACCATACAGTGAATAAAATAAAGAATTTTCAACAAATGGTTCTGGTCTAACTGGCAGTCTGTATGTAGAAGAATTCGAATTGATTCATTTTTATCTTCATGTACAAAGCTGAAGTCCAAGTGGCTCAAGGACCTCCACATAAAAACGAGGTACACTAAGTCTAATAGAAAAGAATATGAGAAATTGCCTCGGACACATGGGCACAGGGGAGAATTTCCTGAACACAACACCAATGGCTGAGGCTCTAAGAGAAGCAGTCGACAAATGGAACCTCATAAAATTGCAAAGCTTCTGTAAGGCAAAGGACACTGTCAATAGGACAAAACAGCAATCAACAGATTTGGAAAAGATCTTTACCAGCGCTACATCTGATAGAGGGTTAATATCTAAAATATACAAAGAAATCAAGAAATTAGACTCCCCAAAAAACCCAAATGACCCAATGAAAAAATGGGATACAGAGCTAAATAATGAATCCTCAATTGAGGAATCTCGAATGGCTCAGAAGCACCTAAAAAAATGTTCCACATCCTTAGTTATCAGGGAAATGAAAATCAAAACAACCCTGAGATTCTACCTTACACCAATCAGAATGGCTAAGATCAAAAACTCGGTGAAAGCAGATGCTGGCAAGGATGTGGAGAAAGAGGAACACTCCTCCATTGCTGGTGGGATTGCAAGCTGCTACAACCACTTTAGAAATCAGTTTGGCAGGCCCTCAGAAAATTGGACATAATACTACCTGAGGACCCAGCTATTCCACTCCTGAGCATATACCCAGAAGATGCTCCACAATACCACAAAGACACTTGCTCAACTATGTTCATAATAGCCTTTTTAATAATAATCAAAAATTGGAAACAACCCTGATGTCCCTCAATGGAAGAATGGATACAGAAAATATGTTATATTTACACAATGGAATAGTACTCAGCTATTAAAAACCAGGACTTCATGAGTCTTGCAAGCAAATGGATAGACCAAGAAAATATCATCCTGAATGAGGTAACCCAAACCCAAAAGGACATACATAGTCCGTACTCACTGATAAGTGGTTATTAGCCCAAAAGCTCAGAATACCCATGATACAACTCACAGACCATATGAAGCTTAACAAGAAGGAAGGCCAAAGTGTGGATGGTTCAGTCTCACTTAGAAGGGGGAACAAAATAATCATGGGAGGTGGAGGGAGGAAGGAGCCTGGGTGGGAGAAGGGAGGGGAAGGAAAAAAGGGGGGTCAGAATCAGCTATGGGAAGAGACCAGAGAGAAGTCCAGAAGGTCAGGAGAATCAATAGAAATATGTAGCACTGTGGTTAGGGGTAGGCAACGGAGGGAGGACAGGAAACCACTAGAAAGTGCCAGATCCAGGGATGCAAGACACTCCCCGTACCCAATGGGGATGACATTAGCTGAAATGCCCAACAGTGGGGAGGTAGAACCTGAAGAGACCACCTCCAGTAGACGGATATGGCCCCGGAGTTGAGGGATGGGGCCACCCACCCATCTCAAAAATTTTAACCCAGAATTGTTCCTGTCTAAAAGAAATGTGGGGACAAAAACTGGAGCAGAGACTGAAGGAAAGGCCATCCAGAGACTGCCCCGCCTTGGGATCCATCCCATCTGCAGACACCAAACCCCTACACTATTGGTGATGCCAAGATGTGCTCGCAAACAGGACCTGGGATGACTGTCCTCTGAGAGGCTCTGCCAGCAACTGTCTAAGACAGATGCAGACACTCACAGCCAACCATTGGACTGAGCCGGGGGATCAAAATGAGTCAGGGGAAGGACTGAAGGAGCTGAAGGGTTTTGCAACCCCATAGGAAGAACAACAGTAGCAACTAACAGCCCTCCCCCCCCCCCCCCCCCCCCCCGCCCCCGAGAGCTGCTAGGGACTAAACCACCAACCAAAGAGTATACATGGATGGGTCCATGGTTCCAGCTACATATGTAGCAGAGTACTGCCTTATCCTGCATCAGTGGGAGGGAAGGCACTTGGTCCTGTGGAGGCTTGATGCTCCAGAGAAGGGGGATGCTGGAGGCGTTAGACAGGAGTGGGTAGGTGGGTGGGGGAGAACCCTCTTATAGGCAAAGGGGAGGGGGAATGAGGTGAGGGATTAGTGGAAGGGAGGCAAGGAAGGGGGACAACATTTGAAATGTAAATAACTAAAATAATAATAAAAAAGAAATTGTTGACAACAGTAAAGTTTTGATGAATCAAAAAGAAAGAAGACCGGCATAGTAGAGAAAGGTTAAATATGCCTAGTGATTTTCTGAAGTGAATAGAGTTATATTTGACTGGCGTTCAATGGCACCGCTGAATGATAGACTTCACACTTCTCATGTACAAGGCTCTGAGTTTGATCCCTGACACCACACACAACAAAAATGCCTTCATTTGAAAAAACCCAAAAAACAAACAAAAAACAAACAAAAAAAGCGCCTTCAATTAAAAAAAAGAAAAAAGAGCACTTTTGCACCAGTGAAATCTAAAACATTTCTCAGTTCTGTTTATTTCCTTTACAGTATAGCAATTTTCTTTTCCTGTCACCGATCTCTCCCCAGTTTTTCAGTTCCGGAGGGCGTGGTCAGACCCAGATAGGCACCCAATCACTGGCAGCTTCCAAGTCAGCTGGCTTGAAAATTTGCCCACAAACTCTGTCTTCCAAATATCTTCATTGCTTCAGGAAGAAGATGGATGGTGCAGAGCCTTATTTCCCAGATTGCTTGGAAATGAGAGAAAAACGTAAGTATTTAATGAAATGTTAACTACACTAAAGGGAGAGAGAGGAGCTTCATCAGCGGAGCTGACCCTCACTCCTATTAGCCTTCCACAGTGGGTCTCTATAGATCGGTGGAGGCTAGGGTGGGGAGCTCTTCGGTGGGTAGGCACATACCAGTGCCACTCTGTCCTTTTCTAGTATGGCCTATGTTACTTAAATGTGTTTGGGGGAAATGCAACCAACAGAGAAACGTGTTAGTACCTCTTCCAGGGCATCTGGAATTTGCACTCAGCTAACTGACAGGAAGTGCTATAAGTAACTTGCTCCCAACAAGCCAGAAGGCTGGGATTTACTGTGCTCACTCACTGTAATTAAACTGTAGCAGCTTGGGTGTTGTAGGTGTTCAGTTTGAACTCCCCTCCCTCCGCCAACCTCCCCCCTCCCCCCAGTCTTACAGATACCCTCAGGCTGTCCCTTGGGGAACTGTCGGTGTGTCTCCCATTGGCTTGATGGCCTGCACTCATACTCAATTCTGAGATCCCTGCTACTGCAGAAGAAAATGGTCCTTGAGTTTGTAAATCAGAGTAGGTGTCCAGATTCCTGGAGGTTGACTGGAGAACCTTGGAGGTGCTCAGGCTCCTTCTGCCACCCAGCCCACACCTAAAGTGCCCCTCCCTCAGACCCCCCTGCAACTTCCTTTTCAGACTCCCACAGCTGGTGGTGGTACACTCCCCCTCCCCCAACGCTCCAAGCTTTCTGAGTTCTCCCTCTTCCTTAGGACACTGGTATCAGGTCTACTCTTTCTGGCCTTAAATGACTCTTGCAGCATCAGGGAACGATCTTGGTCCTAGTGTTGGATATTGTATCCCACGTTTTTTCCAGTTGGGTGGGGGGTGGGAGATTTAACCCACCCGCAAATCCATCTTCGGTTTTAGTTCATAATAAATGATAGAAAAAGAATATTGGAGATTTCCATTTAAAACGGCATCCTCTCCTATTTGAAAAACATTTATATTTCATTCTTTAACTCTCTTCCCCTTTAACTTAAAAAAAAAATCATATTTTATTTTACGTGTAAGGGTGCATTTCCTGTAAGTCTGTGTGCATCACGTGCATGCCTGGTGCCCACAGAGGTCAGAAGAAGGTGTTGAATCGCCTGGAACTAGACTTAGACAATTGTGAGCCACCATGTTTGTGGTGGGAATGAGCCAAGTCCTCTCTCTAAAAGAGCAGCAAGCGACCGCGGTGATTCCACCCCCACCTCAATATTTTGGTTTAGGAATAAAGTATCAAATTTCTTGAAAAACCAGAGTTCACAGTTATTGTTAGATCAAGGGCCTAGTGGCAGCCTGAGGATATCAGGCCAAGCTCCTCCAGAGTGCATAGCCTACCTGCTTTGATGATTGGAAACACTGTTCTGGGAGGTGAGGAACAAGCCGAAGAGGAGAGAGATCTAACCACGCCTCCCTTGAATCCTAGGTTCCTACTCAATGCCCTACTCAGTGCACACCTAAAGTACCCACCCAACAGCTATCCTGGACCCTTAAAAATGTAGAACAGGCCCTCTTTGAGACAGAGTGGCAGGTGTGATCTGTCGGCTGCCTCTGACTGTGAGTTATGACCAGGTTCTACCAAGTCACATATTCCTCACAGTAAGCCAGAGCACCTGTTGTGTTGAGAAAACTTACAAAAGTAAAGATTCCCTTTGTTCTTCAGGCTTTTCTCTGGGCTAAACACGGCAGCCAGGTCCTCACAGCAGTGGCCAAGGTCCATAAAGCAACTGAATTTGGTGAAAGTTGCCTATATCTGTTGTCTGCACACCGGGCTCTCTCGAAGCCACTGCAGTTTCTCTGACATTTTCACCTCCTCTGACTGATACCCAAAGAGAAAGTTCATGAGTAATACTACTGTGTCTCAGATAAGCCAGGTGCTTCCGAGGGCTTAGAGGCTAAATGAACACCAGAGGGCCTTAAGAGAGCCCATGTGACTAAGCAATAAGATGGTGAAGTTCTAAAATGGCTGCTTTTTCATCACCTTCCAGACCTGAGAACAAAACTTTGCTGCTTAAATCAAAGGTCCGGGCAAGCCTTTTCTCCTTTCAGTGGTGGCCCTGCTGGTGAGGAAGTCCAAACAGTTCAAGGCCAGAGTAGGATGTGGGTTTTTGATTGACACATTAAAATTAACGAACATGCTCTTTGTTTCGTTATGGTGAATATATTCAAAATCTCTTCAGATGGTTTTAGAAATACTTTATGTTATTGTGAGCAGTATTCACCCTACTGTGCCTTTGAACACCAGATCTGATACTACTTTTAAAAAAATATTGTCTACTCCGTCTCTACTCCCCCCAGCCCCAGGTAAGAGATATTTTTACTTGCTCATTAGCCAGCAACACTAATAGGAATACACTAGTAGGTCTCTCTGCTGACTTAATAAGCCAATTCAAGCTATATCAAAAGTAGAGAAGCATAGCCATTTCAGAACAGTTCCAGGGCAAGTTCACCAGTCTCAGAGCACAAGACCGTTAGAAGTCCTGCCCAGGCTATGGAAGGGAAGGATTTTATAGATTGTAGGTGAAGAAAAATGACCTGTCCACCATAAGCTAGGTTTGAGCCCAAGTATGTCACCTAGGCAGGGGAGAAGGTTGCTACAGCTACCATGAACGCTGAACTTGGTTTTTGGTGTCAGGGTTGGGGTGGTGGGAGGTGGGGGGTATGGGCCAAGTCGGAGGCTCCAGCAAAGCATACATCAGCATCTATAAGTGAATGAGTGTGGAAAAATTGTGATACATACTCCCATACATACTGGAATTCTATGCAGTAATAAGATAGGATGGGGCGATGTCTTTTGTGACAACATGGGTGGACCTCGGTGACATGGTGAGACAAGTTAGTCAGGCATTGAAAGCCCAACATCGTTCATCAGTTGTAGAGGACATAGCTAAAATCAGACAGGAGTTTTACACTATTTTCTTGGATTTGGAAAGATTTTTTAAAGCATGATGCAGAGCTAGAAATCACAATGAAACCACTCCTTTAAAATATGAAGGGGTTTAGAAATCTCCCAAGATTTCCTTTCTATAGGGAGTGTGCTATCTGAGGAGTGCTCACAGCAACACATGGCTGGAGAGTGTTGGAGCTGGAAATGAGCACATGAGAATTTATTATGCTATTTTTTTTTTTATACTTTTGTATAACTAGAAAGAATGAAGGTTGAGAATTCTGTGTGGATCCAAAACCCAAAGGCCATAGTTCAAGCCTTCCAACCCTAAGTATGCTTTTTCTTGATTGTTAATGTAATAGAAGCTTCTTGGTATTTTATGAGCAAAGTACAATGGTGAAAGTCAGTGGAAACTTTGTAAAAACACTAATCAGCCTTCAGTAAAATTAATTCATTTGGTATACATTTCCATGAATTTTGAAAATATAGAATCCGGTGTTCATCATCAAAATATACAGGGGCTTCAATCATTGAGAGCATTTACTGCTCTTGTAGAGGGCTGAGGCTTCATTCCCAGCACCCGTATGGTGGCTTACACACTCACCCCTAACTCCAACATACTTTTCTAAGCTCTTCTAATACTAGGCATGCGTGGAGTATACATACATACATACATACACACACAGACACACACACACAAGCCAACAAAGTACTCTTACCTGTAAAATACATAGACTAAAACAATAGTTTTCAAAGTAATACAACCCCCTACCCTACCTCAGTTTCCTCTTTGTTGCAGACACACTCACTGCTCCTCTGCTGCAGCCGTAAGTACTCACCTTTCCAGATGCCATAAAATGGATCCATGAAGCAGACAGAGACCTACCGTCTGCTGACCACTTATAGTGCAGTGCCTATCAGTAGCGTGTCAGAAACAAGCACTGCTGGCTAGATCCTGAGAGACCATATCCACAGCACCTGAATTCAGAATTTTGCATGAATCTCACCAGCAAATATTATACAAAGAGGTTATGAAAAGCTGTCAGGAAACTTCTAGAGAAGTGAGAGGAGGAAGCAAGTAGTGGCAGTTGGTGGTCTCTTTTCAAAGGAAACTGCAAGAGGACCACATCCTGTAGCTCTCTGACTTCAAGCTTGCATAAGCTTTCCTGCAGGCTTAGTTTAGGGACTTTTTGGGTAAGAATCCTTTGGGACATTTGGCCCATTAAAGTGTCATGAGATAGGGCATTCGCAGGCATGTGGTCTGAATTGTTACTTGTGTTGAGAGAGGGTTTACCTTGTCATTGTCTTGGGGACATTTGAATGGTCTCAGATGTGTTCTTTTCACAGGGATCCTTAAAACTGCTTCAAATATTCACATAAAGATTTTTGCTACTTAAATGCAGACTGTCCTTTCCAGCATGGGGATTTGTGGGAAGGATGGGAGCATATCATAGTTTCCACAAACAGCTTTGTAGTAGCTGTACAATTTAGCCTTAAAAAGGTGTTAGTTCTACATCAACACCAACATCAATGTATAACCATCCTGGTAACAGGCAGTGATTTTGCTCTTAAATCTAAGATGACTTTTGCTGGACAAGTTCACAAACATTCTCCCTTACTTTTCTAAACATTTAATGACTTTACAATATTAAGTTTTGTGCTTGAGTCTATACTACAGAGGGACTGTAGTAGTTTGAGGTTCTTTTTTTTTTTTTTAGCAGACAGACAGGAGGTTGTTTCAGTAGTACATAGTGGAGCCACACTAAAACTGTTCGTCACTGTTAAGTGTCTGTTGACCTTGTGTGTTTGATGTGTTTGATGTCATTCTAGAGTTCTGCTTTCTGCTGTGTTGTTTCAGTGTCAGGAGCCATAATGAGACAAGCTAATAACTAGCAGGTGATTATCCTAAAATGGCCTGCTTCGGATTATATATTCTATAACAGGTGAGCCTTATTAAGCAAGGCTGTAAGGGATTCATTTTAGGGAAAGATTCCTGCTATTAATATGCTTTTCCTGTTATTATTAAACATTATTAAGCATTCACTAAGTAGTAGCACATCCCTTTGGAGCAGATCTCTGCAGATCCACGAAGATGTACTGTCTAGTAGTGATGCTATATAGACAAATAGATGATTTAAGTCTTTATGATGATCCTATGAGAATTCCTAAAATAATATCAGTGATTATTAAGCTCTTTTATAGTGGGACCTCTATTAGGTCCTTTTCTGATAGTCAAAACTGCAATGAGAACTCTGCCAGTCTCCCAAGTATCACCAGTTAATTGTTCTTAGGTAGTAACCAGACATTCTCCTACTCAGAGCACATTCCAAGAGGTTATAAAACAACTAAGCAAAGGTCATAAAAAGGGAACTAATGATTTATTATAGGTGCTAGGACAGAAGATAAAATATTGACTGGGTTTATCTATACAAAACTTCACTAATAACTTAGCTATGGTTTTAAACCTTCAATGAACCTGTGGAGCTGAGACAGGGGATGGATGCTTAGCCAGGTAATTACTCCTAATGGACAGGCATGTAAACGTTCTCTGTTGTGGACTTCTATTTCAATTAATGATTTGATTTTTTGTGTGAACTTGTGATGAACTTTGTAACATGTGATCATGTATTCTGAAAGATGTTTAAGAGCTGAGGACAAAGAGAACAGTTAGGGCTGAGCTGAAGAGAGGGCTGAGCTGAGGAGGACTGAGCTGAGGGGGGCTGAGCTGAGGGAGGCTGAGTTGAGAAGAAAGGAGCTGAGAGAGGAACTGAGCTAAGAGAAGTTTTTAGACAGAACACTTTTTTAGATAGAACTGAACCCAAGAAGAACTTAGAAGTATAGGCACAGCCTTGGGAGAAAAGACATTGAGAGTTAGAACATTGTTGTGACATCAGAGCAGGAGGAGAGAGCAAGATTAGAAGGAGAACGCAGAGTGGAATAACTTAGAAACTATAGGTAACATAAAATACTAAGAGAGCAGTGTGCAGAATGCAGAGTGAAAGAGGAAAAAAGAAGATGCTGCAGAGAGCAGAAGCTCTAAACTTCCCCCTAGCCAGACAAGCTAGAGGCATCTGGACATAAGGGAAAAGGCTCTAGCAATTAATCCTTTACTTAATCTCCTGGTGTGTTAGGATGAGGTGCTAAGTGCCAGGGACTGTAGATTCTGGCCTCAGAGGATCACAAAAGGCAGGTCAGCTACAGTAGCATAGTAACTTAGATAAGTAAACATTTTATTTTTATACAGCAACCCGAAATATCTCGTATGATAGTCTTACCCCTGAATGGTAAGACAAACTCTTACCCTCTGCTGATGCTCTTCCCCTTCGGCTGCCTCAAGAAGAACCCACAAGAAAGAAGAATTCCCCTCCCCCTGGCATTTCAGTGTCTACTCTGATGATAGCACCAGGCTTTCATTCCTGTTCCCATGAGGCATTAGATTAGGACTTGCAATCTCTCTGATTTTGACCTTTTCTTTTTCAGAATAATTTTTTATTAGATATTTTATTTATTTATATTTCAAATGTGTTTTAGTCAGGGTTTCTATCCCTGCACAAACATCATGACCAAGAAGCAAGTTGGGGAGGAAGGAGTTTATTCAGCTTACACTTCCACATTGCTGTTCATCACTGAAGGAAGTCAGGACTGGAACTCAAGCAGGTCAGGAAGCAGGAGCTGATACAGAAGCCATGGAGGGATGTTACTTACTGGCTTTCGTCCCCTGGCTTGCTCAGCTTGCTTTCTTATAGAATCCAGGACTACCAGGCCAGGGATGGCACCACCCACAAGGTGCCCTCCCCCCCTTGATCACTAATTGAGAAAATGCCTTACAGCTGGATCTCATGGAGGCATTTCCTCAACTGAAGCTCCTTCTTTGTGATAACTCCAGATTGACACAAAACCAGCCAGTACAAAATGTAAACCCCTTTCTTGGTTTCCCCTCCGGAACTGGACTGCTGGTGTATCTGTGAAGTGTTTTTGAGTGGATTGAGCTGCCACTGCTGACTCCTGGGTACTGAAGTGCTGATTTCCTGACACCAGAGATGAGATTTACTCCAAAGGACAATTTCTAAACAGGTCCACCATCCCTGCATCCTAGTAACCCATAGAGACCTGATGCCTCAGGGAAGGGGAATGCCCAGAGTGGGGTGGGGTAGGGATGGGTGGGAGATGGGGGTGGGGGCACACCCCTTCAGAAGTAAAGAGGAAGGGGTATGGGGTGAAGAACTCTGGGAGGGGGGACCAAGAGGGGACAGCATTTAGAATGTAAATAAATAAAATAATTAAGAAAAAAGAAAAAAGTTGAGGTTACTAATACTGATGTGATTTAGTTTATGTTTAAGATATGAGTACCAGCTCATACCTGAATACCTACTTAATTTAGAGCCATCCATCCTTTTTTTAATTTTTTTTATTGGTTATTTTATTTATTTACATTTCAAAAGTTATCTACCTTCCCAGTTTCCCCTCCGAAAACTCCCACCCCACCTTCCCTCCCCCCTGCTTCTAAGAGGGTGCCCCCCCCACTTCCTCCTCCCTGCCCTACACTGGGGCATCAAGCCTTCACAGGACCAAGGGCCTCTTCTCCAACTGATGCCTGACAAGGCCATCCTCTGCTACATGTGTGGCTGGAGCCATGGGTCTCTCCATGTGTACTCTTTGGTTGGTGGCTTAGTCCCTGGGAGCTCTAGGGGCTCTGGTTGGTTGATATTGTTGTTCTTCCTATGGAGTTGCAAACCCCTTCAGCTCCTTCAGTCCTTTCTCTAACTCCTCCATGGGGACTCCGTGCTCAGTCCAATGCTTGGCTGTGTGCATTCACCTGTGTATTGGTCAGGCTCTGGTAGAGCCTCTCAGGAGATAGCTATATCAGGCTCCTGTCAGCAAGTGGAGACCTCATGAAATTGCAAAGCTTCTGTAAGGCAAAGGACACTATCAATAGGACAAAATGTCAACCTACAGATTGGGAAAAGATCTTTACCAATCCTACATCCTATAGAGGGCTAATATCCAATATACACAAAGAACTCAAGAAGGTAGACTCCAGAGAACCAAATAACCCTATTAAAAAATGGGGAACAGAGCTAAACAGAGAATTCTCAGAATCATTTTTGACCATTTTTTTATTTTCATAGTACTTCTCATTTAACTTGGTGCTATGATACTTTTCCCTGAAGGCCACCACCCCTCAGGAATATGTTGCACATATACACTTGTTCAAGAATTGTTGACATGAGCAATATGGAGTGTTCCTGTTCATTATGTGTTTAGAGCTGCCTTGATTTCTTTCTTTTCCTTTTTTTCCAAAATGTAACATGTTTGACCTGCATAGATATTCATGAATTATGTGCATTCTTTGTACTCACCAAGATCAGGAAAGGTGTCAAATTTCCTGAATCTGAAATTACAGAAGTTTGTGAATTTCTCTATCCATGCTAGAACTGAACCCAGGTCCTCTGCAAGATCAGCAAGCGATCTTAACCACTGAGCCAACTTTCTTCTATTTCTTTATAACTTTACATGTAGTTTTTTTTGTTATGCTGATTATGTACATCCTATTTTTAGATTTTTAATTTTATGGGTTTTTTTTTTTTTTGGCATTAGTGTAAAGAGCATTGTCTAAGATATTAATTTCCACTTGACAGGACACTATAACTGATTTTACCATGCTGATGGTCCTGCAGCTTTGTAAACTCATTTTTTACATCCAGTAGTCTTTTGAAGATTTGTTAGAATTTTTTTTTAAGATTTATTTATTTGTGTAAGTACACTGTAGCTATCTTCAGACACCCCAGAAGAGGGCATCAGCTCTCACTATGGATGGTTGTGAGCCATCATATGGCTACTGGGATTTGAATTCAGGACCTTCGGAAGAGCACTTAGTGCTCTTAACTGCTGAGCCATCTCTCCAGCCTTGTTAAAATTTTTATGTAGATAGAATCATGTTATCTGTGAAGAGAAACACTTTCACCTGTTTCTGAGAAGTTTAAACCTTCTTTTGTTCTTTAAGAAGCTCATTTTATGTACATGGCTGTTTGCCTGCGTGTTTGTGTATCACATGAATGCCTGGTGCCTATAGAAGCCAGAAGAGGGTGATGGGTCCCCCAGAACTGGAGCTGTGCAATGTTGTAAGCTATCTTTTGGGTCCTAGAACTTGAACCTGGGTTCTCTGGAAGAGCTGCAAGTGATTTTAACAGCTGAGCCATTCTCCAGATACCTGACCCAATTTCTTTGTCCTGGTGAGGACCTCCTGGGAAAAGTCTACCTAGAGTAATGAGCAGATATCTGGCTCTTGCTCTTGTTTCTGGGAAAACATTCATAGTTGCACCATTGAGAATGAAGCAGACTGCTGTTGGGCTTACAGTTTTGTTTTTAATGGATAACTTTTGTAGTGTTGAGGAACTTCCTTTCCCTTCTGTTTCTCACATAATTTTTCTGTTTATTGAGACATTTCTAGTTTTCCCTCTTTTTTTATTTTGTTAATACGTCCAATTACATCAGTGTTTTTTTCTAATGTTTCTGTAACTGCTTCTAACCAGGGTGCTTTTCATTGGAGCCAAATCCATATTTTGGTTGTTTGCATTTCACTGGGATCTCCACTCCTGCTATTTTTGCTATTTCATTACTCACTGGGACTTCAGTGACCAGAAGACTCCCTGGAAGAAGCTCTGTTTCCTTCTTTAGAGACTTCTTTCTACCACGGACAGCCTTTGTGGACCAAGGCCTTCTCTAAAACAGTTGCCAGAAGCCTTTCAGGAACTTACAGGCAATTGTAAAGTGGGTTTTGCGGTAAATTTATTTTATTTTCCTTAAGAAAGTCTTGAAATTTGCATTCTTATATTCATATTTTGTAGGTAAAATGCTCCAAGGAAAAAGTCTCATAACTGCTAAGCTTTACTGCTGCTATGTCGTGATCACTGTCCTCATGGCAGCTGTAGTTGCTCTTTCTGTTGCTTTGTCAGGTAAGTGACTTACTCTTCAAATCCTTCAGCACTCTGTCCACACTCACATTGTCAGTTATACTTACTGAGCACTGTGAACCAGGCATTGTGGGAAGGGCTCTAGAGAAAACCCAATGGAAATTCCTGTTGTCTGGGAACTTAGGTTCCAGCAGGAAGATGCAGTGAAGGAACACACAGGCTGTGGTGTGCACAGGAGGCCAGGCTCATCATCCCTAGGAAGATGACATTCAGCAAGCTCTAGACAGAGATGCAGGGGACATAGGTCCACCTGGGGGAACTGTCCAAGGTAGAGAACAAGGAGAGAAAAACTCCAAGGAGGATCCTCTAGCAAGTTGTGAGGACAGAGAAGACTAATATGGCCAGGGAGGTACATCACCTCCCCCATAACCCATGGTATTAGTTACTGGGCGCAACTGTAGTTTGAATGTATTACATGAAGTAATGAATTTATAGGACTTTCACACCACATTGTTCAGACTAGTATAATAAAATCTTCCACTGCCCTCTTAAGTAAGTGAATCATCCTTTAGTGCAACATGTCCACACTGTATACACTACCTACCCAATAGTTCTCACTGCTATCTCAGTTATCAGGCTGACTGTAGTAGGTGTCCATACAGAGTGCTTGCTGCTGGGGCAATCCCTACTGTAGTAAACAGTCATCCAAAGCACAGAAAGTGATGCTATTATTGAAGTGCACTTCCTGGGCACCCTACTGTCAGTGAGCACCTGAGAGAGAGTGGGACACAGGCCCAAGGTGGGAGGCCTTTAGATAAAGACCCATCATGCTCAGGAGAGGATTCCTACAGATCAGTTAGGAAAGCTACAATCAAATTCACACCTCACAGCTGAGCTCAGGAGGGTATTCCAAAAAGAGAGATGACATGCTTGTTATGATTCATTGTATTGTCTACATTTTAGTAAGAAAGACAGAACAGATCTCAATCAAAAATATTACCTATGCTGCTTGCCCAAGAAACTGGATTGGATTTGGAAATAAATGTTTTTATTTTTCTGGAAACTCAAGTAACTGGACATTGGGCCGGGCCTACTGCCTGACACATGAGGCCCAACTAGCTCGATTTGATAACCTGGAGGAGCTGGTAAGAAGTGGGCAGGGATTGGTTTGTCTGTTTATTCTGTTGAATATTGTATTGCCTTGAGATAGAGAGTCACAGGTGAAGCATAAGGAAGGATCCCATCCCAAGCACATGGAGACATAGGGGACATATGAGTGTGTGCAATTTGCTGATTCTTGACTTCTGACTGAGACATTCAAGAAATATTCGCTCACTTAATGTGCACAGTCAGCTCAAAGGTCAGATGTGCCATTTTACTGGGATACCTGGTGGTCATAAACATTTTCCTGTAAGCTGGCACATGTTGCATACTGTTAATAACTGCAATGGGAGGTTAACCCAGAACTGGCCCCAGATGAATGTGTTGTTACATTTGGTGCTTTAATTCAAATGAGGTACTTTAGAATGACAGATGTCAACAACTTGATTCATTGAGAACTGGGGACTAATACAGCTGTGACCTTCAGTTACATCCTCCTGTTATCTCTAGAGGAAGCTGTAGAGTGGAGAGACTCCAGGATCATCTGAAACAAGGAGACAACATGTATTCTTGCTTTTTTGTGTTTTATGACAGAATTTCCTAAATAGATACAAGGGGATTTTTGATTACTGGATCGGCCTGCACAGAGAGTCATCAGAAGACCCTTGGAAGTGGACAGATAACACTGAGTATAACAACTTGTATGTTTTCAGAATGTTTTTCCTTCTAATGTGTTCAAGTGTTGTGGTGTGTGTGTGTGTGTGTGTGTGTGTTGCGGCTATGAGGGTTGAAAGGCTGTTTCATGTGAAGCCAACTATACTGGGAAGGAAGGAAAAAAAAAAGAACCCTTGGGCTGGAGTTGTGTGAGGGCATAGGTTGTGTGCCTCATGAAACAGCCGATCCTCAGCAAACTCCACATCCTGAAAAATTTCAATCAATTGGATACTCTCCCATCTCCTACTCATCATCTTCAAAGCATTTACATAGTGTTATTTCCCTCCAAATATTTAGCAAGATGGTGGCATCTGGGGTAGGTGTTGTCTGCTATCACCACTTGAAAATCTTTCCTTGATGATAACTGGCCTTGCATGATATAGACAGAGCTGCTGGTGGCCAAGGGCTCTAAAGCCATGGGAAGCTACTTCAGAACTGCAAGCCTGAGAATTATCAGTCCCCTGTTTGCATGGTTGTACCTGTTCACAGAAGCAGAGACTCCAGGGACATTGAGAGTGTCCCCTAAGGACTTGTCATCAAAGAACACTGGGGACAGCTCTTGAATGTGAGCATAGCCATTTTGAACAGATCCATTTCACTGGAAGGGTAAAACAACGAACCTTTCATGTCCATAATTAAAGACCTTCCACTTTTATGCATGTGTAAAAATTCTTCAAGAGAGCTTTGAAAATCACCCTTGTGAGGCTACCCTCTGCTGCAATTCATTTGAACATGGCAGCAAGCATTGTGCACACATTCCAGGGTTCAACATGGATAAGTGACAGAGGTGTGGTGATCAAATCAAACCCTGAGGATGTATAAGTCTCTAGGTGCAAAACTAGTGTGTGTGTTTCTGGTGGACTCTGCTTCTGATTCATATAAATAAGTGGTGAAGACGAGTGAGATATGCTTGCAGGTGTGAATGCAATGGCAGACTCTGCAGAAATCTTTTTTGCTTTTTTTCTTTCTTCCTGACTTTCTTTCTTTTTTTTTTGCTGTAGGGTTTCCATCCAAGGAAATGAAATGTGTGGCTTCCTGAGTGACAATAGGATCAGCAGTAGCAGGAACTACCTAAATAGGAAGTGGATTTGTAGCAAGTCCAACAGCTACACCTTACAGTGCTATCCTGGGTATCCTGGGTAGAGAGTATCTTATAGCAATCATGAAGAACACATAGTATGTTAACTACTACTGCTGCCTCATTAATGATCTGCTAAAGTCATTATGACCATCAGTTCATAATGTGTGGTGACATCAAAGATGACAACTCTCTGAGGACTATTCATATGTGTGCTTGGGAGATCATGAATGGTTCTAAATTAAACAGTTATTTATGTATGAGCTGGTAGTCACATCCAAAACATGAACTAAATCACACCAGTATTAGTAACTTCTACTTCATTTTCTTGTTTCTTAAATTTATTTATTTACATTTCAAATGTTACCTCCTCCTGGTTCTCCCTTCCCGAGTTTTTTACCATATACCTCCTCCTCTTTACTTCTGAGGGGGTTTGCCCCCCCCCACTTGGTCATTCCCTTACTCTTCCCCACCATGGGCATCCCCCTTTCCTGGGCATCAGGTCTCTACAGGATTAGGTGCATTCTCTTCCACTGAGGCCAGGCAAGGCAGTCCTCTGCTACATATGTCCTGGGTAGTCAGGGACCAGCCCATGTATGCTCTTTGGTTGGTGGCTTAGTCTCTGGGAGCTCCTGGGGGGGGGTCCAGGTTAGTTGACACTGTTGGTCTTCCTGTGGGGTTGCCATCCTCTTCAGCTCCTTAAATCTTTCCCCTAACTCTTCTGTAGGTGTCCCCAACCTCAGTCCAATGATCGGCTGTATCTGCATCTGTCTCAGTCAGCTGCTGGTAGAACCTCTCAGAGGATGCATCAGTCTGGCTGGTATGAAGCCGAACAGTCCTCTGAGGAGGGGAGTGAAGATGATTATAGAAAAGATAGAAAAAAGATGCAAGAGACAGATAACGGGAGGGCTGTGGGTCAGTACCACGCCAGCCCCAGTGTATTTCTCTTAGGCTTCTTATACTTCAGTACCGTGGGAAGCAAAGCCACAAGCCGACAGAAACAATTTTGTTGAAATATATACAAGACATTAGTTTTCACCAAAAATCTTCTTCTTATTTTTGCAAAGGCCAACAGAATCTTTAGCTCTTAGTCTTGAGCCTCAAATGCACTTGTTCTAATTGTTTTATGCCTCTGCAGGCCAGGAAATCTGCCAACAGGCCCTGATGTGTCTTGACTCTGCCTGGCAGGCAGACTTTCTCTCTTTTTTTCCTCTGCTTCACTTTCCTCAGAGAAGTGGCAAGCAGCTCCTGATTTCTTCCCCTTTTTTATTTTATACAAGTTAAAGCTTTCTTAGCTATTGGAGCAGAAAGACTGTGCCTATTTTAGGTGTTCCCTCAACAAATGTGGATCTTACTCATCATTGGTACATGAATCTTTGTATTTCCATCCTGTCTTAGGTTGATCTACCTTTGAGAGAATTTTATCTGTCTTTGACCAGTCTCTGTAATAGGAGGTGTAACCTACTAGGTTACTGTTTTGAGCCATACATGATGGAGATCTGTACAGATGCTTAAAAATGAACAGAGGGCAAACTTAAGTGATAACAATTGCTGTCTTATAAGTATTCAAGGCAAGTACTGAAAAGGCCAAATGAGTCAATGAGGACCAGGAAGGCAAGCTCTTTCTTAATTGTTTTAAACTATTTAGAGGAAACTTTTGCAGCATGGAATTGTAGGGGTTTAGCATCTTTTAGACAAATCATTAAGTTTATTTAAAGCGTTTTAAATTTTATCTAACATTTTAAAGCCTTGATCTGTATATTAAGGTTCTGAAACAAACTCGAAGCATGACAAAATGAAGGTTGATGAAATACCATAATAGAAATTTCTTGTACAATGTGTCTTGTATCTTGTACAAGATATATAATTAGTTATTTTATAGTCATAGCGAGTTATATTGAATCTGAGCTAATAATTATTAACGGCAGGTTACATTAAACAAATCTCTAGACAGAAAACCATTTATTTGCCCAATCATCAACACATGAGGCAAGAACACACAAGTGGTTACAAAATCTTACAAGAGACATGGGGGTGTTTTTAGAGTGTACCCAGGGTCCCCTCGTACCTCCTCCTCATTTTATCCTGTAGAGTGGGAAAATGGATGTTGAATCTCTTTTTTGTACCTGTTTCCTGTTGACATTAGGATGCTGCAACATGTCCCAGGAGGGCTTAAATGCTAGTTAAAGGCTGGGCAATGGGGGCATTTATCAAAAGCATCTGTTCATCTAATCCAGATGAAAGACAGGGAGCAATTAAATTGGCTGAACAGATTTGAGCAGCTCCATAGCTGATCACTAGATGGAGTCTGTCGGCCAGGTGAAAATCTGCTGAGACAAATACAGTCTAGGAACAGAAATTAAAATTGTCTAGCAATTGTAGAAATCCCAAGAACAAGGAAGAATTCTATTTTCAAGAACAGGCAGGCATACTTATCTGGAGTCCATTTGAACTGTGATAGGCGGGTCTAAGTCTTAGGACTCTTGATTCTCTGTAGCTATGTGAACTTTAGTTTATGTAAGAATATATGTATTGAAATCTATGTTTTAGGAAAAGTAGTTAACAGGTGTCTGTTATAAAAGCTATAGGTTTAGATCTGTAGATATATAGATTGAACAGAAATGTTTTTAGCATGATAAGACCTATCTTTAAGTTTACCTTCAGAAAACAACTAAAGGGAAATTAAAATTTTGAGCGTACAACTGAATTGTAAACTGTGAATGTTTCACTAACTTATCAGAATTTCATTGATCAATGTTAAAATTTTGAACTTTGAAATAACAAAACTCGTGGAGGGAACAGAGAACACCTCCCATTCCTTCCTTTTTAAAAACGCATTTCTTATATCTCCATTACTTGCATTTATTTACCTGCAAACATCTTCTTAGCCTCTCCAACATTCATTACTTACATCCACCAGCTTCTGTTAGGGAAGACATTGGGACGTGCATTTATGTAACTCTGTGTTGACATCTGTAAGAGCTCTGATGATTTCTCTCAAAAGAATAGGTAATAGACATGTCATAAAGAGGATCGTAAAGCCAAGTTCTGCTATGCCCAGTGTGGCACAACCCTGAGACTAAGTCTTAGGCTCTACCAACTGAGTTAGCTGAGTTCTTTTACCCTGTGGAAAAACACAAACATGTTTTCTTCCCTATGTTAGTACCAGATCAGTACTGTGTCATATGCCAATACGTGGGTCCTTACCTTTCACCTGGGCATAAGTATGCCTACTTGTAGGATACCATAAACGCTTAGCAGCAGAGAATCCCTTGGCATCCAATAGTAAAATATTCAAAATAAAAGTGAAGGAGTATCCAACTCCCCCTTTTTTATTTTAAGCAACTGATTTCATGGGATTGTTCCATAATTCTCTGTCCTTGAGGACATGTGAAATTATGTATTTTATAAAGATTATAGCCCATATTTTATAGATTAACCTTTAATTTATATTTTAACATCTATAATTTATATGTATATAATTATATAAATTATGTATATAATATTCATTTAAAGTATATCATTAGCATTTAATGCATGTAATTTTTGTTAACTGTATATAATGTATACACTAATGTATGTAAATCATATGTAGTGTATAGAAGCATATTAAATGCATATAATATGTATTCATCTTGTATAATTTATATTTAACATATAATTTAGTTTGAATATGGATAATTTATATACATGTATATATATGTGAATATGTATGTAGTTATGAAGATGAGTTATCTTCTGAGAATATTTGAATAAAGTATATAGTTTATAAACATGTTTTAATGTAGATAATTTCTGACTTGTATGATATATGTTAGTTTATATAATTTGTATTTGGGATTACCTGAATGAAAACCAGGAATCCTGACTGCTTGCTCATACCAGAGCTAAGATGTCTGCAGTGCTGTCTGCTGCAGAGCCCCAGAAGGGGAGTTCCCCATGGCTCGTCCACCTTCAACAAGCTGCTGTTGCCTAGGTCTCCACACCCCTGGAGGTCGGTGGCTGTCCCCCTGTGAGGGCACAGCATGAGAACCAGGAGTGTGGGTGCCCCTGGCCTGCTAGTGGCTGCTGCCAAGAACACCTTTGTACCCGGTTCCCAGGTTGCTACATATATTGTACCTTCCTCTGGAAACGAAGGAGAAACTTTCTCTACAAGATCTAAAAAAATTGTGTAATTGCTGTTGCTCTATTTTAACGAAGTATGTTATACAAAAAACATTAAGCCGCTCCCATTCCCCCCCTTTTTTTTACTTTTACTTCTTCTGAGCCTTCTTATCTGTATTTTTCTATGTCTTTTACACCCAGGAAATTCTCCCACACCTTTACGTTTTCCGAGTGCTTGTTTTTTTTTTGGTGTCCACCACGTAATCCCCATACTCTCAGACAGTCCCTATTTGACCAGTCCCTATACTGGTCTGGCTGGTCTGAAGAAAAACAGTCCTGGGTGGGGGGGCGAGGCTGATTATAGGGAAGACAGAAAAAAGATGCAGGAGACAGATAACGGGAGGGCTGGGGTCAGTACCACGCCAGCCCCAGTGTATTTCTCATAGCTCTCTTAACCTACAGTACTGTGGGAAGCAAACCCACAAGCTGACAGGAAACAATGTTGAAATATATCCGAGGCATTTGTTCTCACCCCCAAATCTCCCTATTTCTACTACCAAGGCGAATAGAATCTTTAGCTCTTAATCTTGAGCCTCAAGTACACCTCCTCATGTTGTTTCATGCCTCAGTAGGTCGGGAAATCTGCCTACAGACCCTGAGCTGTCTTGACTCTGCTTGGCAGGCAGTCTCTCTCTCTCTCTCTCTCTCTCTCTCTCTCTCTCTCTCTCTCTCTCCCCCCCCACTCTGCTTGAGAGAAGCAGAAAATGGCTCCTGACAAGATGACAGCCATCGTAGGCTCCTGTGTGCAAGCACAACATAGCAACATGGCATCAGTAATAGTGTCAGAGTTTGGTACCTGCCCATGGGATGGATCACAAGTTGGGCTGGTCACTGGATGGCTGTTCCTTCAGTCTCTGCTCTATTTTATCCCTGCATTTCTTTTAGACAGGAATAATTCTGGGTCAAAAAGTTTGAAGGTGGTAACCTCTACTTTTATGACCAGATATGAACTTTTTTTTCCCCCATTAGGTCTTTCTTTGAACGACTGGGACCTTAAAAAATGGAGGGCAAATAACACTGTGAAATGATTCCATTATCACAAAAAGATGATTATTGTTCTGTGGCCTTCAAAATATTTTTAGAATCATCATACTTTTACAAAATTCAATGACCAACATGAAGGGAGTCCTAGACAGGATTAAAACCAATATTAATATTATTAATTTAATCAATAAGAAATGTTTGTCAAAATACTTCAAGATTTACTTCTCAGTTTTCCTATTTTAGTTAAAGTGGACTAAAAACATGTTATAAACAAGTCATTTTACTTTCTTATTTAATTTTTTGAGAATTTCAAACATTAGTATGTCATTTAAATTTTATTCTTTATTAGATTCACTTACTAGCAAGACACAGTTAATTACTGAGCCTTCTTAAGTGTTATATTTATTGCAGTAGTTTACATATTATTAAATTATAAGAACAAAATATTTTAGTTTTTATTTGATCATTTACTACCTTGCACTGACAAGTCCCAAAAGGGTCAAAATATCAGGTCACATGCTTTTCTCTCTCTCTCTCTCTCTCTCTCTCTCTCTCTCTTTTAGCTCTGTCATTCTAACTGTATTAATAATATAGATTTAACCCTCTCATGCATGCTTGACAAACGTCCACTACTAATCTGGATCCACATCCATATATATATTGTAACAAGGACTACATGTAATCTCCAGATTACTGGAATTAGAGTTTTTTATTAAAGTATATATCCTGAGCCAGTGACATGGCTCCGAATGTAATGCTACCCTGTCACTAAACCTGACAACTTGAGTTTGGCACCTGGACTCACATGGTAGAAGAAGGGACCCAATCCCATGAAGTTGTCCTTTGATCTTCAAACTTGTGCTTTACTCAGACAGGAAATTTTTTTTAAAAAAAAAATTTAAAGTGATAGGAGGTAGTTTTCCCGAGTGTGCCATTCAGGAATGAGTTCCATCTTGCTGGCAGGATCAAAACTGAGTTCATGTTCCCAGGCCCCAGAACCCAACTCCTATCTTCTTTCATATGTTTTATGTTTGTCTGTTAACCAGTACAGGATGTAAAGAGGAAAGTTGCTGCTATTCCATTATCTAAACAAAGACACACAAGTCAAACTAGGCACACAAGTCATAAATGTATTGCTTGTCTTGACTTAACTGACTACATGCAGCTTGCTCATTCCTTTGTTCTCGGCTATGACTCTCTCAGCGAAGCAAAGATGGAGAACAGGAAGCATGGTAAAGCTGGCTCTGCAAGTAAACCAAGTCAAGTCCCTCTCACAGCCCATTGGGTCCTATTTATATTCCCTCCAAACATCACATGTCCTCCACGAGTCTTGCTTCACCATGTGTCTTGTCTCAGCATAGGAGTTTGTCTTAGAAAAACTCCATGTGAGTCTGTATCAGCTGACATCACTCTGCCAATCAGCCTGAGTTCAAGGAAGTGGCAAGAAGCTGCAAAAACTGCTTGAGAAGTTTTTTATGTGTTCCTCTCTGTGGAGTCAGGACAAATGGAGCTCAACAATGCATGTCAGGCAAACCAATACATCATGCTGTTGTTAGTGAAGAATCCATCACGTGTCCTTTCCAGTGCTTGCTTTAGTAGAACACCCTTTCACCTGTGTCTGCTTCAAGGAATTGTTCCTTCACGTGTCTGCTTCAGGAAAACACCCTTTCACCTGTGTCTGCCTCAGGAAAACACCCCTTCATGTGTTTGCCCCAGCAAAACACCATCTGACACAACTGACTTTCCAAAGAATCCTTAAGTTTCCACTTCAGGTCCTGTCTGGGGATTATCTATGATCTAGACATCTCAACTTGACTTGTCTACCTGGCTCATAAAAAGGAAGCCCAGGAAGGCTGTATTTTGTAACTCTCCTTCCTCCTTGTGATAGCTGTCATTAGGGAATGCATGGAGGAAAAACCTCAAGCCTCAAATAACTCATTAGAGGAAAAAAAATCACAGGAGGGCAAAGGGCTAGGCTCAAATGAGGAGGAAGACCCTGAGGATTGTCAAGTAGTTGATTTAGCCAATGGAATAGAATTGAAATGGAATAGAAGATCAATGAAATAGACTTGAAGACCCAGAAATGAACCTAAATACCTATGGTCACTTGATTTTTGACAAAGGAGCTAAAACCATCCAGTGGAAAAAGGACAGCATTTTCAACAAATGGTGCTGGTTCAACTGGCAGTCAGCATATAGAAGAGTGCAAAAAGATCCATTCTTATCTTCTTATACAAAGTTCAAGTCCAAGTGGATCAAGGACCTCCACATAAAACCAGATACACTAAAAGTAACAGAAGAGAAAGTGGGGAAAATCTCGAACACATGGGCACAGGGGAAAATTTCCTGAACAGAACACCAATGGCTTATGCTCTAAGATCAACAATAGACAAGTAGGATCTCATAAAATTGCCAAGCTTCTTAAGGCAAAGGACATAGTCAATAGGACAAAATGACAACCAACAGATTGCGAAAAGATCTTTACCAATCCTATGTCTGATAGAGGGCTAATATCCAATATTTACAAAGAACTCGAGAAGTTAGACTCCAGAGAATTAAATAACCCTATTAAAAAATGGGGCACAGAGATAAACAAAGAATTTCCAACTGAGGAATGTCAAATGGCTGTGAAGCACCTAAAGAAATATTCACCATCCTTAGTCATCAGGGAAATGCAAATCAAAACAACCCTGAGATTCCATATCACACCAGTCATGTGACAGCAGATGCTGGTGAGGATGTGGAGAAAGAGGAACACTCCTCCCTTGTTGATGGGATTGCAAGCTGGTACAACCACTCTGGAAATCAGTCTGGTGGTTCCTCAGAAAACTGGACATAGTATTACCTGAGGACCCAGCTATCCCACTCCTGGGCATATACCCAAAAGATTCCCCAACATGTAATAAGGACACATGTTCCACTATGTTCATAGCAGCCTTATTTATAATAACCAGAAGCTGGAAAGAACCCAGATGTTCTTCAACAGAGGAATGGATACAGAAAACGTGGTACATTTACACAATGGAGCACTACTCAGCTATTAAAAGCAATGAATTCATGAATTCTTAGGCAAATAGATCGAACTAGAAAATATCATTCTGAATGAGGTAACCCAATCACAAAAGAACACACATGGTATGCATTCACTGATAAGTAGATATTAGCCCAAAAGCTTGGAATACCCAAGATACAATTCACAGACCACATGAAGCTCAAGAAGACGGAAGACCAAAGTGTGAGTGCTTCGGTCCTTCTTAGAAGGGGGGAACAAAATACTTATGGGAGCAAATACAGAGACAAAGTGTGGAGCAGAAACTGAGGGAAAGGTCAAACAGAGACTGCCCCACCTGGTGATCCATCCCATATACAGTCACCAAACCCAGACACTATTGAAGATGGTAAGAAGTGCTTGCTGACAGGAGCCTGATGTAACTGTTTCCTGAGAGGCTCTTCCAGAGCCTGACATATACAGAGGCAGATGCTCGCAGCCAACCACTGGACTGAGCACAGGATCCCCAATAAAGGAGTTAGGGAAAGGACTGAAGGAGCTGAAGGAGTTTGTAGTCCCATAGGAAGAACAACAATATCAACCAACCATGCTCCCCCTCAGAGCTCCCAAGGACTAAACCACCAACCAAAGAGTACATGTGGAGGGACCCATAGCTCCAGATACATATGTAGCAGAGGATGACCTTGTCGGGCATCAATGGGAGAAGAGGCCCTGGTCCCATGAAGGCTTGATGCCTCAGTGTAGGGGAATTTGAGGCAGGGAGGCAGGAGCGTGTGGGTGGGTGCATACCCTCATAGAAGCTGGGGGATTGAATAGTAGTTTTCTGGGAGAGATTGGGAAAGGGAATAATATTTGAAATATAAGTAAAGAAAACATCCAATAAAAAACCCCCAACAAAATGCTATGCTCACATACAAGAGCCATCTCTGGGCTTTTGGATGAGGAGGCATTAGAGAGGCTCCAATGCCCCTGGTGTCTATGCTTCTTTGAACAGGCACAGTAGTGCAAGCAGAGGACAAACAAGTCTTATCCATGGAGTTATACACTGGCTTCGTAGGCTTTAGAGCCCCCACTCCCCACCTATAGTGTTCACACCATCAAAGTTTTCAGTTGGCGATGGAGCAAGCAGCATCTCCACCAGATGGCATCATCGTGGTATAGATTTTTGAGTGAAGTTATAAGTGGGAGAGCATGCGAAAACCTTAAGGTTGTGATGTTGTGGTGTTTGCTGGGGATTGGCTCTGCATTAAGTACCCACTGTATGTCTGAGCCACATCTACACTTAGAAGGTTTGTTTTTCGTCCTTCCCAGTGCAGTTGGCTTCACATATTGCAGCCTCTCATCTGTTATAGACATTACTCATATTTCTTCACAACAAACAGTCACAATAGAAGAAGTGATCTGAAAAAACATATAAGTGATTATACTCAGTGTTGTCTCTCTACATCCAAGGTTGCTCTGATGACTCTCTGTGCAGGCTGTTCCAGTGGGCAGAAGCCCCCTTGCATCTCTTTAGGAAATTTTGTCATAAAACACAGTAATCAAAAAATGTGTCTTTCAGTTTCAGATGACCCTTGAGTCTTTGCCCTACAGCCTTACCTCAGATGGTAGCAGGTTGTAACTGAGGGTCATCACTTTGGAGCCTCAGTTCTCAGTGGATGCATTTTATACCCATAATCTAAAATACATTGATGATCATTCATCCCATGAGGCTTGGAAAGTCCTTGATTAACAATGTCCTTGCCATTTTTAGCAGATGCTACATTCAGTATGCAGCATGTGAATGCTTACAGAAAAACTTACATGGCTACAAGGTATCTCAGGAGATTGTATGTCTGGCTTGGCAGGTCTTACTGCATGAAAGCATGTCTTTTCAATGTCTCTGGGGCTTGAGCCAGAAGCAATAATGTCAGCGAATGGTACAAACTACTGTTCTCTGCATATACATCATCTGCCTGAGTGGGATCCTTCCTCATTTTTAGTCTCAAACTCTCTCTCTCTCTCTCTCTCTCTCTCTCTCTCTCTCTCTCTCTCTCAGCAATAAATATTCAAAAAAAAAGAAAGAAAGGAAAAGTAAACAACAAACCCACTACTGATCCTCTTTCTTACCAGCTTCTTCAGGCTGTCAAACAGACCTTGATGCCATGTAGGAGGACTGGCTGAATCTTCAGTTTCTTATGTCTTCAGAAAAATAAAAACATTGACTTTCAAATGTTCACAGATCTCCATGGCCAGTTTTTTCTTTCTCACTAAAATGAGACAGTGCAAATAAATATCATAAAGAAACATTTTCATGTCTGGTTTATTTGGCTAGCCATCTGTCTTAGTCAGGGTTTCTATTCCTGCACAAACATCATAACCAAGAAGCAAGTTGTGGAGAAAAGGATTTATTCATCTTACTCTTCCTCATTGCTGGTCATCACCAAAGGAAGCCAGGACTGGAACTCAAGCAGGACAGGGAGCAGGAGCTGATGCAGAGGCTATGGAGGGATGTTTCTTACTGGCTTGCTTCCTTCTCCTGGCTTGCTCAGTTGGCTTTCTTATAGAGCCCAAGACTACCAGTCCACAGATGCTACCACTCACAAGGGCCCTCCCACCTTGATCACTAATTGAGAAAATGTCTTACACCTGGATCTCATGGAGGCATTTCTCAACTGAAACTCCTTTCTCTGTGATAACTCCAGCTTATGTCAAGTTGACACACAAAACCAGCCAGTACAATTGACTCCTTGTCAACTTGACACACAAATACATCACTATTAAGCCTCAACCCTTACTTTCTCATTTATCCCCAAGATCTAAATAACTTTAATAAAAGTCCCACAGTCTTTGCAAATTCTTACATATTAACATTTTAGCCCCTTTAAACATCCAATCTCTTAAAATTAAAAGTCTTTTTACCATCAAAAGTCTCTTAACTGTGGGCTCCACTAAAATACCTTCTTCCATCAGGAGGGAAAATATATCAGGGCACAGTCACAATCAAAAGCAAAACCAAACTCCAACCGTCCAATGTCTGGGATCCACTCATGCTCTTCTGGATTACTTCAAGCGTGGAGTCACTTCTCCAGGTCTGCCCTTTGTAGCACACACCTTGTCTTCTAGGTTCCAGATGCCTGTATTCCACTGCTGCTGCTGTTCTTGGTGGTCATCTCATGGTACTGGCATCTCCAAAACACTGCTGTCTTCTGCTGCAACTAGGCTTACCAACAGCCTCTCATAGGCTCTCTTCATGGTGCCAAGCCTCAACTCCTTTGCATGACGCTTTCAGTCCTGGAATTGCAACTGAGGCTGCACCTTTTCACCAATGGCCTTCTGTGGCCTCTCACAGTGCCCAGGCCTCAGTCACTCTTTACGACTCCTTCATGCCTTCAAAACCAGTATCACCTGGGAGACTCTTACACATTACCAAGTTAAGCCACCGCACAAGGTACAACCCTGACTATCTCTGGAAGGTAGCTTCTATGCTCTTAGAAAACACTTCTCAGAAGATTTCACCTCAGTGATGCTGGTCTCTTCCAAATCACCACCAATTTCCCAGCTCCTGCTAACCAGCATCAATAGTCCCAGTAATGCAATGGTTTTGCTTTAGTAGTTCGGGTATGTTGTTAATCACAGCTGATTTCTTCAGCCCCCAGCTAACCCAAACCACAGAATATTAAATCAAACTAGCAATGGCCCTGATAAGAGTCTTTAATCTTCCCTCTGAAATTTCGCAAGTCAGGCCTCTATCTTCGGCACTATTCTCAACATTATCTTCCAAGCAACCCAGGATAGCAAAAACTATTGTCAACAATGAAAGGACTTCTGAGGGAAACAGTCTCCCTGACTTCAAGCTATACTACAGAGCAGTAGTGATAAAAACTGCATGGTATTGGTACAGTGACAGGCAGGTAGATCAATGGAATAGAATTGAAGACCCAGAATTGAACCCACACACTTATGGTCACTTGATCTTCGACAGAGGAGCTAAAACCATACAGTGGAAAAAAAGACAGCATCTTCAACAAATGGTGCTGGTTCAACTGGCGGTCTACATGTAGAAGATTGCGAATTGATCCATTCCTATCTCCCTGTACAAAGCTCAAGTCCAAGTGGATCAAGGACCTCCACATAAAACCAGATACACTGAATCTAATAGAAGAGAAAGTGGGGAAAAGTCTAGAACACATGGGCACAGGGGAAAAGTTCTTGAACAGAACACCAATGGCTTGTGCTGTAAGATCAAGAATTGACAGATGGGACCTCATAAAATTACAAAGCTTCTGTAAAACAAAGGACACTGTAAATAGGACAAAATGGCAACCTACAGATTGGGAAATGATCTTTACCAATCCTACATCCTATAGAGGGCTAATATCCAATGTATACAAAGAACTCAAGAAACTAGACTCCAGAGATCCAAATAACCCTATCAAAAAATGGGGAACCGAGCTAAACAGAGAATTCTCAACAGAGGAATCTCGAATGGCTGAGAAGCACCTAAAGAAATGTTCAACATCCTTAGTCATCAGGGAGATGCAAATCAAAACAACCCTGAGATTTCACCTCACACCAGTCAGAATGGCTAAGATCAAAAACTCATGTGACAGCAGATGCTGGTGAGGATGTGGAGAAAGAGGAACACTCCTCCATTGTTGATGGGATTGCAAGCTGGTACAACCACTCTGGAAAATCAGTCTGGTGGTTCCTCAGAAAATTGGACATAATACTACCTGAGGACCCAGCTATTCCACTCCTGGGCATATATCCAGAAGATGCTCCAACATGTAATAAAGACACATGTTCCACTATGTTTGTAGCAGCCATATTTATAATAGCCAGAAGCTGGAATCAACGCAGATGTCCCTCCACAGAGGAATGGATACAGAAAATGTGGTACATTTACACAATGGAATACTACTCAGCAATTAAAAAACAGTGACTTCATGAAATTTGCAGACAAATGGATGGATCTTGAAAATATCATCCTGAGCGAGGTAACGCAGTCACAAGAGAATGAACAAGGTATGTACTCACTGTTAAGTGGTTATTGGCCCAAGAGTTTGAAATACCCTAGAGTCACTTCACAGTAACAGTAGGGCGGAGTGGGAGGTCCCAGATGGAGGACTTGGAGAAGGGACTGAAGGAGCTGAGGGAGTTTGCATCCCCAGAAAGGTAGCAACAGTGGCAAATGGCCTGACCCCCTGATACTCCTGGAGACTGATCCACCAACCAAAGAATACACATGGAGTGACCCATGGTGCTGGCCAAATATGCGTCAGAGGAGGGTCTTATTAGACATCAGGGGGAGGAGAGGCCCATGGGCCTGAGGGTATTAGATCACCAGTATAGGAGAATGCCAAGGAGGGAAGAAGAGAGTGGGTGGGTGGGTGGGTGGGTGGGTGAATACCCCAATAGAGGCAGGGGAGGGGGGAGGGAATAGGGAGGTTCCAAAGGGGAGATCTAGAAAGGGGAAAACATTTGAAATGTAAATAAAGTAGAAAAAAATAATAAAAAAAAGAATTTTATTGATTATTTTTACATCGATATTCATAAGGGAAATTGGTCCAAAGTTTTCTTTTATTGTTGGGTCTTTGTGGGGTTTTGGCATCAGTGTAACTATGGTCTCATAGAATGAATTGGGTAGTGTTTCTTCTGTTTCTGTTTTGTGGAATAGATTGAAGAGTATTGGTATTAGGTCTTCTGGTCCTGGGCTTTTTTTTGGTTGGGAGACTTTTAATGACTGCTGCTATTTCTTTAGGGGTTATGGGACTGTTCAGATGGTTTATCTGATCCTGATTTAACTTTGGTACTAGGTATCTGTCTAGAAACTTGTCCATTTCTTCCAGATTTTCCAATTTTGTTGCATATAGGCTTTTTTAGTAGGATCTGATGATTGTTTTAATTTCCTCAGAGTCTGTTGTTATATCTCCCTTTTCATCTCTAATTTTATTAATTTGCACACTGTCTCTGTGCCCCCTGGTTAGTCTGGCTAAGGGTTTATCTATCTTGTTGATTTTCTCGAAGAACCAGCTCCTGGTTTTGTTGATTCTTTGTATAGTTCTTTTAGTTTCCACTTGGTTGATTTCAGCCTTTAATTTGATTATTTCCTGCCTTCTACTCCTCTTGGGTGTATTAGCTTCTTTTTCTTCTAGAACTTTCAGGTGTGCTGTTAAGCTGTTAGTATATGCTCTCTCCAGTTTCTTTTTGGAGGCATTCAGAGCTATGAGTTTTCCTCTTAACACTGTTTTCGTTGTGTCCCATAGGTTTGGGTAAGTTGTACTTTCATTGTCATTAAATTCTAGGAAGTCTTTAATTTCTTTCTTTATTTCTTCCTTGACCATGTTATCACTGAGCAGAGCATTGTTCAGCTTCCATATGTATGTGGGCTTTCTGTGGCTGTTGCCATTGAAGACCAACCTTAATCTGTAGTGATCTGATAGGAGGCATGGGATTATTTCAATCTTCTTATATCTGTTGAGGTTTGTTTTGTGACCAATTATATGATCAGTTTTGGAGAAGGTACCATGAGGTGCTGAGAAGAAGGTATATTCTTTTGATGCAGGATGAAATGTTCTATAGATATCTGTTAATCCCATTTGGTTCATAGCATCTTTTAGTTTCACTGTGTCTCTGTTTAGTTTATGTTTCCAAGATCTGTCCAATGTTGATAGTGGGGTGTTGAAGTCTCCCACTATTATTGTGTGAGGTGCAATATGTGCTTTGAGCTTTAATAGAGTATCTTTTATGAATGTGAGAGCTCTTGCTTTCGGAGCATAGATGTTCAGAATTGAGAGTTCTTCTTGGTAGTTTTTTCCTTTGATGAGTATGAAGTGTCCTTCTTTATCTTTTTTGATGACTTTTGGTTAAACGTCAATTTTATCCGACATTAGAATGGCTACTCCAGCCTGTTTCTTGGGGCCATGTACCTGGAAAATTGTTTTCCAGCCGTTTACTCTTAGGTAGTGTTTGCCTTTAACACAGAGGTGTGTTTCCTGGATGCAGCAAAACTCTGTGTCCTGTTTATGGATCCAGTCTGTCAGTCTATGTCTTTTTATTGGGGAGTTGAGACCATTGATGTTAAGAGATATTAAAGAATAGTGATTGTTGTTTCCTGTTATTTTTGATGTTGTTTATGTGGCTATCTTCTTTTGAATTTGTTGAACGATTACTTTCTTGGTTTTTCTTGAGTGTAGTTTCCCTCCTTGAGTTGGCGTTTTTTTTTTCCGTGTATTATTCTTTGTAGGGCTGGGTTTGTGGAACATACTGTGCAAATTTGGATTTGTCATAGAATATTTTGGTTTCACCATCTATGATTATTGAGAGTTTTGCTGGGTATAGCAGCCTGGGCTGGCAGTTGTGTTCTTTTAGAGTCTGTATGAGATCTGCCCAGGATCTTCTAGCTTTCATAGTCTCTGGTGAGAAGTCTGGTGTAATTCTGATCGGTCTGCCTTTATATGTTACTTGCTCTTTTTCTCTTACTGCTTTTAATATTCTTTCTTTATTTTGTGTATTTGGTGTTTTGACTATAATGTGACAGGAGGAATTTCTTTTCTGGTCCAGTCTATTTGGCTTTCTGTAGGCTTCTTGTATATTTATGTTCATCCCTTTCTTTAGGTTAGGGAAGTTTTCTTCTTTAATTTTGTTGAAGATATTTACTGGTCCTTTAAGTTGGGAATCTTCACTCTCTTCTATACCTATTATCCTTAGGTTCTGTCTTTTCATTGTATCCTGGATATCCTGGATGTTTTGGGTTTGGAGCTTTTTGGATTTTGTGTTTTCTTTGACTGTTGTGTCCATGTTTTCTATTGTATCTTCCGCACCTGAGATTCTCTCTTCCATCTCTTGTATTCCATTGGTGATGCTTGCATCTATGACTCCTGATTTCTTTCCTATGATCTCTAATTCCAGGGTTATCTCCCTTTGTGATTTCTTTATTGTTTCTATTTCTGTTTTTAATTCCTGAATGGTTTTGTTCATTTGTTTGATTGTGTTTTCCTGTAATTCTTTAAGGGATTTTTGTGTGTCCTCTTTAAGGGTTTCCAGTTGTTTATTTGTGTTCTCTTGTATTTCTTTAAGGGAGTTATTTATTTCCTTCCTAAAATCTTCTATCATCCTCTTGATAAGTGATTTGAAGTCTGAGTCTTCCTTTTCTGGTGTGTTGGGATATCCAGGGCTGGCTGTGTTGGGAGAGCTGGGTTCTGATGAAGCCAAGTAGTCTTGGTTTCTGTTCCTTGTGTTCTTGCCCTTGCCTTTCGCCATCTGGTTATCTCTGGTGTTAGCTGGTCTTTCTCTCTCTGACTGTGGCTTGTCTTTTCTACAAGCCCAGGTGTCAGTATTCCTTGGAGACCAGTTCTCTTTCCCAGCTGTTCCTCAGTCCCTGTGTCTGGAGTCCTCCTTCCACTGGCTTTTCCATACAAGTGGGCAGCTTGCTTTCTCCCTGTGCTGTTTGGCAATGGAGGCCTGGTGGCCCAGGCAGAGGTCTCCCGCCACAGGTAGAAGCTGGCAGGTTCTTACCTCCTGGCTCGAATTTGCATTTTTAATGTTAGCAATTGCCAAGTGGAAACTCATGTATGATAGCAGCTCTCCCAGCACTGCCAAACACACAATTATACATAACGAAGCATGCTCACAACCAGTTGCTGGAAGAGTAACACGTACTCTTAACCTCTGAGACAGTCGTGTAGTCTCTGCCATTGGGTGTTTCACTCAGTATATTCACTCTGTATATTCTAGGTACAACTTCTATGTGAGAGAGAGAGAGAGAGAGAGAGAGAGAGAGAGAGAGACAGAGACTCTGCTAGTTCATTGTTTATATTTTTATTCTTTTTCAGAGACCAGAGGAGGGAATTTTCATTACACTAATGTATTTTTGGAGCATAGATAAAGCTTTTGGTATTGTAACAAAACAAACAAACAAAAACAAAAACAAAAACAACTTTGCCTAAGACAAGCTCTCTCTCAAAAATTTATTTCTTTTAACCTTTCTAGTAGATTTAAATCTATAGGCTTCATGTTTGTGTTTGTGATCCATTTTGACTCAATTGTACATAGAATGAGGTGTGAGCTTATCACCTCGGGATGCTTCACCATGGGAATCAATTGTCTTAGCCTCCTATGCAGAAAAGATATCATCCTTTCTCTACCAAAGAACTCTCCACTTTGGCCATTCTACAGTGCACATGCACACATACCTAATAAAATGTATACATATTATAAACACATACTTATTTTAAAATATGATCCAAAAAGAGAACAAAAATGACACACACATGGTAAATACATACACTAAACATGCTCAGCGTTACTAAGCATAGGGTGAAATAGAGAAAGGCAGTTTAGCATTTTTTGAAAAAGGAGATTGCTTTTACTATAAACGCTGGTCCTCCTATTCACAAGGAAATGACTGTGTTTACTTAAAAGACTTGCCTGTGCTTACAACAGCTTTGTGAATTAAACCTTGTATTTTGCAAAAACTCAAATATTCCTGAGCTTGTGACAGAGCAACCCAACATTACTTGGGTCTATCAAAAATGACTAAAAAGGGAACACTGGACGTCATACTTGTAGCTGTCCATATCTTCTGCTGATTAGATGTTCCTCGGCTTCCTGTTCCCAGAGGTCCCTAAACTAGGACTTGCTGGTCATCTCAAGTTACCTTTAACACATTTCTCTGCCATCTCAGTTTTCCTTGGTCCAGCAAGACAGCTCTGTGGGTGAAGGTGCTTGCTATTTAATCCTGGTGACCTGAGTTCAGTTCCTGGAATCCACACAACGTGGAAACAGAGAAAAAACTACATATAGTTGTCCTCTGTGTTACTTCCACACACCATCCCCACCCAAATCAAAACAATAACAAAAACTCACCCACCCCTGGAGTGGAAACTTCTAGTTTCTTTGGAAAGTTAGTATGCCAAATGATGGTTTGCTGGGACACACAGGTGAGAGGATGTATTGCTGAAGCAGACACGGGAAAGAATGTTTTCCGGAATTAGACACAGGTGAAAGGGTGTTTTCATTTTAGCGAACATGTGAAAATACCTGGGATGAAGAGGTATAAATATGACCCCACAGACAGTGGGGGGCGAGCTCTGAGCATTGGTTCAGTTTGCTCTGCCTTGCTCTTCTTCACTAAGGACTTGCATATATTGGTTAACCTTACATAGAGTTGCTGAGCTCAACTTGTGGTAACACTGCCATTGAGAGATGCTTACCCAAGAACTGCTGGTGAGGTTCCTGCAGCAGCTTGCTGCTTCTGTAGCCTCACCTCAGGCCGGTTAGTAAGCCTGGCGATTTCTTCAGGATTGAACTACAGCTGCCGGGTGTCTGCTTGCTGAGAGGACTGAACAGTTGCTGCTGGTTCGTGCGTGGTGTCTGCCTGCCTTAAGGACTGGTCTGTAGCTGCTGAATCTTATTTGATGTTTGCTACGGGACTGAACTACTGACAAAGAAGATCAAGCTACTGCTAAAAAGGTCCACTTCCCCCATATCCTAATAACTTTTCCCTTTCACTACCTCTGCTGGGTAGTGGGCTAGAGGAGAGGTTGAAAACTTGTTAAAAGTAGGTTGCAAAAATGTATGCCTATACACCCCTTTGCACTTTAGTTAGAGAATCTGACCGCAGAGCAGTGGTTTTCTGCTGGGAAATTCTAACTGCCAGCATCCTGTTCTCTTTCTGCTCACACTTTACCCACCAGTTTCCTGTTAGTTTTCCCTGACCTGTTCTTACAGCTGTCCTGTAATTAGGGTTTGAGATGCATATGTGCAATCCCAGCTCTGGAATCTCCTACTGTGTCCAGCTGTGTTGGGATTTGACACATAGCTGCTGAGTGCATTGTAGATGACTCAGATACATTACTATTGCAGGGACCCAGCTCCATGGTGTTCTTGAAAAGCAAGTGTGTAAGAGCTGAAAGAGAAGGGTTCCACGGGCTGGGTACAGAGGAAAGGAGAAAGAGAAGGACATGGGGTACTGGGGTGGGGTCTGGGTCTATACCTTGATGTGAATGTGATTATACATATTCTCAAAATTCATGGAAATATGGAAGAAATGAGCTAATTTTACTGAATAAAAATTACATTAAAAAAGTCTCTACCTGAGCATGGTGGCACATGCATTTCATCCCAGAACCCAAGAGACAGGAGAAGGTGGATCTCTGAGTTCAAGGCCAGTGTGGTTTACAAATTGAATTCCAGGACAGTCACAGCTACACAGAAAAAGCCTGTCTCAAAAAAAAAAAACAAAACAAAAAAACAAAAACAAAAACAAAAACAACCCAAAAAAAACAAAAAAACAAAAAACAACCAAGAGGGGGGAGGTGGTTCAAGTTGACTTTTACTATTGCATTTGTTAATTTTCTACCAAACTCCAGGACAACAGTGAGCCTAAGCTTAAAGTAAGGACAAGCTGAGATACAAGAGTCAAAGCTTAAGCTGTTAAGGTAAGGAATCAGAGAACCAAAGCTTACACTGTTAAAGTAGAGACAAAATAGGCCAAGCAGAGTTAGAAGTAGTGGCTCCAAAGGTGGACAGTTCTGATTCTCATTGAAACAGGAAATGTCTTTGGTTCTGTCCTGGCCAGAGTTCATAGATGCCAGGAGGAGCTCTGGTGTCTCTTAAGTGAGCTCCCTGCCTGGATACTGTGCCTGAGGGTGTGACTGGCTCTAAGCATGTCTGCCAAACAGCTTTAACACTGGATCCCTAGATTTTCAGGGCAAGAAATACATTGTAACATTTCCTCAGTTTTAGCCCATAACTCCAATAATTTGGGGGATATTTTCATCAGGAAATATTACAGTATCCTTTGAGGCCACTGAAGAAATCAGAGCTCCATTGAGGCCTATTTCCTCCTAGCAATGAACAGAATCTGCTTCTGACAAACTGACTCTAGGCCAGGAAGAATTTTCAATGGGTCTGTACTCTGAAGTCTCCTCAGGGAGACATCAGAGAGTTGGATGTGTGACGTTCAAATAATGCATTATCAGGCATTTCTCCTGGTCCATTCCTGTATCCAGTTCTATAAAACATCAGCTATTAGTCCAGCCAGCCTGCTGCAAGATGATAATCCAACAGAGCCTCTCCAAGACAAGCAGACATGTTAAGTTCATCAGACTCCACCCACCAGAAGGGGAGTGGCCACATCAGGGTAAGATTCTGTGATGTTGTAGTGGATATGGATGGGGTCCTCAAAGGCACAGAATCCTGTGAGGGGAGGTAGCATTTGTGAGCTAGCCTGGCCCCACCTCTCTGGCTCAGGTCAGCAGAAGCTTGCAGCTCAGCTTGCCCAAGCAGGCACTGGCAATGTAGAAATGCTTGTGATCATGATTAAAGATGGACTTCAAGCACTTTCACCTCCTGCCTTAATCAGGGCCTGGGCCTGGCTGCTACTGCTCTTGCTCCTGTGACTGTGGCTACTTTATCCCCACCTCTGCTCAGTTCTTGAGATTTAGCATATGCTTAATGTGATGGACTTAATGGTAAAACTAAGGTCAGCCTGACTCTCAGGCATGTTTAGTACTTAGCACGAACTTTTGCTATTCTGTGCTCTGTTTCTGTAACTATAATGATTTTGGCTCCCAGGTCAAATAAATTGAAACACCATGATGCTATAACTGTTCTCTATTGTTATTAAAAGTTAATATTATCCTGCCATTCTTGCCAACTGCCACCTGAGTTATATCAATGGACAGTACTGAATTTGTGGGTTTTGCCTTCATAATCCCCCTTCTCACTCAGTCTGGGCCTACTGCAAAAGGGATTTTTTTCAGACCAAGGTGGAGGGCCATATTAATCTATGGGTATAAACATGGATATTTAGGTGGTAGTCTGATGATGTGGCTAGTTACCTAAAACAATAATAGTGGGTTCCTCCTTAGGGCCTGTCTTAGTTAGGGGTCTTATTAGGGTTTCCTGTGAAGAGACACCATGACCAAGGCAACTTTTGTAAAATAAAGAGTATAGGGTAGGACTTCTTGCTAGCCAGGGGTGGGATGGGGGAGGGAAGAAAGGAAGTGGGGGATTAGCCATGGAGAGAATTAGGAAAACATCTGGAGCAGAGAAAGCCATAAAATGCATTATCTTGGGAATTTTGGCTGGAGGTAACTAGATTAGCATAGAAGAGTAAAATAGAATAATAATTGCTCAGTTACTGTGCCCTTAAAGCTTGATTTAAAAAAAAAAAGTCCAATCCTAACTATTTGAGAGCTAGCTGGGTAAGAGAAAACTGTAACATGCTCATTTTACAATGTCACTAACAGAACCCTCCAGCACGAGTTAGGAGAGATAAAAGGCTAGAGAGGAAAGGGACTGTTGATATTGTTAAACTACTTCCTTCTGATCAGGGGTGTCAAGTTCCTTGGAGTGAGTTTGATCCTTGTCATCAGGATATCTTCAACCAGCAATCCAGCAGCATCAGCAGGAGCAGAGGGAGCAGTATAGCCCCCACCTCTTGTGGCTCTGGCATCTTATACCTTCTCAAGACTCCTTAGAATTCCAAATGTAATCTGTCTTTAGCTGGTAATATCACATCCCTGCTAGAGCATGAGGCAAATCATAGTCAGCTGCTGTAGACAGTCTGAAGCAGCCCCATATCCCACAACTGGGATTGAAACAAAAACATATTCACATATTATTTCCATGTTTTTAAAGAAAATACAATTCTCACTACAGTTCCCCCTTCATGTTTTAAGCCATCAAGTGTACTGTATTTAGCGAGAAGTTGTAAACAGACATTTTCTTTCTTTTTTTTTTTTAATTTATTTTTTATTTTTGGATATTTACTTTATATACATTTCAAACGTTTTTCCCTTTGGAACCCACTTATTCCATTCCCCCTCCCCTTGCCTCTATGAAGGTGCTCCCCCAGCCACCTACCCACTCCTGTCTTCCCTCCCTAGCATTCTCCTACACTGGGGCATCTCGGCTGTTCTCACACTTTCACTGTGGGGCCTTGAGCATCCAGGTCCCTCATTTCATTTCCAGATGGCAAGAAGCTGCCTTGGATATACATCTTAGACCTACAATCATTAGTCTAGTGGTATTTCTTGCCACAACATCTGAAAACCTTGGGAAGTCAAAAACATTCTTTTAAAAAACCCATTCTTGTAAGAGACGGCTTGTACATTTCTGTGGTGGAAGGCACCATGTTTTTCACAGTTAATGCCCTGGGCATTCTGATATCTGAGGCTTTTAGTAGCTTGGCCACAATTTTTTTTTTTTTTTTTTTGTAAATGACTGAATTTTCCTCAACTGAAACACTGGGCATTTTGACATTGGAGACACTTAGCAATAGCTTGCCCTACAATACTAGAATGGTACACTTAAGAACCAATATCAAGAACCTTATCCACTTCTCCATTGGCACTGCTTGTGCCTTTAAATCTCTTACATTTGGTATTCACTTTCTCAAACACAAGGTTCTCTATCAACACCTGTATTACATCAGGGTATAACATGCCTTTTATTTACAGCTGAAACCAGTCTTTGCAAGAAATCTATGAAGGCTTCCTTCACCAGAAGATTGTACAGTCTTCATAAATAAGGTGGACCTTTTTCCTAGGCTCTTCAACTTTATCCCAAGCTCCTAAAGCCACTGAGCAACATTGTTATATAAGATCATCATCAAATCAGGTCTTTTCTTGTAAATCAAAGTATCATCCTTCACCAAGAAAATTATCTTTGACAATATTCATTCTATGTGCTCTATTTCACTGTTCAATATTCAGGGCTTCCTCCCTTCATCATGATAAACATTGTAACTGTTGACTGACCTCCAGCACAGCTGTTACCAGACCCTTCCAATCTTCTATTTTGGGTAGTCCAGTTACTTAATATGTGTTTTACACAAGGTGAATGCATTCCATTGGAAATCATAGCCTCTTTAAAATTCCTCGGATCTATCATTTCTATCGGATACTACACTATCTCATTATAATCATGATCCACACCATTAGTAACAATGTGCTATTCAATTACTGGGAAAATTAATGAGATCTGCCTTCTAGCAGGGTTTGCTTCCTGTTTTCAACTTGCAGGAAGCTCCCGGCTCTCTTGTTCAGTCACAGGGTCTGAGCACTTTTGTTTTCCTTTTTCCAGCTCTACTGGATTCCCAAGTGCTTCCACCTCTACTCAATTTTTCTAGCCAACTCTGCAACACTTTTAAAAACAAGAGAATAGAGGACCCTTTTGGTTTTTCCATTTAATCCCCC
>JADRCH010000610.1:555071-584076 GCA_019843965.1 Rhynchomys soricoides | reverse complement strand
TGTTATACTGTGGTATATTGTGTTATACTGTGGTATATTGTGGTATACTGTGTTATATTGTGTTATACTGTGGTATATTGTGTATACTGTGTTATACTGTGTTATATTGTGTTATATTGTATTATACTGTGTTATATTGTGTTATACTGTGTTATATTGTGGTAAATTTGAAATATAATGGTTGTGAGTACTAGACTTTAGTAACAGGCATAAAAATAGTGACTGTATAAAGATAATACTATTTTAAAAATCACTTAGAATATTAAGGGTGGAAAGAGTGAGAAAAGTAAAATAATGCAGATATATAAAATGAGAAACATGTGTTTATTAACTAGGATTAGTCACTCTGTGTCACACCAGTGTTCAGAAGAAATTCTAGGCTGGTATAAATACATTGTTCTTATATTCAGTGTGTCTTTGGGGTCTTGAAGGATTTGTGTGTGTGTGTGTGTGTGTCCACTTTGCCTCCTTGTCCAGCAACACAGCATGTCTTACACAGCAGGAGATACAATCCATGGTCCTATTTCTTAAAACAAATGCACTGTTTGCTTCCATGGCAGTCTTATGTCACCTTAGACCACACAACATTGTTCACTGTCGACAATAGACTGCTTGCAGAGCTGCGGCATATAAGATATGTGTTTGCACAGGACCTATGTGCGTATCTCTGTGTGCTTTCAATAATCTTCAGATTAACCACAGTGTCTAAGACGATCTTAGTGCCATACAAATCACTGTTCTAAGTATTTCTCTAGAGAATCTGATGAGGAAATCTGTATATGTTTAACAGTTGCAACGTTTTTTGTTATATATGAAAAATTTTAGTCAGCAGCGAATTGCATCTTCAGATATGGAGGGACACTAAGGCTAGGGGAGCTGTCTCCTATCTCTTAGGAGTATTTCTATCCTCGCTGCTTCACTTAATTTCTTTTGGTTTTTCCTCAGGAACATTTTAAAATAATTTAGCTTACTTAATGATTACCTGTCAGCATCCTAGAACTGGTCTACAGTCTTGTAGTGTTTGTTTGCATTCTCAATCATACAATTCAGGCACCAAAGACAATGCCAAAAAAAAGAGTGAAAATGGACACACAGGCAATTCTGGACCATACTTTGAAAATAAAAGACAACATTTTAAAGCATATCTGTTTTAACATTTTAACACATAACTCAAAACATGCTATCATTTATGCCAGGAAATATTTACAAGCAACAGGAAACTAACAAAAGCAGGAATAATCTGTATTTGTAGAAATTAAGAAACCATAGCCAGGTGTGGTGGGACACAGCTGTAACTCTCGTACTTGGGAAGAGCAGACAGGGAGATCAAGGGTTCTAGGGTATCCTTAATCTATAATCAGTTAAGAGTGACTTTGAGTCTAGCCTAAGCTACAGGAAAAGCAATCTCAGAAACAGAATAAAGCAAAACCAAAAGCAGTAAGAAATCTTTGCTTAAAATAGTACAGTACTTGGTTCTAATAAATAAGTCTAGAAATCATTCATAAAACGATAAGTCATAGAACTGTTAGAAATTAAATGAGAGCCAAAGGGGTTTTAATTAAGTTAGAGATGGAAGTGCCAGCTCATGTTTCTTCTTCTTATCTTTATAAATAAAGCTATCATTGTTCCTCATATGAAATCCATATTTTTTAATTGTTTAGAAGAAAGTTAAATAGACAAAGATATGATACTTGATGACCACATTCCAAAAATTAGTACATTTTGCTGCTTAATAAACGTAAGCCAACCATCGGTGATAGAGTTACCAAAGAAGGCAGAGATATCAAACATGGTATTTAGGCTGTGCAGTGTGGCAGATAGAGTGTATGCCATGTTATGTAGGAGACATGGAGGGTCTTGTGCTCACTGATAAGCACTAGATGGAATAAGAATCTTAAAAACAAAGGGTTATTCCCTTAAAGAAGAGAAGCATAATCTGAGAGATTAGACATGGCTAATACTCTGGTAACGCTTGCAGTATCCATATGGCTGAAACTACACTGAATCATCTCCCAGACAGGTATAGTGAGCTTCTCAATCTATAAAATGTATCTTTATGGAGCATATCACATAAACTCGCACAGAAGTCAAGTCTTCAGTTATATTGTGTACAAAGGATTGGGTTAGTTATCACCAGAGAAGATTTTACCAAATTGTTGTCCTCCAAAATGCCTAAAATAGAGTATTTGAGGTCAGACTCCTGAAGAGTGAACCAACACCTGCTACTTAGTCATGCTGGACCTAACTGCCTACTACCGCATCTAGCAGATCTTACACCACTGGCTGTGGTGATCACAGGCTCTAACAATGTTATATCATAGTACTTCCAGAGCTTCTATAGACATAGTGTATGTCATAGTATACCGCAGTACTCATTTACCATTTCAGTGTCTGTAGCTTCTGTTACTTGCATTCAACAGTGAGCATAAATGACTAACTATAAAATCATACAGATAAGTAATCCAATGTTTTAAGCTGGACACTGACCTGAGCAGCAATGATGAGAGATCATGGCATCTAGTTTAAGATGTGACTCATTAGTTCCCAGTGCTATATATCAGGAACACTCGCTCAGTTAGTGATGGACTCATATTGCAAAAGTAGAGATATTGACAGCCCACTCATGCCAAAGAGAAACCATAATGCATTCCTTTAAGTAAAAGGTGATAACGCAAAGGACTCCATTTAACTGGAAAAAAATTGTTTATACTGCCATACATCAAATTGTGAAAGCTATAACCACTAGATATATCATGGGCTAAGTTAAAATAGAAAACTCTCTCTCTCTCTCTCTCTCTCTCTCTCTCTCTCTCTCTCTCTCTCTGTGTGTGTGTAAAACGAAGTGTAGCACTGATTCCAGGCTCAGTCAGTCTACTAGGTGTGTTGGAATCAGTCCTTGTAGTTAAGGGAGATCTTATGGTAGTTATGAACCCTCTGATCTTTATCTCAGAAGTTCTCAAGTGGACTTAACAAGTGTATTCTTTGCACTTCTTAGATGAATGTCAGTGCCCACAGTGGCATCATTTGACTCTGAAACTTGGCTGTGCTGCACTGATCCTTCTTCTCTTGAGCCTGATTGGACTCAGTGTCTTAGGTAAGTGAGGCAAGAGCTTGTGGTTAATAATTTTCCCATGTAAACATTAGTCCTCTTTAGAGCACTTGGCCTACTTAAGCCTAGGGTAAGGTCAATGCCACAGAATGCTATAGGACAATATACTGAGCTTTCTGCTGAAACTTCACATTTCTTCTGTGCCTCTTAATTTTTCAGGAAACTATTACAGGATATAGCACATATGTATCTTGAACTATGAAAAACACAAGTCACATTGTTACAAAAAAGTGACAGTAACAAAGATACTCAAAAGTCCCCATGCTAGCATCCACTTCTGACATGCTTGCCAAACCTTGTCTTGGGGTGATTGTGATTGCAGATGAGCAAGCTCAGGTATGACTGTGAACAACTGAGAGATTCAGCCGTGCCTACAGGTTGACTTCTCAAGCTCAATCATGCAACCTCAGAATCCACATGGCCTCTGCTTTTCTTCTTCATATATCCTGTCTCTGATGTCCCTTAATCTAGTTTGCTGATATTTTATCCTCAGTCCAGAAGCACAGATTGTTGAAATAACCCTGTTGCCTGAAGTGAGAAATAGAATATCTTTTCTACTATTCATTTCATCCTCTCTGTGTGCTTTTTCTTATTAACTAGTGAGATTCCTAGTGCAAAAACCATCAATAGAAAAATGCAGTGTGGCTGCTCAAGAGAACAGGACTGAACTAACAGGTAATTGTGTGACTTGAACTTCCTGAGAATAGTAGGTAACAGAAAATGTGAGTTATCTCAGTCAAAGTTCACAACAGTCCTCCATGAAGACACTATATTGCCATGGTTCTGTCTGAGAAGACAGCCATAATGTTAAGAACTCGTGGAGAGTCACACAGTTTGTAAATGTTGGTGCTGGGAACTTCATTGACGCTGTATGACCTCGACATCTATGAGCTTCGGCCCTGCTGCCTGCTGGTGCTGGTGCACATGAGCACTCCGAGGCAGATATCAAGTTAAAAAGTGGAATATTTGATCGATTTAATGAATATGTTGACCAGGTTACTTTGTTTGATGTTAATTCATAGAAACAAAATATAAAACGAATCCTTTGTCATTAATTATAATTCCCTTATATATGACAGCATTAGTTAGGTTTCCACATGCACTAATGAAGTACCTACTATGTGTAGTTGATTGTGATGTAGCAGAAACAGGCAGAAATAGAACGTGTCTTCTCTCTTCTCTAGGGAGATCAGCCATGCTAGAGTGCCCGAGACATTGGCATCCACATCAGAACAAATGCTTATTTATTTCTCAAGTTTCTAGACCTTGGGCAGAAGGTCTAGCTGTTTGCTCTGTGGAAGACGCCACTTTGTTGCTCATTGAAAATAAAGAAGAACTGGTAAATTGTTAAACAATATTGTTAAGTAGAACATAAAGCTTTTCTTAAGCTATGTCAACATCTCTGGACTCTGAGCAGTTGACTATACTGAGGAACTGGAGGCTTGCATTTTAAAGAGTTCATAATCTGAGAGACTAATTGGATTAATAACTTGGATGAATCAATTAAAATACAAATATATAGAGAGAAATTTCTCAATGTAGAGAGAATTATTGGTGGGGAGCTAGGAAGAACTTCAAACAGGAGTAATCGTGTTTTAGAAGGTTAATATAAGAAAGTAAGTCATGAATAATCATGTTGTAGTTCAACTCTTTCACTCTGTTTTGATTCATGCAGAACTTTATAAAGGGAAAAGAACAGTTGTTTTTTATTGGACTAAATTATGTACAAGAGGAGAAGATCTGGAAGTGGATAAATGGCTCTATTTTAAATCCTAACCTGTAAGTTTTAAATGAGCTAATTTGAAAATTCAATTCACATCCATTTTACTAAAAATTAAGTTTCATAATTTTAATTTAGTTTATAAATTCTTAAAAGGGTCAGAATAGGCTGAAAAGACAAGTCAACCATTTATTGAAAATTTTCATGTACAAGTAGACATCAACCCTTTATAATAGCTTGTGTGTGTGTCTCTGTGTGTATTTATTTACAATAGAATTCTAAAGGATAAATAGTAGATTAACTTATCATTGTCAGAGATAGACTATTTTTAAATGTTTATCTGAAATACTTAGATTTTTTCTTTTTTTACATATACACACTTACAAAGAATTTCTTTAATTTTTTTTATGTGTGTGTGCCAGCACATATGTATGTGTACCATGTGTACGCAGGAGCCCACAGAGGTCAGAGGAGGGCATCAGATTTTCTGTAACTGGAGTTACAGACAATTATGATCTGCCTTGTGGGAGCTGGAAGCTGAATCTGTGTCCTTTACATGAGCAGTAAGCACTCTTAAGCTCTAAACCATCTCTCCCGCCCTTACACAAAAATTCTTATGTAGTTCTTTAGAATTGTGGCAGAAAGTTACATCTTAGTGTGCCACGAAAGGAACTTCTCCAGGCAGAATCAGGATAGACATTGCCATTTAAAAATAATTTCGTACAAACTAACGATTGAATTTTTTGTGGGTGTTTGTGTCTATATGAAGATTGATTTTGTTTTATGTGTGTTTCTCCATTGTGTTTGGTGTAAAATGCTTACTTAATCTTGATTCATATTACAAAAATAGTATGATAATAAGTGAAAAAATTCATGCACAGCAGAATGTGTGCTGTGTGATTTTACTCTTGGATAAAATGATGCTCTGATCAAACAGAAACACCCAGGTAAGTCTGGAGGCGGTCCTGCTGCAAGAGAAAGAGAGTCAGCCAAAGCCTGCTTTTGTTTGCACTGCTCTGAGACAATGGCTCCTTGTATGAGCTCTAGGTGTCTAAGCCTCACAACTCATTCCAGAGAACCCATATAAAAGGCCAGATGCAGAAGTGGATACCTGTATCTAGGCACTCCTGCAGAGAGACTGCAGGCCTAGACAATGGCCTAGAAGAACTTGGGCCCGTGAGCCTCAAGTCCACAGCAGGTAGAAACAAAATAGAAAGGGAGACATTTGCTATTCAGTTCCAAGGAACTCTATAAGAAAAGGAACAGAGGTAAAGGCATAGCATTGAGGGAGATTGCCTACTGTCTGATGTTATATCCTCTGCTAGACACAGACTAGTCTTGAACTCACCCTTCCTTGCAATCACCCAGAAGATGCCTGTGTTAGTGTTTGTCTTCTGGTCTTATTCCCACATGTTGGGGTCTCTAGAACTCAGGGTATGAGACTAGTGCTGCAATAGAACGAAGACCCACCAGCCTCTGGGATGATGCAGGAAGGAATAGGACCCTGTTCAACATGAGATGAGTCTCTTGTCCTCGCTTCATCCAATTCTGTAGACCCACTGTGTTCATTCTGTTTGTTGAATACCTACTGTGTGTAAGGGTTGACATGTGCTTGTGTTGACATGTATATCTCAATACCTCCTCTACACATTAGCTGGTTCTACCCTTTGTATTTTAGGAAACTGAAACTCAGCAAAATGAAGATGCTTTCCACATAATCACACATCTTTGTAGTAGATGGAGTAGGTTTCATCCCTAATTCCCAAGCCTCCTTTTTGTACATCATGATAAAGATTCTTGCTTGAAGAATTCTTCTCCAGTGACAGTGCAATGCAAAATTATAGGGGTTTCTATCAGCTGTATCTTTAATGTTTATAATATTTGTCACTGTGTGTTTACTATACATAAATAGCATGTAATCTAGAGTTTTCTTAAAAGTTCGAAGAAAAATAATAGTGATGTGATAATTGCAAGAAAATCTTGGACACTAGGACCATCTGTGCTTTGCTCTTCAGATTACAAATCACTGGCAAGGATGAAGAAAACAGTTGTGCCATCCTCTCACACACAGAAGTGTTTTCAGATTCTTGTTCTTCAGACAACCATTGGATCTGCCAAAAGACCCTGAAACATGTGTGAAACCTTGTGTCCGGACTCCTGATTGTGAATCTCATCTTGATTACTTGACTGTCCACATCATATTTTTGCACTGAACATTATCTGCTCTTGGCCCACCAAGTGCATAGATAGTGGCACAAAGTATGGATTCCAAAACCCCTGTGACTTTTACAGATGCTTATGTCCAATTTTTTGTGTAAATGTAAATATACAGAGACACAGATGCGCCATTCTAGGAGTGGAGTTCTACAGAAGAAAGCCCAGGCCAGCAGGGGGCACTGGAGGCCTTGTGTGACCCTTGCTGATCTCTGTGTCTGAGGTAACCTGCAGACAGCTGCAGAAAACTGTAAAGTCTGGATTTTGACCCCATCCCCACTTCAAGCCATTTCACATTTGGGCTGTAGAACCTCGATTAAAGTCTTGCTCTTGACTGACAGCAGAGCCTCAGCGTTAAGGAGCTTGAGATGGGAAGAGTTTGTATTGATTGTCACTGACAAATTAATTGATTCATAATGGACTAATGCTGTGACAATGAATGTGACTTATATAAACTGAACTCTGCTCATATGATACTTCTTACCCTGTGGTGATGCACCAGCAGACTCTGAGCAGATGCTGGTCTACTGATGCTGGGCTTCTCAGTCTTCTGAGCTGTGTGAAAGTGGGATGTCTTCTTCTCTGGTGTCCTGTTGGTACGACTACAACAATAACAACAACAACAACAACAACAACAACAACAACAACAACATTAAGCAGGGACTTGTCTCTTCCCACCATCCGCAGGCATCTCATTTTAATTTTCTCATCACTTTTTTCTTCTACACTTCTCTCATATGTACTTATGGCTTGTGTACAAATTGTAGGAAGTATGCAGCTACATATTTTGGTAATTGTAGTAGAGAATAAATGACATCTTTTTAATTTTTAAGTTAGTGAAAATTTCAAAAGTAAGTATTTTGATAAATCTTTTGGATATCCTCTTCTCTAAAAAACCAAAACAACCAACCACACAAACCAAAACCGCCAAAATGAAAATCTCTGTCAAATTTTCCATTGCAATCAAAAGAAAAAGATTGAATTTACTATATAAAGAGACATAATGAAATTCCTTAGAATACACACCTACAGACCCTCACCACTCAGTGTGAAATGTAGTAAAATGGAAGCATATTCTGTGATCCAAGTAAAATCTCAATTAAAAACAGTCTAAATTAAAATTATTATTTAGGGTGTATGGATGTTCTCCTTGAATGTGTGTCTGTGTACTGTGTAGGTGCAGTGCCCTAAGAAGCAAGGAGCAGAATTGGATCCCTTAGGACTGGAGTTATAGATAATTGCAAGCTGCAGTGTGAGTAATATTCTTGGACATTCACTCTGGAACAGTTTTGTCTACACATCGATGGATCCTGATACTCAAGAATTCCTACAACTGACCTGAAATGTCTTTCCCCAGGATTTCAGAGATAGTCCTCACCTTTCGGACTAAACACTCACTCAGGACTGGGCCTGTCTCCCTTTTCCCTCCTGCCTCTCCTATTTTGCCTGCTATCTGCTTCAGTTTATAGATAACCTCCTCTTTTGTAGCACTTCCCCCTCTGATAGCAAATCTGACACTACTGTGCTCTATTTCCTCAGCTCCTAAAGTTTCTGGCTCTCACCTCCCAAGCTTCAACTCTCCTCTCCCAAGTCACTTACCTGATATTCTCTCTCACACCAACCCCAAAACACTTCACTTTAACCTACCTTGCTTGTCTCTGCTCCCTCTCTCTGCCCTCATGACCAGTTTCCTCCACTCATGGGTCCCCAGTACATCTTCTATACCAAATCTCTTCTGTATTTCCTCTTTCCTCCCATTCCAGACTTAAAATGGTCTCCTTTTTTACTCCAGCCCTCCATCTCCCAGATCTACCCCTAACTTTCCTTCCTTACACTTCCAAATCACACAAATACTTTCTAAGCCTGACCCTTACCCCTGTCACCTACCTCTCCAAGACTCTTGACAGCATCATTCACGGCTGACCTCCCTTCCTCCATCTCACAGCCTCTCTGCTCACCTCTAAATCTAAAATAAGCAAAAAACAACAAAACAAACACCAACCAACAAACACCACCACTACCACCACCACCACCAAAATTACAAACTCTTGGATTCCCTCTCAAAATCTATAGATTCCCTCTCACAATCTCTAGATTCCCTCTCACGATCTCTAGATTCCCTCTCACAATCTCTAGATTCCCTCTCACAATCTTTTCCCACCAAGATCTCCCTTATCTCCTAAAACTTGTCCACTGCCTTGGATTCCATCCCTCCAAATTCACCAAATTCACCACTCACATTTCTTACCTGCCTGCCCCCCTAATTAATCCCTTTACCTCAATATTCTTCTGATCCTTTAAACATCTCCCCCAAAACTCTGAAAGGCCTCCTACCCCATCCCTCTCATACTCCAGAGAGTTCTTTAGCAATCATGTCTACATTTTGTATACAGATATGGCCACATCAGACTGACCCCTCCATTATCAGTATTCATCCTTACCCTCAGGCTGGTGCTCCTCCCTTAAGATGATGTGTTATCCACAGATCTCATCTCTCGTCTCATTCTCCTACTTTTCCTCTGGCCAAATGATTGCCAGACATCCACTGCCAACTGGCTCCTCCAAATTCACTAACTGTCCAGACATCAAACACTCTGAACAAACTCTACACTCCCAACAAGATGTAACTAAGCCCAAGCTATCTCCTATCCAACACACACTCATTCATGGCCAAAACCTCACTTGGATCATGGTCATCCAACAAACTCTCCTAAGCTTCACTGATCCCCCCCTCAATGCCTCCCATTGGTTTCTTTGCATCTTTCTTCACAGTCTTCTGGTAGTCACAGTCCCTGTCTACCAGGATTCTGGTTGCCAATTCCGGATCCCCACTACTGACCACTTGTCCCCTTGATCATCCAAGGATGATCTTTGGAAATCAAAGCCAAGGTCTCTCAACCTTTCCACGCCAACCCCCAAAACCTGTTATGGACCTTCTCTTTCAACATTTTCCAAGAGCCTCCCAAATCACCCATGTTCCTAAAATATTTCAATTCCAAGACCCAACTGAACACCCCAGGAAAGATTATTCTGATATAACAAACATCTCTCAAATTGGGTTCTTCCTGACACAACCAGACCCTGTCTTCAAATTAAACTTATATAGACGATCTAAATTTTCTTGGTTCCTCTCTAGAACTCTCAAACAGACTCCAGATATGTACTTCTGCCAACCAACAGACTAAGCTTTCCTGCATATTGCTTATGCCTTAGAGTGAGATCTGCCCCCTTTCCCTGGGATCTTCCCCTGTTTCTGGGATCTCTCCCCCTTTCCCTGAGATCTCCCCGTTTTCATGGCCTTCTTCCTGGCCTTGGGACTCCTCTTTCTAACGATCACGACCATAAACCTAAATAATGCAAATGTATTTCCAAGATAAAATACTTTCCCCCCTAAACTACTTAACATTACCTCCCTGGTCTATCTCTCCCAGCAGTTTTCAAATCAACTACAGACTGCTCCAAAAACTACAGCACCAGCACCAGCCATTCTTTGGAAGCTATATCCTGGTCCAGTTTCACAGACTAGAGTTTCCTGTGGTACAACAAGTGAAACAGTCTGCTCTTCCAGATTTAGCAACCCAGCATATTCGGGGTCCCTTAACAACAGTGCACCAATTTCAGCAGGATGCATCCAGAGAGAAAGATGCCTATTTACCCAACATGTAGTGACACAATAGTAAAACAAAAAGGTTGTAATGAAGGGGTACTCTGGCCAGCTTGAGCATGGGAGCATGGCTTTGACAGCTTTCTCCTTCTCCCCATTCATCCTGCCTTGCTAAAAACCATAAATTCATAAATCTAGCTCTCAAGGTCTGTTTTCTTATTTGGCCACTGCCTCCTTCTGAGGCTGACTACTCAGTTCAAGCTATCAAAATATTGAAGTCCAGAAATCAAATGCCCACTTTGAATCACCTAATTAACCTGTCTGATCGAACTTAGACACCTCGTTCTACGCTGTTTTCCCTTGTAACTTTATAAGCTACCATTTTTCTATGTGCCACGTCTGTCTTCTCTCTCTCCAGAGACAGTCTTTTGTCCCACTCTGAGAAAACTACCCTTTGCCCATCTCCTATTATCCATGCTTTCAGTCCTCTGGGGACAATTAGTAATTCATCTTTGGGCTGAGGACTTGGTCTTGGGAGTCCTGAGCCATATTTTGCCTTTCAAGGGCCACATCTTTTACCTCAGGCAGGCACTGTGGGCACAGGATAGGACATAACATATGGGTCCTCTGTTCCTATAAGATAAGAGTGATATAGTCACAATAATTTTGGTTGTCTTATTCTGTATCCATGTGGGAAAGGCCTAAAACCTCCATGTGTCAGGACTTTAGTTATGGGAATTAAGAAAGATTGGAACCAGGGAGATTATAGCCAATTTATCCATTGAGACCCAAACCACCTTCCAGGTAGATTTATGTAAAATATTAGATCCAGAAGCTATTGGGGGATTGTTTGCTCAATCCTGTGAAGGAGCATATCCCTGGCAATGTGGATCCACTGATGAAGAGAAAGAGCTACAGTTTATCCAGTACTATGTCTTCCTGGCTGACTCTCTATCCCCCTGAGCGGTCAGAACCCAGGCAAATACCACTGTGCTTGATGTCATGGTGAAATTGAATCCTCTTGGGAACCCATTGATCCCTTTACAGTTGTAGAAAGGAAACCATCAGCACCCTCTTGTGGTCATAAGCAGTACAATCCAAAATCCACAAAGGTTAGGGTCTGGCATGAAGCCAAAGATCATTATTTAGAAGCTGGTAGAATATGGGGAGTCAGATTATCCCTAAATGGTCCAGACCCAGGCATCAAATTTACTGTCCAAAAGAAAGCTGCCCCATCCAGCCTATTGGCCTAAACAAATTCATTTTGTTACTACTGAAATGTGAGCCCTCAATGATGGCAAGGTCCAAAACTCCAATATCCCCAGGAACATCTTTGGTAACCTCAAAGATAAAGATTCATAATGCGGTGGAAGCCAGCTCCTCAGTGTTCATGATGCTAGAAAGAGTATATCAATCTTTAATAATTCTCAACTGGACATAGGTTTGGACTGCTGGTTGTGCCTGGACCTTAAGCCACAATAACATGTTCAGAATTAACCTTATCAAATAATAAGCTCCACTTCCAACCCTAACAACTATAAATAGGTCTAACTTAAGCTCCCCCTGTGGGACTTCAAGGGAAGGTGACTACTTAATATCACCAAGATATCCCCTAGATGATCTCTCCTGTGCAGATTATTGTAGTGTCAGGCACCATATAGGAAAGTCTATGTCAAGCAAGTAAGTTTTCTAGAGATGGATCACCATTTTGCCTGGCTGCAAAGGATGTGCTCTAAGGTGCAGGGGGACCTCAGAGACTTCATTCTGGGATTGCTTCTTGCTGCTGATATGCCTTTCCTGCCACTATTACATAGCCTAATGATTCCTGGGCATCAGCCCACGCTATTGGGCAGATCTTCTGCAGAATCAATATGAAGATGTACTTTCATGTATTAATGCTGCGTAAATGAATTTCATATCTGATGATCATGATTTTATAGAACTCCAAAGTTGATACAAATAACCTCAAGTACACTATAGAATAAAAGCTGTAAATAGAGTTCTATAAACCTTCATGTATGAGGGGCTAATTGCACTAGGAAAAGAAAGCAGGCTTGGAACAAATTTATAATCAAGGAAAACATTCCTTCCAGGTTAGGAGTGAGGCCACTATCTGGTAACTTAAAGGTCATAAAGTGGGAATCGGCATTTTATTGTAGATTCAAAGACAGAAAATAAATGGTGGACTAGCTTATTTATATAAGACTTCAAAATAGGAGGAACAGGTGGGACATAAGAGCCTACCGGTACCCACCTGTGGCGGGAGACCTCTGCCTGGGCCACCAAAGCTCCATAGCCAAACAGCACCAGGAGAAAGCAGGCCGCCCACATGTGGAAAAGCCAGCAATGGGAGGGCTCCAGATGCAGGGACTGAGGAACAGCTGGGAAAGAGCTGGTCTCCAAGGAGTATTGACACCTGGGCTTGCAGAAAAGACAAGCCACAGTCAGAGAGAGAAAGACCAGCTAACACCAGAGATAACCAGATGGTGAAAAGCAAGAGCAAGAACACAAGGAACAGAAACCAAGACTACTTGGCTTCATCAGAACCCAGTTCTCCAACTATAGCCAGCCCTGGATACCCCAACACACCAGAAAAGGAAGACTTAGACTTAAAATCACATATCAAGAGGATAATAGAAGATTTTAAGAAGGAAATAAATAACTCCCTTAATGAAATATAAGAGAACACAGGTAAACAAATGGAAAATCTTAAAGAGGACACACAAAAATCCCTTAAAGAATTACAGGAAAACACAATCAAACAGGCAGAATTACAGGAAAACACAATCAAACAAATGAACAAAACCATTCAGGAATTAAAAACAGAAATAGAAACAATAAAGAAATCACAAAGGGAGACAACCCTGGAGTTAGAGAACGTAGGAAAGAAATCAGGAGTCATAGATGCAAGCATCACCAACAGAATACAAGAGATGAAAGAGAGAATCTCAGGTGCAGAAGATACCATAGAAAACATGGACATAATAGTCAAAGAAAACACAACATCCAAAAAGCTCCTAACCCAAAACATCCAAGATATCCAGGATGCAATGAGAAGACAGAACCTGAGGATAATAGGTATAGAAGAGAGTGAAGATTCCCAACTTAAAGGACCAGTAAATATCTTCAACAAAATTATAGAAGAAAACTTCCCTAAAGAAAGAGATGAACATAAATATACAAGAAGCCTACAGAACGCCAAATAGACTGGACCAGAAAAGAAATTCCTCCTGTCACATTAAAGTCAAAACACCAAATACATAAAACAAGGAAAGAATATTAAAAGCAGTAAGGGAAAAAGGGCAAGTGACATATAAAGGCAGACCGATCAGAATTACACCAGACTTCTCACCAGAGACTATGAAAGCTAGAAGATCCTGGGCAGATCTCATACAGACTCTAAGAGAACACAACTGCCAGCCCAGGCTGCTATACACAGCAAAACTCTCAATAATCATAGATGGTGAAACCAAAATATTCTATGACAAGTCCAAATTTGCACAGTATGTTTCCACAAACTCAGGCCCACAAAGAATAATACATGGAAAATGCCAACTCAAGGAGGGAAACTACACCAAAGAAAAAGCAAGAAAGTAATCTTTCAACAAACTCAAAAGAAGATAGCCACACAAACATATAAACAAGATCGAAAATAACAGGAAACAACAACCACTATTCTTTAATATCTCTTAACATCAATGGTCTCAATTCCCCAGTAAAAAGACATGGAATGACAAACTGGATCCATAAACAGGACACAGCATTTTGCTGCATCCAGGAAACGCACCTCCGTGTTAAAGACAAACACTACCTCAGAGTAAAGAGCTAGAAAACAATTTTCCAGGCAAATGGCCCCAAGAAACAGGCTGGAGTAGCCATTCTAATATTGGATAAAATTGATGTTCAACCAAAATTCATCAAAAAAGATGAGGAAGGACACTTCATACTCATCGAAGGAAAAAGCTACCAAGAAGAACTCTCAATTCCGAACATCTATGCCCTGAATGTAAGCGCTCCCACATTCATAAAAAAACTCTAGTAAAGTTCAAAGCACACATTGCACCTCACACAATAGTAGTGGGAGACTTCAACACCCCACTATCAACAATGGACAGATCTTGGAAACATAAACTAAACAGAGACACAGTGAAACTAACAGGTGCTATGAACCAAATGGGTTTAACAGATATCTATAGAACATTTCATCCTACATCAAAAGAGTATAACTTCTCAGCACCTCATGGTACCTTCTCCAAAATTGATCATATAATTGGTCACAAAACAAACCTCAACAGATATAAGAAGATTGAAATAATCCCATGCTTCCTATCAGATCACTACGGATTAAGGTTGGTCTTCAATGGCAACAACAACAACACAAAGCCCACATACACATAGAAGCTGAACAATGCTCTACTCAATGATAACTTAGTCAAGGAAGAAATAAAGATAGAAATTAAAGACTTCCTAGAATTTAATGAAAATGAAAGTACAACATACCCAAACCTATTGGACACAATGAAAGCAGTGTTAAGAGGGAAACTTATAGCTCTGAATGCCTCCAAAAAGAAACTGTAGAGTGCATATACTAGCAGCTTAACAGCACACCTTTTGTTCTTTTCTAGAACAAAAAGAAGCTAATACACCCAAGAGGAGTAGAAGGCAGGAAATAATCAAATTAAGGGCTAAAATCAACCAAGTGGAAACTAAAAGAACTATACAAAGAATCAATAAAACCAGGAGCTAGTTCTTTGAGAAAATCAACAAAATAGATAAACCCTTAGCCAGACTAACCAGAGGATACAGAGGGAGTATGCAAATTAACAAAATTAGATATGAGAACGGAGATATAACCACAGATTCTGAGGAAATAAAAAAAAATCATCAGATCCTAGTACAGAAGCCTATATGCAACAAAACTGGAAAATCTGGAGGAAATGGACAAGTTTCTAGACAGATGCCAATTACCAAAGTTAAATCAGCATCAGATAAACCATCTAGACAGTCCCATAACCCCTAAAGAAATAGAAGCAGTCATTAAAAGTCTCCCAACCAAAAAAAGCCCAGGACCAGCTGGGTTCAGTGCAGAGTTCTCTCAGACCTTCAAAGAAGACCTAAAACCAATACTCTTCAATCAATTCCACAAAATACAAACAGAAGGAACACTACCTTATTCAATCTATGAGGCCACAGTTACACTGATACCAAATCCCTACAAAGACCCAACAATAAAAGAAAAGTTCAGACCAATTTCCCTTATGAATATTGATGCAAAGATACTCAATAAAATTCTCGCAAACCGAATCCAAGTACACATAAAAATGATCATTCACCATGATTAAGGATGCTTCATCCCAGGAATGCAAGGATGTTTCAATACCCAGAAATCCATCAATGTAATCCACTACATAAACAAACTCAAAGAAAAAACCCACATGGTCATTTTGTTAGATGCCGCAAAAGCATTTGACAAAGTTCAACATCCCTTCACGATAAAAGTCTTGGAAAGATCAGGAATTCAAGGAGCATACCTAAACATAGTAAAAGCAATATACAGCAAACCAGTGGCCAACATCAAACTAAATGGAGAGAAACTCAAAGCAATCCCACTAAAATCAGAGACTAGGCAAGGCTGCCCTCTCTCTTCCTATCTATTCAATATAGTAGTTGAAGTTCTAGCTAGAGTAATCAGAAAACAAAAGGAGGTCAAAGGGATACAAATTGGAAAGGAAGAAATCAAAATATCACTATTTGCAGATGGTATACTTAAGTGACCTGAAAAACTCCACCAGAGATCTGCTACAGCTGATAAACACCTTCAGCAAAGTGGCTGGATACAAAATTAACTCAAGCAAATCAGTAGCCTTCCTATATTCGAAGGATAAACAGGCTGAGAAGGAAATTAGGGAAATGACACCCTTCACAATTGTCACTAACAATATAAAATATCTTGGTGTGACTCTAACCAAACAAGTGAAAGATCTGTATGATAAGAACTTCAAGTCTCTGAAGAAAGAAATTGAAGAAGACCTCAGAAGATGGAAAGATCTCCCATGCTCATGGATTGGCAGGATTAATATAGTTAAAATGGCCATCCTGCCAAAAGCAATCTACAGATTCAATGCAATCCTCATCAAAATTCCAACTCAATTCTTCATAGACTTAGAAAGAGCAATTCTCAAATTCATATGGAATAACAAAAAACCCAGGATAGCAAAAACTATTCTCAATAATAAAAGGACTTCTGGGAGAATCAGCTTCCCTGACCTCAAGCTGTACTACAGAGCAGTAGTGATAAAAACTGCATGGTATTGGTATAGTGACAGGCAGGTAGATCAATGCAATAGAATTGAAGACCCAGAAATGAACCCACACACTTATGGTCACTTGATCTTTGAAAAAGGAGCTAAAACCATCCAGTGGAAAAAAGATAGCGTCTTCTAACAAATGGTGCTGGTTCAATTGGTCGTCTACATGTAGAAGATTGCGAATTGATCCATTCCTATCTCCCTATACAAAGCTCAAGTCCAAGTGGATCAAGGACCTCCACTTAAAACCAGATACACTGAATCTAATAGAAGAGAAAGTGGGGAAAAGTCTAGAACACATGGGCACAGGGGGAAAGTTCCTGAATAGAACACCAATGGATTGTGCTCTAAGGTCAAGAATCGACAGATGGGACCTCATAAAATTACAAAGCTTCTGTAAGGCAAAGGACACTGTAAATAGGACAAAACAGCAACCTACAGATTGGGAAAAGGTCTTCACCAATCCTAATCTGATAGAGGGCTAATATCCAATGTATACAAAGAACTCAAGAAACTAGACTCCAGTGATCCAAATAACCCTATCAAAAAATGGGGAATAGAGCTCAACAGAGAATTTTCAACTGAGGAAACTCGAATGGCCGAATAGCACCTAAAGAAATGTTCAACATCCTTAGTCGTCAGGGAAATGCAAATCAAAACAACCCTGAGATTTCACCTCACACCAGTCAGATGGCTAAGATCAAAAACTCAGGTGACAGCAGATGTTGGCGAGGATGTGGAGAAAGACGAATACTCCTCCATTGCTGGTGGCAATGCAAGCTGATACAACCTGTCTGGAAATCAGTTTGCAGACCCTCAGAAAAATGAACATAATACTACCTGAGGACCCAGCTATTCTACTCCTGGACATATACCCAGAAGATGCTCCAATATGTAATAAACACACATGTTCCACTATGTTCATAGCAGCCATATTTATCATAGCCAGAAGCTGGAAACAACCCAGATGTCCCTCAACAGAGGAATGGATACAAAAAATGTGGTACATTTCCACAATGGACTACTACTCAGCTATTAAAAACAATGAATTCATGAAATTTGCAGACAAATGGATGGAACTTGAAAATATCATCCTGGGCGAGGTAACACAATCACAAAAGAATGAACATGGTATGTACTCACTGTTAAGTGGTTATTAGCCCAAAAGTTCAAAATACGCAAGTCACTTTGCAGCAACAGTAGGGCTGAGTGTGAGGTCCCAGATGGAGGAGTCGGAGAAGGGACTGAAAGAGCTGAGGGAGTATGCATCCCCAGGGAGGTAGCAACAGTGGCAACTGGCCTGAAGCCCCGATACTCCTGGAGGCTGATCCACCATCTAAAGCATACACATGGAGGGACCTATGGTGCTGGCCACAGAGGAGAGTCTTATTAGCCATCTTGGGGAGGAGAGGCCCTTGGGCCTGAGGGTGTTATAGCCCCCAGTATAGGAGAATTCCAAGGAGGGAAGATGAGAGTGGGTGGGTGGGAGAATACCCCTATAGTGGCAAGGGAGGGTGGGAGGGAATAGGGAGGTTCCAAAGGAGAGATCTAGAAAGGGGGAAACATTTGAAATGTAAATAAAGTATGAAAAATAAATAAATAAAAATTAAATTTAAAAAAAAGAAGACTTCAAAATAATAAGACACAAGATAGGTGATTTGTCTGTTGACAAAACTGTGCTAACTTATGACATAAAAATTATTGCTTTAAACTTATAATGAACTTATGAAATGATAAAATGCTTTAAAAAACCAAACCATGTGATCAATTATCCTGAGAAAGTATAAAAACCAAGAACAACAATAAAGTGGTGGTGTAGCTTTATCTACCTCATCCAGTATGCATGCATATGGTTATCTATTTCTTTCTCTCTCTCTCTCTCTCTCTCTCTCTCTCTCTCTCTCTCTCTCTCTCTCTTTCCTGGCTGGCTTACAAAGAGTTAATGAACTCTGAGCCTCTCACCTGGACTGTGAGCCATCCCTGAGTCAAAGAGTAAATACCCAAGTAACTAAGTTTCTTGTCCTCTGCTGCTCTCACTAGGAGTTAATTGCCAGAAGCCAATAGCTGTTGGCTCCTAAATAACAAGAGATTAGATTCCCAGAAGTCATCAGCTTTTGGCCCTGATTGCAGATACCACCCTCTTGCCTTCCCTGGGTACCTAAATCCTGAGCAGGACCTGGGCACTGTGTCCAGACACCTCAGTATACCAGGCATGGCAGTCAAGTGTATTTCAGGCCCAGAGACTGCTTAGCTTTCTTTCACTAATAGCTTAACTTCTGAATTTGCATTGGAGAAAACCCAAAACCCTTTTCTGTCTCCTACACGTTAAACCACAGGTGTTCATCTACAATGGAGAAGGGCCCAACTATATATAGGACCTGGATCCCCTATGTGGTGTGAGCTGTCTTCATTCTCATTCCCCTGTTGGTTGGAGCAGGCATGGCAGGCTCCACACAATTTAAACTTCAACCCTATTTATGGGGTTAAAAATCACTGAGGAATTCAGTGTTCTAGTAGACATAGATTGGAGCCATTTGGAAACTTCTGCTTCCCATCTGGAAACTCAGTTTAACTCCTTAGCTGAGGTTGTTCTTCAGAATTGAAGAGAATTGGATGTCCTTTTAAGGAGACAAGGAGACCTCTGCATGGCACTGGGAGAAACATGTTGCTTCTATGCCAAACAGTCAGGAGTAATTAGATAAAATTTAGTCATGGTCAAAAACAACCATGAGGGAAAAAGAAAGGAAGCATTAAGAATCTAACAACTGGTATCAATCTTTGTTCTCCTGGTCTACTTACAGCCATGACTACGTAATTAATCCTATTGCTCCTAGCTCTCAGTATAGGACCTTGCTTGCTCAACTGCCTACTTAGCTATAAGACAGAATAAATTCTGTTAAAACATTATGCTAAGGAGATGGTATAACCTCTTGCACTAAGGTGAATCCATGTGTTGACCATGCCCATAGAAACAGTGGGGAGTGTAACAGGCATTCCAGAGCTTAGCACAATTGACACTATGATGCAAGTACCATTCAGGTCTTGGAACCCAGCATGTTGATAGCACTGCCTCCCAAAATGTGAACCAAAACTTAATCCATCAAAGTCCATAAGTCCATAGTCTCTACTTGTACTAATACAGGTGTTTTTGTTTTTTTTTGCTTTGTAGTTTGTAGTTTGCTTCTGGCTAACTGTTCTTTCTGAATGAAGTGTGTTAACCAAGTATGTGGTTTTGTGTTCAAAAGATCACCCTGGGAAAAACGGGACTACACTGGGGTCCTGAACAGGCACTTTAATTGCCAGGTGGCTAATAAAGGCCTTTTATTGGCTTGAACCTGTGTCTGAGTGTTCTTCTCGTGTGAGAAACTCACAACACCTGAGCAAGTAGATAGCAAGAAATAATCAAGCTCAGGGCTGAAATCAATAAAATAGAAATGAACAAACAAATAAAAACCATTCGAAGAATCAATGTAACAAATATTTAGTTCTTTGAGAAAATCAATAAAACTCACAAACCCTTAGTCAAATTAACTAAAGAACACCAGAGAAGATGTAAATTAACAAAATTAGAGACAAAATGGGTATATAACAACAGACAATGAAGAAATTCAGCACTATTAAGGACATACTTTAAAAGTCTGTAGTATACCTAATTGGAAAACTTAAAAGACATGGGTAAATTTGTTGGCGTACATCACTTATCAAAGTTAAATCAAGATCAGACAGGCATTAAAACACACCTATAATCCCTAGTGAAAAAGAAGCAGTAGTTAAATGTCTACCAACCAAAAATGGCCCAGGGTCAGATTGATTTAGGATAGAATTCCACCAGACTTTTAAAGAAAAATTAGTGCCAAAACTCCTCAAATTATTCCATAAAATATAAACAGAAGAAACATTGTATGATTTTTTTTTTACAAACAAGGCCACAATTATCCTGATAATTGTGTATCCTAAGACACCTAACACTCAACATAGAAGCAGCATTACCGAACAATTTCCCTTATGAATATAGATGCAAAAATTCTCAAACTGAATTGTAAGAACAATCAAAAAAAATCATCAATCATGATCAAGTAGGTGTCATATCAGAGATATATGAATGATTCAAGATAAATAAATCTAATCAATGGTCTTTACTACATAAACAGACAAAACCATGCGATCATCTCATTAGACCAAAAAAAGGCATTTGGGAAAAAAAAGCCAACATCCATTCATGATGAAAGTCAGCATAATAAAGGCAATTTACAGCCAGCAGCAAGCCAGCATCAACCTAAATAGAGAGAGACTCAAAGCATTTCCACTTTCCATACCTATTCAATACAGTACTTGAAGGCTTAGCTAGAGCAACCAGACAACAGAAGGAGATCAAGAGGGTACAAATAGGAAAGGAAGGTACTTTGGTACCTTCGTTTGCAGAAGACATGATAGTATATATAAGTGAGTCTCAAAATTCTGTTGGGAAGCTCCTACAGATGATAAACAAATTCAGCAGTACCAGGATACAAAATTATCTCATAAAATCAGCAGCCCTCCTATAGACAACTGACACATTGGCTAAGAAAAGTAAGGGAAATAGCACCTTTTCTAATAGCCTTGACAAATTTAAAATATCCTGGGATAACTCTAACTGAGCAAGTGAAAGACTTGTACGATTAAAAGCTTCAAGCCTTTGACGAAAGAAATTGACAAAACTGAATTAGAAGATGGAGAGATCTCCATGCTTGTGGATTGGTAGGATTAATATAGTAAAAATAACCATCCTACATAAAGCAATCTATAGATTCCATGCAAACCCTCTTAAAAGTCCAAAACAATTCTTCACAGATCTTGAAAGGACAATCTTCAGCTTAATATGGAAGCACACATTTTTTTTTTTTAAAAAAAAACAAGATAATTAAACAATCCTGAACAATAAAAGAATTTGCTGGAGGTATCACTATCTGTGATCTCAAATTGTACTACAAAGCTACAGTAGTACAAACAGCATGGTTTTGGCAACAGAACAAAAAACAAACATGCTGATCATAAGAAATTAATGACAGTGATGCAAGTCTACACGCTTATGGATGTGTGACATTTTTAAAAGATTTATTTTATGTACATTGATGTTTTACCTGTACGTGTGTCTATGTTAAAGTGTCAATCTCCTGGAACTAGAGTTATAGACAGATGTGAGCTGCCATGTGGGTGTTGGGAATTGAACTGGGGTCCTCTGGAAAAGCAGCCAGTGCTCTTAACAGATTAACAGATGAGCCACTTTTCCAGCCCCTGGACACTGGATATTTGATAAAGAATCTATAAATATATATCAGAAAAGAGCCAGCATCTTCAGCACATGGTACTGGTCAAACTGACCTTCAAGCTGTTTTCATTAGAAAATGCAAATACATTCATACTTAACACTCTGCACAAAACTTAGTTCTACATGGACCAAAAACCTCAACATAAAACCAGATACACTAAACTTGATAAGAACAAGAGTGAGGAATAGCCTTGAATTCATTGGCACAACAAAAGACTTTCTCAACAGGACACTCTTAGCACAGGAAGTAAGATCAATATTAATAAATGGCATCCTAGGAAACTGAGAATCTTCTGCACAGTAAAGGTCACAGTCATTCAGACAAAGTGGTAGTCTGCAGAATGGGATTTTTAAAATCAACTGCATATGTGATAGAGTGTTAATATTTAAAATATATAAAGAATTTGAAAAAAAAAGTTCTTAAAGAGAAAAGACAATGGCAGAGAAATGCTTAAAGAAATGGTCAGTATTCTTAGTTATTAGTTAGTTATCAGGTGTTGGGTTAATGAGTCCCGAGTTCGTCCCAAGGCTCGGGCCTCTGGGAGAGGCAGGACTCGGGAAGTTTGATCGTGCTCACCCCATGGCATGGCCGGGCGGTTGTCGGGCTATGAGAAGCTTCGGGATACCCCCTGGGGGTGGGGGAGCGAGGCCTGTGGTCCCGGGGACTTCACAGAGCCGACTCCGTCTGGTTTTCAGGCTCTTGGGCATCCTAGGGTCCACTGGTTGCCTCAGAAGAGCTGAGAATGGAATGGGGGTTTTCGGGCTGGATCTAGTCTGGGGCTGAGGGGGGAAAAGGCAGAGAGGAGCCTGGCTGGGTCCTGCCGGGGACCACGTCCTTAGCTCGTTGCTGGCTAGCTGGTTTGGTTTGATAGAGGCCATGGCTGGGAGCACGGAGTGACCTTCCGTGGAAGACTAGATGCAGCTCTTTAGACAAAGGCCTGTTCTATTGTTCCCCACTGCGGATCCCGATGAAGAGAGACAGTCAATGGTTCTAGGGAGTTTATTGTCATGGTGGAGAGTGGCGATGACTGAAGCCATACCCCCCGATCCCCCACTCCTCAAGCTCAGGGCAGGGCTGAGATTAAAATACCTTTTGCAGGGAGGAGTGGCTGGGAAGGGGAGTTTATTAGCTAAGTCTCTAGGTGCCTTATTAAAATGGGAGTGTCTTGAGGCTACATGACCACACCTCTACCTGTGGAGGGGTTTGGGGCTATGTGACTGATAGTCACATGCCTATGGAGAGCTTCACCCTCGTATCAGGAGCCTGGGGCTTAGGAGCATGGCAAAACACCTACTGTCCCTTGTAGGGTTGTCTCCTGCTGGGGACCCCCTACTGGGGTTCTGGGGTTTTAAACCTTAGCTCAACCAGAAACCAGGCTGCCTTTCTTGGTCCCACAATCAGGGAAATGCAAATCAAAACAATGCTGAGATTTCCTTTTACACTAGCCAGAATGGTCCAAATTGAAAACAAAAACAAAAACAAAACAAAAAAGCAAAAAAACCCAAAACAAACAAATAAACAAACAACAACAGCAACAAACTCAACAGTTTGTGGTGGTTAGAATCCAAGGGGAGCATTCATTATCACTGAATACCAACTTGTACAGCCATTATGGGAATCAGTGTGGTGGTTCCTTAGCACTCTAGTAATCAATTTACCTTACGATTCAGCTAACTCACACTTGTGCATATATTCAAAGACTCTATGTTCCAGAACAGAGACACTTGGTCAATCATGTTCACTGCTGCTCTATCCATAATTGATAGTAATTGGAAACAGCCTAGATGTCCATCAACAGAAAATGGATCAGGAAAATATGGTACATTTACACAATGGAATAGTACTCAGCTATTGAAAAAGAAAAATAATGTTATTGGCAGGTAAATGAATGGACTAAAAATAAATTATCCTGAACGAAGTAATCCTGATTCAAAAAGAAAAATGTGATATGTATTTTATCATATGTGGATATTAGCTGTTAAGTCCTCAGTAAGCAGGCCATAATTCCTATAACCACAAAAGCTAGGCTTAAGTAAGGAACTACAGGGGAGAAAAGGGCCTTCCTAGGAAAGGAAAATAGACTAGATACTTATAGTTGGAGAGAGCTGCAGGGACTATAAGGGAAGATCAAACAGGGAGAGGGGATAAAGAGGAGAACGAGGAAGGGATTGTGGGGGAGGGGCAGCTAAACTTATGGGGTATTTGAAGGGTTGTATGAAAGCCTGCCACAGTAGAGGCTTCTTAAAATACATACCTGAAGTAAGTCTAAATGGAATAATCAAATAACAGGGAAGAATAAGCCTCAACTAGACATCTCTTGCCACTTCTGTGAATGGGTTTCATCTAATCAACTTGTTGGCTAATGAGGCCCCATGGAAACCCCAAAACAATTCAGACAATTTCCAGGGCTATAGGTTGCCCTCCACAAACTGATAGAAAGGCTGAAAACAGCAGTTACGTAACTCACTGAACAGAGTTCAGAGTATTCAAGCTTTTGCTTACCAAGAGTCTTCACCCCTACTGACTCATGTTTATGATAATGAAAGGTACTATGTATGCTACCAGAGGAGAAAGGTGAACACCAGCCTTGATACAAATCCTTTGATCTACAATGGTGACTGGACTTTATGATATACTGATGCAATAGTACCACAAAAGTTGAGGGAGTATCCAACCACGATCTGACTGGATTTAAGTCCTACTCCATGAGATGGAACCTATGTTCAGGTGGCCAATATCTTGGGATTAGATAGGTCATGGACCTAGGGAAAAAGGAAAGACTACTGTTCTGCTAAAGAAACACAGCAAAAAAATGACTCCTAATCAAAATCCGCAATGCTATGTCTTACTCAGCCATCATCGGAGAAGATTCATCCTTCTGTATGTGGGAACAAATACAGAGACTGACAACTGGACCACGTTTAGAGAGGGAAGAACCTTGGGATACTCAGCCCTAAATGAAAAGTCTCCATCAAATCTTTTCTCTCAGGACTCGGTGAACTCTGCAGAAGAGGAAGAAGAAAGATTTTAAGAGCCAGTGTGGATGAAGACCACAAGAAAACAAGACATTGTAGACACAACAGGCACATATGAGCTCACGGAGGCTGGAAGGTCTCTTCGAGGAGGGTCGAAGCACTGAGAGTGGACGTGAACACAAGATCCCGTCTCTAAACCAAAAGCTATCTCCCAATGATATCCACTTGCAAAGGAAAAACTATTTTTCTCCATTGGTCTTACTAGTCACACAAATCACACTTAAAACTAGGACCTATGCACAGCAGTAGATGACCTACAGAAAACAAACTCAAAGTATTTTTGGAGTTATTTTTGTCCCGTAGTGATTTGTCCAAAAATCTTTTTTTTTTTTTTTTTAAACTCACAGGTTTTTGGTTGTATATCAAGGTTTCTGATTTTGTGTTTTTGTGGGATTTTTGTGTGCAAATGTGTGTCTCTGCATCTGTATGTATTTACTGTGTTTTGGGCTCTGTTTTGTGTTGTTTATTGGCTTTGTCCAATTATGACTTGTTTTTATTTTATCTTATTAAATTAAATTATTAAATCATTTTTAGTATTCTTGTTTGTTTTCTAATCGGAGAGAGGAAGAAAGGGTGTGGATTAATATGAGTGGGAAAATGGGAAGAATTTTGAAGCATTTTGGGGAGGGAAACCAATGTCTTCGTTAGGGTTTTACTGTTGTGAACAGACACCATGATCAAGGCAACTCTTATAAGGACAACATTTAATTGGGGCTGGCTTACAGGTTCAGAGATTCAGTCCATTATCATCAAGGAAGGAGCATGGCAGCATCCAGGCAGGCGTAGTACAGGAGGAGCTGAGAGTTCTACATCTTCATCTGAAGGCTGCTAGCAGAATACTGGCTTCCAGGCCACTAGGATGAAGCCCACACCCACAGTGACACATCTACTCCAACAGGGCCTCACCCACTCCAACAGTGCCACACCTTCCAATAGTGCCACTCCCTGGGCCAAGCATATATAAACCAGCACACCACAATTAGAATATATTGTATGACAAAAATCTAATTACATTAAATGAAAGGAAAAATAAATAAAAAAGAAAAAGAAAATTGTTAGAACAATTACTATTCAAAAATAAACTTTAGGAGACCTGGAAAACACTGAGACCTAAGAAAAATAAAATACACTTTAAAATTATTCTGAGATTATAATATAATTCCATTTTTCCCTTCCCTATGCTTCCTCCAAAACTTATGTGTGCACTCCCTCCTTTTCCCTTTCAAATTCACGGTGTTTTTGTATTAATTGTTATTGAATGCAAGCATTCATATTTCTAAATAGAGCCCACTCAGTTGGTATAATGTCACTTGTTTTCAGGGCTGCCCATTTGGCGTTGGATAACCAATTGGTGTGCTCTTCCCCCACAGCATTCCTTAATTGCCTGTAGTTCTTTGTGTGCGTTGAATCTCAATTGACTGTTCTATTCTGTGCATTTAAAGTAGTTAGTTAGCATATATAAATTTAATGTTAACGCTTATGCACTGAATGGCTCTGTCATCTTTCTGTTTCTTCCCGTTCATAAATCTGAGGCATATTCCCAACCTTCCAAAAGGAAACATATTTCTATAAATTTCATCTTAAACCATGATGCAACATCATGCCTGGGGGTCCATTTCTGTTCTTCTTAGGTAGACTGGGCATCTGTGCACTAAAAGACAAGTGCACCCCATTCAGCTCAGAGAACCAGCAGTTTACCAAGGCTGCTCAAAGACATGGGTAACTCTTGAGTCCATGTATTACAGAAAAGTCCTTGACACTAATGTGGATAATCACTCACAAAACTTCTGTTGAAAAATACAAAAATAACAAGATGTCATGAAATTATCAGCCCAGATAACCTCTAATTCACCGCCCTTGGACCCTCTGCTTTTGACAATCTGACATTGTAGAGCGACTAGATGAATGGGGATCACAAAGAATAGTGTATTATGAGGCAAAATCTACAGGCTTTGGAGCAAAAGCAGACCACATTCAACATGACCTTTGAAGCCTCGTGGTTGTTTTAATTCATACATACATAGTTACAAGAGCAATGGCCCCACAGACCTACTTATCCTAATACCCCAATACTGTATGCAGGCTACCTTACATAAAAAGAATTTTCAGATGTGATTTAAAGACATTGAGATGGGGAGGTATTTCTGAAACAACTAGATGATCTGAACTAATCGTGGGGTACCTCAATAGAAAAGAGAAGTCATCGGAGAAAAACGAATAGATGCTACACTGTTGTCACTGGGGATGGAGGAGGTGACCTCCAGAGACTGTTAGGCCAAGGAAGAGTTTGCCAAAAGACACATGGTCCAACTGTAAATTTTAGTTCAGTGAGATCTCTTTTGAATGTCTGGCCTTCAAAACTGAAAGAGATCAATGTTGCTGTTGTTTAAAACTTTTATATATACAATTAGATTTATTTTATTGTATATGAGTGTTTGCCTGCATACATATATGGACACACACACAGACACACACACAGACACAGACACACACACACACGCATGCATGCAACATGTGCATACCTGGTGCCTGCAGAGGTTAGAAGAGGGCACTGGATCCCCTGGAACATGAGTTAGGGAAGGTTATGGCCCACCATGGTGTGTTAGGAACCAAACCCAAGTCCTCAGCAAGAATAGTCAGTGCTCTCTCTTAACTGCTGCTCCAGCTGCTCAGTGGGATTTTGCCTTTAAGTTAGAGCACTAACATAAAACTGGGATTGAGTTGTTGCTCTAGTTTTTCTTTTCGAGACAGGATCTCTCTATGTAGTTCTAGCTGCTCTGGAACTTGATTTGTAGACCAGGCTAGCCTCAAACTTACAGAGATCTTTATTTTTCTGACAACTGGTTACTGACACTAACCAGGAAGTAGCTGGGTGCCAGGGGTTCACTGCTTCTGTCCTTCATAACAGAAGCATACATTCTAGTTGTCACTAGCCATGAGAACAGCAAAATTCAAATATCATTGTGAATTCGTGACTATGAGAAGATTCTTTGAACAGTTGTCACCTGTAGGTGGCAGCAGTGTTACCTGGAGGTTACAGTCTAGTGAAAACTCTTGCTGTTCTTTTCACTTTCATCTCCATGAAACAATAGTGGAAGACCAGGATAGTAAGCATGTACTGCGTCTGGTGAGACATGTTCACAGCTAACCCTACCAGTAGTGTAGTTGTCCACTGACCTATTTTACACACGAAGAAGCCCTGTGATAGCTGCTATAAAATTTCCAATTTACTGGATTACAAATAGGGTAATCTATATTTTCTTGGTATATGACTTAGAAGCCAGTTTGTATACCAGCCAGGGTTACAACATCAATGAAACTTATTTTGTGAATTAATATAGTAGTGTGACAGTGTGCTTAGAGAAATGGTCCCTCCTGAAGAGAAACTCCAAATAGCTTGGCAAAGTCCCTGTTATTGTGCAGATTCACTAGGCCCCTTCCTCCCCAAGAGTGCATATGGAGTAAGGACTGCTCAGAGTCACTCTTAGACAAGCTCAAATGCCTTAAAGAGGTAGGGACAAGCAGGATTGCCTAGAAGATCACAGGCCAACTGAGCCCCCAAGAAAGGACACAGTGATGATTTGAATGAGAATGGCTCCCATAGACTTATGTAGTTGAATGCTTGATCCACAATAGTTGAAACTGTTAGAGAAAATTAAGAGGTGTGGCCTTGTTGGAGGAGGTGTGGCCTTGTTGGAGGAGGTGT
>JADRCH010000610.1:427339-555061 GCA_019843965.1 Rhynchomys soricoides | reverse complement strand
GGCCTTGTTGGAGGAGGTGTGGCCTTGTTGGAGGAGGTGTGGCCTTGCTACAGGAGTTATGTTACTGGGGTTGGGTCTCCAAAATCCCATAGCATCCCCAGTTCACTTTTTTTCTGGCTCATGGTTGTTATCTCAATATGTCACCCACAGTTCCAACAGGATACCTGCCTGTGTCCTACCGTGCTCCTCATCATGGTGGTCATCGACTCATTGTATGAAATTTTAAGCAAGTACGCTGTAAATAGAGCTTCTATAAGTTGCCTTTGTCATTGTGTCTCTTCCCAGCAATACAAAAGTTAACTAAGATAGGAACTCTCCAGTACACTGAAGGTTATACACTGTGTCCCAGAGTTCCAGCCTTTGTGAGCTCCCATGCTGGGGTGGGCTTTAGTGACGCATATGTCTTTGAATCAATTCTGATCTTGTAAGTAACCTCCCACCCATTTTCATACAAGTAACGCCAATAAAAACGTCTCGGTTTACCATGTTGGACTTTAGTGATATCTGTAATTTGGTCTGTCCTGGGCTCTGTCTCTGGAGTGAGAAGATTTGTGTGTTGTATATGCCCAGGAAAGTCTGTCACACAACAACCACACACAGTTAAATGATAGAAAGTCATCAGTTTCTCTGAATTTTTGTAAGAAAGTATCTTCTTGGTAACTGATAATCTATATAATCCCACATGGAATCCTACAGTGACTGTCATGAGAACATACCTTACATATATGGTTTAAACACTCCTGTGTTTGACACACTGTGCTGTTCTCTGAGAATGCAGAAGTAAATCACACACAACATCTTTCTTTTTAGTGTGCTGGAAATAAGATGGCTGAAAAGCAGAAAGACCTAAGTGCAGTGTGAGTAGAACATTGAGAAAAGTGTTTTTTTGCATGAGATATGCTTGTATTAATCTAAGAGTGAGCAAAATAAGCCCAGTGGTGGTGGTACATACCAATCAACTCAGACCTAGGGAGACAGAGGCAGGCAGATCTCTGACTTCAAGACCCACCTGGTCTACAAAGGAAAGCAGGGCTCAAGACAACCAAGAATACACAGACAAATCCTGTGTCAAAAAAACCAAAGAACCAAAAAATGATAATGAAAATACAGATTCAAAATAAACATAGTCTACTACAAAAACGAACTTTACTTTTTTAAAATTTCATTTCACTATATTTGTGTGTGCGTGTGCGTGTGTGTATGTGTGTATGTGTGAATGTGTACAGTGCAAGTTTGAAGTTCACAGACAACTTGCTGTGGATGGTTTTATGCTTCCAACATGTGGATCAAGGCGTTGAACTCAGGTTATCAGTCTTAGTAGCTGGTGCCTTTACCATCAGAGGCATATTCCTGTTCCTGAACTAATACTTTAATAGAGAGCAAGGTTGTGTGGTGGTTCACAGCTCTAACCCCAGCCATCTGGGGCCTACAGTGTGACTTTATTATGAAACAGAGTCTACAAAAAGGGATGGTGGTAAATCTCAGTAGTAAGGTGTTTGCTTAGCACGCGCGAGAAGGTTTAGTCCATATATAAAGTAAGAAGAAATAGTTAACTGAGGAATTGCTTGTGACCTGTTATTTCGTCCATTTTAGGACTTATCAGTACAGTGTAGCACATGATCCCAAAATTTAAAATATTTTATCCTTAAAATTTAACAATGTGTAAATGATTGCAAGATTAAGCATCTAATGCTTTGAAGGGGCAAAGCAGTAATCAACGGTCTCCTGATCTGAAAAGAACCTGCTAAAGAATAAAATTCAAATGGCATACTTATATGTGGAGTTCTCACAAATGTTAAATTTGGCAAATAAAATGACATTTGTTTGTAACATATTCTTAGTCTGTTTCAATTTTTTAAAAAATCTGAGAAGTAAAGTGTAAAAATATTTGGCAATGCTGTTAAATCTCGGTGTAAAGCATTGCTTTTAATCCTGTTTAGATCTGCCTTGAGATTGGCCATTGAATTTTTTAAAAGAATGATGACTATATTTACTATAATGTTTGGAGGCCACAAGCCAATTATCATGTTTCCTGTGATTACAGAATCATTTCCATGGGTTCAGTCACCCCACATTTTCCAGTGACCCTGAATTCATAGCAAGGACCAATGAAAAAAGTTCATACCTGATCGTAAACTAGAGCTCACTAATACAGATATGTTTATACTTTAGTTTTAGACATAAGTACTAACAAACACCTTTCGGATTTAGAATCATCTATCCAAATTCTTTGCAGTATATCTATAATCCTCTAAGTGGGTTTTTATCTTTCTTGTCAATGTGATTATTGATGGATTTTGGTAATGGTTTTGGTAGATCGGGAATAGAGCAGCAACTGTAGATAGCAGGTCACGTAGCATCTGTTTCTCACGCATGCTTTGGTATATTCCCTACCCTGGATTTACAACTACTGGGCACCGTAAGGTTTAGCTGTTGGGCCTGTTACAAATCCACTTTCTACTTGTGTAGTCTCTGTCACTGCAGATCCCTCTGTCACTCAGGTAGGCATAGTCTCCCCCTCCTCGGTTGAGAATCCTAAGGCAAAGAACAAACAACAATTACTGCATAGGCTAACAGTGCATTTGAACACCTGCTCTAGTTTTAGACCTAGCATCTTTTGCATCCTCAGGGCTCGACTTGAATACTACGTCTTTGTCACTCATCCATGTTGAACCCTGGAATGTGTGTACAAGGGAATTGACTGGTGCTTGCTATCATGTTTGAACAAACTGCTGACACAGGTGACCTCAATGAGGGTGATTTTCAGTTTTTGATGTATTTTGCACATGTATAAAAGTGGGGGAAGTCCCACTTCTTAGTACATTTCTTGGAAGTCTTTAATGATGGATATGACTATATCTGTATTTTGCCATTCCAGTGAAATGGCTCTATCCAAAATGGCTAGCTATGCTCACACACAAGAGCCATCTCTGGGCCTTTTTGATGAGGAGGCATTAGAGAGGTTACCACTATCCCTGGAGTCTCTGCTTCTGTAAACAGGTACAGCGCAAACAGAGGACCAACAAGTCTTACCCATGGAGTTCTACACTGGCTTCCTGGGCTTTGGAGCCCCCATTGCCCAACTATAGTTCTGACACCAGCAAAGAAAAGTTTTCAGTTGGTGATGGAGCAGACAACATCTCCCCCAGATGCCATCATTATAGTATAGATTTTTGAGTGTAATTACTCAGTAAATGTGTTGAAAGATGGCCAATAAACGGATGACATCCAAAAAACTTAAGTTTGTGATGTCATGGTGTTCGCATCTCTTACAACACACACATTTCAGAGCAAATGAACGCAGTATAAGGGAAATTTTTCTGAAAACGTATAAGTTGTTACACTCAGTGTTGTCTGTCCACATCCACAGGCGTTCTGTTGACTCTCTGTGTAGGCCAATCCAGTAGTCAGAAGTCCCCTTGTATCTCTCCAGAAAATTCTGTTGTAACACAGGTAAAGCGAATACATGTGTCTCAGTCTCACTTGACCCTTGAGTCTCCACCCTAGAGCATCCTCTCAGGATGGCAGCATCCCTAGAGCATCCTCTCAGGATGGCAGCATCTTGTAACTGAGGATCATCAACTTTGGAGCCATAATAACCTCCAGGTCTCAGTGTAAGCATTTTACACCCACAACCAAAAGTACATTGATGATCACCCGTCCCACTGTGACTTGGAAAGTCCTTGATTTACAATGTCCTTGCCATTTTAAATAGATGCCACATTCAGTATGCAACATGTGGATGCTTGGAGAAAAGCTTACATGATCGTAAGGTATCTCAGGAGATTGTATGTCTGGTCTGGAAGGACTTACTATGAGCACTTCTTGAGAACAGATCTCGGCAATAGCTTAGGGTTCAAGTCAGAAGCAATAACATCAGGAAATGACACAAACCACTGTTCTTCGCATATACCCCATCTGCCTGAGTGGGGTCTTTTCCCTCGTGCTTTAGACCCAAGCTCTCTTATCTCAAGGCAGTACATATTCAACAAAGCCAACAAACCCATTACTGATCTCCTTTCTTACCAGCTCCTCCAGGCTGTCAAATAGAGCTAGATGGGCATCTAGTGCCATGCAGGAGGACTAGCTGAATGTCCATGTCTTCAGAAAAATGAAAGCATTTACTTCCAAATCCAATCCAGCCACTTGGACATGTAGCATAGCAAGGTTCACAGCGCTCCATGACTGGGTTTTTCTTTCTCACAAAAATGCAGACAGTGATATAAAATGTAATGCAGAGACATTTCCATGTCTGATCCTTTTGTCTGGCCATCCAAATCTCACTTGTGAGATGTAGGCTTGCACTATAGTTTTCCTAACTGATCACTAGGAGACCCCTCACAGCACGAGGATCCTCAGACTTCCAGTGGGGCTCTAAGGAAATGTTTTTTCTTTTCTTCTTTGTATTTTGTGTTTTGAGACAGAATCTAGCTATGTCCCACTGCCTGGCCTTGATCCCACAATGTGGGCTGAACTTGTCCTGAGATTGTAATAATCCTCCTGACTGTGCTTCCTGAGTGCTGGGACCAACGACACCACACCCTGCGAGGAACTTGTTTCTAGGCCGTCAGCTCCTTAGCACTGTCCCTGATTCTAGAATCATACAGCTTTCTTTCCCATAATCCTTCACATTCTCCTTTTATCTAACAAAAGAAAGGAGACTCCTTACTTGTCTGGATTTTACTATAGAGAAATGCTAGCATGCAAAACATGGCCGGGTCAAATAATTTTTGATACCAACATTTTGATCATAAGCTTCCTATAATTCTGTCACATGCACACACACACACACACATGCACACATATGTGGCTATTGTTAAAGAGACTCAGATTGGCTAACATTAAGAAATTTGACAACCAATCTTGGGCAATATGCTTTTAATCCCAGTAATCAGGAGGCAGAGGCAAAAGGCAGGCAGGACTCAGCCTGTTTAGAAGCATGTTTAGAAACAGAGACAATTATTTACCACTGGTGGGAGTACAAGCTGATACAGTCCATATGGGGTGTCCTCAGAAAACTTAAAAGTAGACCTGCCATGTGACCCAGCTATGCCATTCCTGGGCATATACAAAGAGAACGCCACACCCTACCACTGAGATACTTGCACATCTTTATTTATTTGTTTGTTTGTTTGTTTGTTTGTTTTTCAAGACAGGGTTTCTCTGTGTAGCCCTGGCTGTCCTGGAACTCACTCTGTAGACCAGGCTGGCCTCGAACTCAGAAATCCACCTGCCTCTGCCTCCTGAGTGCTGGGATTAAAGGTGTGCGCCACCACTGCCCGGCAAAGATTTATTTATTTATTATATGTAAGTACACTGTAGCTGTCCTCAGACACCCTAGAAGAGGGCATCAGATCTCATTATGAATGGTTGTGAGCCACCATGTGGTTGCTGGGATTTGAACTCAGGACCTTCGAAAGAGCAGTCAGTGCTCTTAACCTCTGAGCCATCTTTCCAGCCTCTATATTTATTGCTTCCAGTATTTATAATAGCATGGATATAGACCTGACCCAGATGCTGGGAATGAAAATGGTAGGAAGGAGGGAGGACCTAGAAAGTATATTAAGGCAGGCCACCCAAGTCCCAAGAAAACGAGCCCATTGCACTCCCTCACATGCAGTCCCAGCCTCGAGTGGACACTGTAAGCAGCTGTGTGGGCTGGCATGGAATCCCACGTTGAGAGGAGAAGAAGGAAAAATGACACAAAGTGATAAGGAAGGACAGGATGCAGGTAACGGGCTGTACGTTGTGAAAAGTTTAAAAACAGAATTGTGTTTCTAGTTTCAACCCTGCCATAGTTTTTGTTTGTTTGCTTGTTTTTGGCAAAGAAGTATATAAAAATGGGACTGACAGGGAAAGTCTAAACCATAAGCAAAGCTTCATGGCTTCAGAATGATATTCCAAGCATGTGGAAGAGGGGTTGGGACTTGGCAAGTGTTGGAGTGGCTATATTGATTGAGCTGTGTGATCTGTTCACCTGTGAGTCTATTATAATAAAGTAGTGTGTGTGTGTGTGTGTGTGTGTGTGTGTGTGTGTGTGTGTAAGAAGTTCTGACTGCAGCAAGGTTTCAGAGGACAGCTTAGAAAAATAACAGATAAATTTCTTCCCTACCTTCTCCTTTTTCTTCCTGTAACATATCAGAATGAATGCGCTGCTCTTTTAAATGTCTACTGAATTTTAAGAAACAAGTGATCCTTGAAGCAAAATACTAAATGCTGGAAAAAATCCCCCAACTATTTTCAGTGGGACTGTGTCATAGTTGTTCTCAGTTCTCAAACACTAAAAGGCTTTTGTGAAAGGGACAAATGCAAAGGGCAGTGAGGATGATGTCACTTCTTTTATCTGACTCTTTCTAGGGTTGCATAATAGTTTAGGTTACCCTGACTTAGACTTGTTGGCAAATGTTTGTCTTATTTAGACTTATGTAGTAGTCATTGGTGCAGTTAAAGTTGATTTCATAAAACAATTCAGACATTGGCGGTGCACATCTTTAATCCTAGCGTTTGGGAAGCAGAGGTAGGCTGATTTTCAAGTTCAAAGCCACCCTGGTATAAACAGTGAGTTTCAGAGCAGCCAGGGATACATAGAGAAACCCTGTCTCCAAAAACTATGATACCAAACAATATCGTGGCACATTTACTTCAGCTATGACAGAAAAGTTATATAAGATTTATCACATCGTTCAAAAAAGTCTACAACTAAACCTTTAGGAATCACATATTCGGGAACTTTCTAACTATGGGTCATGAGAAGTTCTGTACCTTTCCCAACCATGACTCCTCACTGTCCTCACTTCCCTTTAGCTGCAGCTTTGGGTTCCTACTTCTTGAGGGTCCTACTTTGAGATTTCCTCTCCTTACTCTCTGCATTGGACAGTTGCTCCAGGTGGACCTATGCTCCTTGCATATCTGTCTAGAGCTTGCTGGATGTCATCTTCTCAGAGATGCTGAGCCTGGCCTCCTGTGCACACCACGACCTGTGTGTTCCTTCACTGCATCTTCCTGCTGGAACCTAAGTTCCCAGACAACAGGAATTTCCAGTGGGTTTTCTCTAGAGCCCTTCCCACAATGCCTGGCTCACAGTGCTCAGTAAGTATAACTGACAATGTGAATGTGGACAGAGTGCTGAAGGATTTGAAGAGTAAGTCACTTACCTGACAAAGCAACAGAAAGAGCAATTACAGCTACCGTGAGGACCATGATCATGCCATAGCCGCAGTAAGGCACATCAGGAGACTTGGAGAAGACAATTTTGTGACATTTTCCTTGAAGCATTTTATCTGCAAATTGAACTATATTAGACCTTGTTCTATCTATCTCTGAGTGTAGCTAACTAGGTAATTCACTCACTCTAAAGGACCAACTAATGCTATGTAATTCAATGTATTACCAGAATTAAAAAATTAAAACAAGCATTTCATTAAAATCAGCAAAAGCATGTTCAAAATTCAAGGTAAATCCAAAGGAACAACTCTGAGCACATTAAGAATGGAAGGAACTTCCCTAACCTGTTAAAAGGTTTGTACTGGATAGGTTTATGTCGACTTGACACAAGCTAAAATCATTTGAGAGTAAGGAAACTGAGTTAATAGAATTCCTCTATAAGACTGAGTTGTAAGCAAGACAGTACTACATTTTCTTAATTACTGACTGATGTGGAAGAACCCAGAACATTGCGGATGATGTCATCCCAAGGCTGGGCATTCAGTCTTCTATAAGAAGCAGTATGAGCAAACTGCTAGGAGCAAGTTAGTAAGCAGGACCCCTCCATAGCCTCTGTATCCGCTCCTGCCTCTAGGTTCCTGCCCTGTGTGTGAATTCCTGGCCTGACTTCCTTCAGTGATGAACAGTGCTACATAAGTGTAAGTCTAACAAACACACTCCTTCCCAAATGACTTTGGTCATGGTATTTCTTCTAAGCAATAGAATCCCTAATAAGTCAGGTGCCTATGATGCACCCAAACAAAAATCCAGCCAGCATGAATGCTTTTCCCCAGTGACCTAGAACAAGGGAAGGGTGTCTGCTCACACCATTCTAGTGTGACTCTGAGGGTCCTGTCTAGGTCATAAGGGCAAGAAAAAGAAATCACAGTCAAGTGTCATAAAAAGAGATAAAAGTTTTGATAGACTACATGATATATCTACATATACACTTCTAAAGAGTCTATTACAGGGGCTCTAAAAGTCATGACTGAGTTTATAATACTGCAGGAAAAACATATCAATGCACAAAATAGTTTTCATTTTATACACTAACTCCTCCTCCTCTTCCTCCTCCTCTTCCTCCTCCTTCTACATGGTTTTTGATCTTGCTTTTTTGGTGAGTCTGAACAGTGTTTTCCAGGAAGCCCAATATTTTTTTCACTAAAACAAACAAGCAAACAAAATTTAAAGTGATGGAAGAGGTTAGAAAGAAATAAAAATAAATAAATAAAAGAGCAAACCAGATAATTTCCAAATAGAGAAGAGGGTTTTCTTTCTGAATACTGAAACAGAAATTCCACAGGATTGTTCATTTCCATAATTTAGCACAAACCATACATGCCAGAAGATTTTTACTATTTTTATTATTGTGTGAGGTGCAATGTGTGCTTTGAGTTTTAGTAAAGTTTCTTTTATGAATGTGGGAGCTCTTGCATTTGGGGCATAGATGTTCAGAATTGAGAGTTCTCGGTAGATTTTTCCTTTGATGAGTATGAAGTGTCCTTCCTTATCTTTTTTGATGACTTTTGGTTGAAAGTCGATTTTATCTGATATTAGAATGGCTACTCCAGCCTGTTTCTTGGGGCCATTTGCCTGGAAAATTGTTTTCCAAGAGAAGGACACTGTAAATAGGACAAAATGGCAACCTACAGATTGGGAAAAGAGAATATGGAAGCTAGAATATCCCAGGCAGATGTCATACAGACCCTAAGAGAACACAACTGACAGCCCAGGCTACTATACCCAGCAAAACTCTCAATTACCATAGACGAAGAAAACAAGATATTCCATGACAAAACCAAATTTGCACAATGTCTTTCCACAAATCCAACCCTACAAAGGATAATAGATGGAAAACACCAACACAAGGAGGGAAACTACACCCTAGAAAAAGCAAGAAAGTAATCTTTCAACAATCCCAAGAGAAGATAGACACACAAACATAAAAATAACATCAAAAATAACAGGAAGCAACAATCACTTTTCCTTAATATCTCTTAACATCAATGGACTCAATTCCCCAATAAAAAGCCATAGAGTAATACACTGGATATGTAAACAGGACCCAGCATTTTGCTGCATACAGGAAACGCACCTCAGTGACAGAGACAGACACTACCTCAGAGTAAAAGGTTGGAAAACAATTTTCCAAGCAAATGGTCCCAAGAAACAAGCTGGAGTAGCCATTCTAATATCAAATAAAACCAACTTTCTACCAAAAGTTATCAAAAAAGATAAGGAAAGACACTTCATACTGGTCAAATAGAAATATTCAAGGGGTAACTTCAGCAAGTGTTATAGGTATCTGATGAATCTCAGTATAATGGCCTTGGGAAATGCAAAGGGATGTTGCTCTTTGCTCAGAGTGAAGCTAACATATCTTCATGGGAGGACATTGGAGGTAATTGAATTTTATGGTCACATAGGGAGGTGAGTCCTGTATATTTTAGAAGACTAGTATTTCTTTTCTCTGAATTTAGTCAGGAGTTGTCAACTTATTTCAAGTTGAGTGTGACAGTAGTAAGGTTTTCAAAACCTACTGAAAACAAGTAACACTGAACGTGTGATTTATGAGATCAGGTTGTGTGCTATTTTGACTGTAGTCAACTTTTCTGTGTCATTTTAAAAGAGAAAAAAATGAATGGCCTATAAAACTGTAAGAGTTGATCTTTCAGAAATAATTTCCAATTGCATAATGTTTTTACAAAGTGATTTAATTTATTTTAATCATATTTATAATGAAATTATAAGCTGATGATAACTTTGGCTTCTAAAGTTTTAGCCTAGAAAATAGCATTTTAATTATTATAGAAATGTCTACAAGTAATTTTATAATTTATTACCTGTGTATTTAATTTTGACATGTTTTTCATAATTCACCATTGTATATAATACTGTGATAGATATCCCATAGTAAATACATATTTCTGTCAACATAAATTCCTAGAAATAAGTTTACTAGATAAAATTTTATGCACTATTTGAAAAGAATAGATAAGTTTACCAACCTTAATCATAACTTCAACTCTTCCCATTGATCCTCTGTATTCACAAAGACCACTGAGAAATTACCAACCTTTGGCAGGAGAGTATCACCCAGTGAAAAGTTATCAATTTGTCAACAGGAATGTAATTGCCATTAGAATGCATTAAGCAAAAACATTTAAGTATTTTATGTTTAACAGATTATGTTCTAACCTCAGACAACTAGATGAAGAAAAAATCTTTCACAATAAGCTGAGATCTAGTTCAAAGATCACTGACAGGTTTTTTGTTGTTGCTCTGGGTTTTTTGTTTTTTTGTTTGGGTGTTCTTTTTGTTTTTGTTTTGTTTTTGCTAAATCTAATGGATGGTTTTCACCGGAACTCAATAAAGCTACTCTTTGAAGGAAAAAAAGAAAAAGAAAGGCAACCCATGGATTAAAAAGTGAGATGGCAATTTTCTGAATCAGGCATGCTTTAATCCGAGGCCCTTATATGTTAATATCTCTTTGCAGTAAAATGTTACAAAGACTGACTTTTCTAATGTTAACTAGAGGCTTTAGCGCATGTCCCCTGTTATTGCTGACTTCCTCCCCTGACCACTGACCAGCATTTCAGATTTCCTGGACCCTGAGAACAATGTCCTAATTTCAGCTGAGAAGTAGTTACAGAAGAAAGTAGTCATCTCTTAACATCAACGAAAGGCTGGACTGTCAGGTCCAAAGAAAACCACCCAGGTTCTACAGGACCACCATGGATAGTAAAGTGCAAGCTGATTTGGAGCAGTCTGGAATACTGGTCCAAAGCAGGGGCTCAAGCTGGTGGACAATGTTAGAGACCTGAGGAAATTCCATCAGAAGCATGTTTGTGTAATTTTGCCAATTCTTTGCTGAAAGAACCTGAAGAGACAGGGGGTGGTAATTATTATGAAGAATATGGAAATCTGTCTGCCAAGAATATGAAAGAGCCAGGGGCCCAAGAGACACCATTAATGATAGTTCTGCAAAAGAGTTGACCCTTGGCGTTTTTAAGGTTTTGCCAGCTCATGAAAGTATTTAAATGTTTCTTCCACTTGGATGGACCGATTTGCATCAACTTTTCAGGTCCAGGGCCTACTGGTTCTGCAAGATCACCTGGGGTTGGCATTTTGAATGCAGTTTTAGAGCAGTTTGCTGGCACCAGTTGTATTCTGTATGTAGCTGAGTGCACACCTGCTGGGACAGATTTAGACTAGGGACAGAAGGTAAAGTTAAGGAACTTCAAGGAAAATCTTTATTTCAGGTGTACACTTGAAACTTCCAGGCCTGGGGTTCTGGTAGTTGGGTGTGTGTATGGAAGGGGTTTCAATGCCAGGGGCAGGGAACAGACCATACTCGGGGTAGGGAGTAGGAGGGAAATCTTAAGCTGTTGATCGACAGGAGTCTATATTTAAAGTCCACTTTGATCTATGACAAATCAGGATTCCCTGAAGCTTACCTGATTTTTTTTAAGTTTACAAAAGAAGAGGATAAAGTTCTAGATATATTAGCGTGATCGTTGTAATCTGCACTGAAATCCTCACTGTAGAAAAAGTAGCTCACTACTGTCTGTAAACAGTTGGACTAGACTTACACCTGAGAACCATGGTGAAAGCATGAGGGACCCAAAAGAATAGTTCAAGGTTAAAAACATAAATAAGTATGTGTACTTATTTCTCTTTCCAGTATCTCTATCTGTGTTTGTTTCTATCAATTATCTATCTAAAATATAATCTCTATATAAATATCTATCTATATCATCTATACCTATCTGTATCTATATGTCTATATTATCTATCTATCTATCCATATCTATTTAGAAAACAACCAAAGGAAAATTTTAAAACTTGAGTCTATGACTATGTTAAGAGTAGCCAGTGAATCACCGAGGCTATATTAATAGCTTATTAGAACCCCACTGATTAAAATGCTAAAACTCTGAACCTTTGGAATCTTAACATCATGTATTGCCTTTAAGTCTCATTTTTCTCAAACCTTAACACACATCCTCACACCTTTACAGTTTGCATTTGCATACTTCAAATAACTTCATTAGACCTTCACAACATACACAACTTTCACACACCTTAAATCACGTTCTTAGACTCTCACAACTTAAGTGAAATTAAGCCATTGTAAAATCCAATTCTTTATTATAAGACATAGGTGGTTGATTACTGAGAGCAGTCATTGAAAAGCAAGTTGTTTTAAATGAAGGAATGAAGATGGTAAAATCTTAGTGTTTGTTAGTAGCATGACAGCTTGAGTTTGTTTTTACATGGAAACCTGTTTTGTGAGTTTATCCCTTTTAGTGTGAAGCCTGTGAGTCTGCCTTTTCAGCAGGAGCCCTAAGAACCTCTAGAAAAAGCAAGGCTTTATTTTTACATGTGAAATGGACTGAGGGGAGAAGGAGTTGGCTAAAATCAATTTATTGCCGCTAAACTGATAAAGCTACCATCATCGTTATCATCAGGTATCTGAGAGTAAATTTGAGCAGGGGGTATAATCCAAATGACCTCTGCATCAATTAAAGTGACAGAGCCACCTAGACAGCCAGTTCAGGCTCTTCCATGGTGACCTTGAAGACTTTGTTGCGTGCAGGACGCATCAGTCTTCAGCTGTCATACAGACACGTTAAGTCTCCTGCTTATACAGAGTATCATCAGCCTTCAGCCACCAGACACAGAAGAGCTGAGAGACTTTGCTGTCAATGAGGAACTTGAGAAAACTAACTTATCTTGTTGAGACAGAGTAGCGCAGTCAATCCAACAGTGTCCTTAGTTTGTGTGTGATCCTGACAGCAAATGAGGCATGGGGTAGTCTTAGGCCCAATGGTCAGTGTTGCCACAATCCAGGTGGATTCATCATCTTCAGAGATAACCTCAACTGCTGCTATCAGAAGCTGGCATTTTGTTTATCAGGAAAACCTTTTCATTAAACACTTTATTTTATTTTAAAGAATGTAAGTTAATCTTTATTTACAGGACATGACAGGGTACAAAATTCCACATAGAAATAAACTCAGAGGGCAGCTTCAAAGAGTATGTACAGTTTATAACTGTTCAAGTATAGTTTTGGTTAAAAAGTGCTACAGTAACAAACCACATTTAAAAGAGTTCTTAGTAGAGAAACAGTAAGACAAACTTACGAGAACACAGCATAGCGCAGCACATAGCTAACAAGTTTGTGCCTTGGCTGTCCATTAGAAGTTAAAGGTCCCGGGAGCTCCGCCCTGAACTTGGAAGGCGAAGCCTTCAGAGGTAGTTTCTGGCACCACATTTTGATCTTCCTTTTCCTCCACTGAGAAGTACTTCTCAATGAAGTTTTATGAGACCTTGTATACAGACTCGTTTTCACGGCTCTGTAGTGCTTCAGTTTTATCCAAGACTCCACATCTTCAACCATTATACTGAGGTTTTCTGTCTCACCAGTTTCTCGGCAGCCTGAAAGATATTTGAAATGGCATCAAGAATAACCTGAATAATCTTGGTATCTTTTGCACACAAGAGGTTCATCAAAGGTTCTATTATCCCACAATGAACAAGATACACAATCTGTTCAACAGTCCCACCACTGGTATAGTTGGTTATAGCCTAGGGGGCCTCCTTCTGTGTCTTAAAGTCTGCCTTAGAGAGGACACCAACAAGAAACGGGACTACATGATTCACAGCTTGCTATATCTGGTCCTGGCGTCCGGCTGTAATGTTCGACATTGTCCATGTGACCTCCTTCTGAATATTTGTTTTGGGGTTTGGTAGGCTGGGAAAGACTGCAAGTGCTCCTGCATCTATCACTTTCTGAGTCTGTTCATCTGTTCCAGTGACAATATTTCTTATGGCTCTTAGTGCGGGAGTCGCAATGGGCAGTTCGGTAGCTCCTAGAAGCTCCACAAGTTGGGGAACAACTCCTTTGGTCACAACTATCTCAATGTGCTCATTTGGTCCATCAGTCAGGTAGGAAATAGCCCAGCAGGAATCTGCTGGTACTTCTGGATCGTTGTGGTGCAGGAGTTGGAACTAAAGTAGGAAGAATCTGCTCAACAGCATCTAAGGGTGGTACAGGATTCTTGTTTCGACAAAGGTTTGAAAGCGTCCAGGTAAGATTATGCAAGTAACCACAGGCCCAAGATGACAGATAAGGAACTGCAAGAAGCGCCAACAGTGGGTCAATTGCACCATGTTTGATAACTAAGTCTCGGAAAGCTGAACCATCATGTGCAGCGTTTCCAAGAGCCCATACAGCTCGCTGATGTGAGCGTGGGGAGTTGCCAAGAGAGAAATAAACACTGGGATAGCACTTCCATCCGTCACAGCTTTGGTCTGTTCAGCTGTTTCAGAAGCAATGTTGGTGAGCGCCCAAGCAGATTCAAACTCAATGGGACTACAATCAGTTTTGGTCAAGAAGGACACAAATTTTGGGATCAAACCAACCCGAATGATATTGTCTATAGGAGGCTGTTTCTCTCGAGAAAACAGTTTCCTAGCAGCTTGAGTAGCTTGGAGCTGGCTTTCCAAATTGTTACTGTTTATGCCTTTAACAATGTCCTCAACAGACCAATTTACAGTACGCTGATTGTTTCAGTTTTCCTGTAGCAGAGAAGTAGCATCATCAGGAAATGAGCTGACGTTTCTCCTTTTTAGCATCTGGTCATCTTTTTTAGCTAAGTTCCACATTAACTTTCTGGGCGCCGCATTTCCGTACTGTCTTTTCCCTGGTTCTTGAATCTGTTAACCCTGGCAGCTGGTGAATTAGCATTCTTGTTGGTGGACATGGTTGTCGGAACGAGGAGGAAAGCTGCACAGCCGGCTCAGACTTCCACGAAAGTCGGAGCGGGCTCTCAAGCTGCGGATCGGCGGCTGTAGAAACGTATTCAGCAGATCTTTTTGAGGAGTTTGAGGGTCATTATATATTGCTTAATTGTAAACAAACTTTATTAGTTTTTAGTTACTTGCTTCAGTCTTAACCTGAAAACATATACAGAAGGCTGAAGCATGTCTTTGTAAATGAATTGTAATTTGTACTTAGCATGACTACAGGCATAGTTCTGAGCACATTAAAGAATTTGATCATTTATAAAGTAACTGAATGTTGACTTGCATGTCTTATTTGTCTTTAACAGTTACAGCAAGTTAGTAGCTTTTATAACATTAGGATTTTATAGTTTTTTTCCCTGTTAAGTTTGAGCCTTAAAATTTGAATTGATGATTAAGATCCTTTGGTATCCAAACAAGCCATAAATACAGTGTCAAACTGTATTAAACCACAAATACAATCCACAGGCACTGGTAACCTTGCTTTTCTGATACTTTCATAGTGGATCATTACAGAGCACCGGAGCGTCTTGAATGACTCAGTGCATCCAAATAGCTAAAGCCTAACAAATTTAGCAGAGACAAAAACAAACAAACGATCAAACAAAAAACAAAAACAAAACAAAACAAACCCTATACCTAATCTTCACGTCAGTCCCTGCTAGCCTGGATAGACCTTAAGAATTTATAAACCTTATTTATCAAGCATACATAATTCATCACACATATATTGTTCCTGATCTAAAAATTTCAAGAAGCCTAGTGTTGAACACAGTTAACAAAGACGTACGTGATTACACATACGTTTCTAAGTCAGTTTCTGTTAACCACAGTAGACTTACGTTTATTAATGTAGGAATTTATGAACCTTTATTAAACTTAAACTTATGTTGTTAATGAGTTCTATTTTTATAAACAAGAATTGAACGCAACTTACCGTGTATTGTAGCAAACCTATTTTTATAAGAATAGTTGAATCCAAGTTACATACAAGTAGGTTGTAGCGGATTAAGATGACCTATATACAGATTTTTATGAGGCCCACTTAGATCCATTACAACTCAAATGTCAGGTCAATGCAGATGATGAAGATTTGTTGTAATCAAGCACCTACTGATTGATCAGGGCTACAGAACACACTCAGAAGCTGAATTGTGACCCCCCAAGTCAGAATATCACAGAATATTTAAGCTTATGAACCACAAACATCCGTGACAAGTTATTGTTGTATTTTTCCACCAATGAGAATTTAGGGATAAGGGCTTTCCTTATGTGATACAGAATGTAGGTTTTACAGTCCAACCAATCAAATCCATTTGTTCTTTTGTAGTTAGGAACTGTCATTATGTTTTGGGGAGCAAAAGGTGAATAACAGGAACTGTGGTTAAGAACAGTCAGAGAGCAAGGTTGGACAGAGATGTTTTAGCATGATGGAAAGCATCTTCAAGTTATATCTAGAAGACAAGCAAAGAAAATTAAAATCTTTGAGTTTGTGACTAAGTAAGTCAGTGCTCCACAGCTTATCAGAATTCCCTTGATCAATGTTAAAATCCTGAACTTTTGACATTTTAGTATAAAAACAGCATAGAGAGAGCAAGAAGTTTGAAACATTTGCCACTTTTTCATACATCTTAAATCACTTTCTTATCTCTCTAAAACTTGCATTTACATGTCTTAAATCATTTTTTGACCATCAGATCTTACTTAACTGTTCACATTCTCAGACCGTTACACATCTTAGAACACTTTCTTAGACCCTTAGAGCTCCCATAGATTTTAGACCATTTCCTTTCGGTCTCATCGTTATCAGAGACATGCATAACTATTACTGAGAGCAGTGATTGCAAAGCAAATTCTTTTAAACAAATAGTAAACGTTTACAGTTGAAGTCTGTTTGCATTTTAATATGAAGCCTGTTAGTAAGGCAAACCTGTCTGCCTTTTCTTAACAAGAGTCCCCAAGCTCCATCCTCTGTTTGGCTGTGGCATCTGCATCTATCTGAGTCAGCTGTTGGGAGAAACCTCTCAGCGGGCAGCCAAGCTAGACTCCTGTCTGCAAGCATAACTATTATTACTAGAGTCAGGGACTGATGCTTGCCATGGAAGGGTCTCAAGTTGGGCCAGTTATTGGTCTCTGTTCCATTCCTGTGCCTGCATTTTTTGTAGACAAGATATATATATTTTTAAACTTATTCTCTTCACATCCCTGCTTACTGCCTGCCTCCTGGTCACCCTCTCCCACAATCCACAATCCTTACCCCATCCCCATCTCCTCTGAGCTGGAGGAGCCCCCCCCCCCCCCAGGCATATCAAGTTTCTGTGAGGCTAGGTGGATCCTCTCCCACTCAGGCCAGACAAGGCACCGTATAAATGATCAAATTCTTTAAGATGTTCAGAACTGTATTTCTAGTCATGCTAAATACTAACGCAATGAATCACAGGGATAAGCCTCCTATTTATAGCCTCCTCTTTTATGTTTTCCAGGCATGGTCTAAAGCAAATAGCCAAAACCAGACAAGGATTGTCTAATCAGATATGCTTTATAGATACGAGCCCTCAAACATGCCAGAGATCTACTGAATATGACATTTAAGATGTTTAAACTTACTATGACAGACAAACTCTCAGACCTAGTAATAACCCCCAGGGTCTCCACAAAGATTATACATACAGCAACAGAGGACTCCACCTGGATTGTGGCAATGCTAATCAATAATCAATGGGAAGGACTGCCCCAATTCCTTGCCTACTTCTGTCTGGATACAGGAGGTGGACTTTTCGGGTTCCATATCTCCTATGTTTGGTGAGTCACAGCTAAGAACATCCCCATTGATTCTTGGGTACCTCTTTTATCCCAGATCTCTGATGAGAGACATAAATTTAAGCCAGCGATTCTCAGTATTATTTATTAATGCTGTAACCCTTTAATATGGTTTCTTATGTGGTGGTGACCCCATTCATCAAACAAATATCTGACTTGCAGGCAACCCTAAGCTGTCCTTTTAAAAAGGTCCTTTGACCCCCAAAGGATAGAGAAACTGTTCTAAGTTCCTTATCAGACTGCTTGCTTGAGGTCATTGTCTTACTGCATCATAAGATAGGAATTTTTTAGTTTATGGTGTTTGGCTGTGGCTCTAATTTTTAGTCATTCATTTACCTATTTATCAAGAACATCTATTAATAGAGATGTTAAAATACCTGATCTAAGATATCACATAACCTTATAAATTTAACATTTTTAAAAATGTGTTTTTAAAATATCCAGCTTTCTGAAAATCAGTCTGGCAGTTCCTCAGAACATTGGACATAGTATTACCTGAGGTCCTAGCTATTCCACTCCTGGGCATATACCTAGAAGATGCTCCAACATGTAAAAAGGACAAATGCTCCACTATGTTCATAGCAGCCATATTTATAATAGCCAGAAGCTGGAAACAACCCAGATGTCCCTCCACAGAAGAATGGATACAGAAAATGTGGTCCATTTACACAATGGAATACTACTCAGCTATTTAAAACCAATGACTTCATGAAACTCGCAAGCAAATGGATGGAACTTGAAAATATCATACTGAGTGAGGTAACTCAGTCACAAAAGAACAAACAGTTATGTACTCACTGATAAGTGGATATTAGCCCAAAAGTTCGGAATACCCAAAATTCAATTCACAGACCATATGAAGCCTAAGAAGAAGGAAGTCCAAAATGTGGATGCTTCAGTGCTTTTTAGAAGGGTGAACAAAATACTCACAGGAGGAAATATGTAGACAAAATATGGAACAGAGAATGAAGGAAAGGCCATCTAGAGACTGCCCCACCTGGGGATTTATCCCATATACAGCCACCAAACCCAGATGCTATTGTGGATGCTGGAAAGTGCTTGCTGATGGAAGCCTGATATGGCTGTCTCCTGAGAGGCTCTGCCAGAGCCTGACAAATACAGAGGGGGAAGCTCATAGCCAACCATTGGACTGAGCTTGGGGGTCCTTGATGGAGGAGTTGGAGAAGGGACTGAAGGAGCTGAGGAGGTTGGCAGCCCCATGGAGGAAGCAACAGTGTCAACTGGCCAGACCCACCAGAGCTCCTGGGGATGGGACCACCAACCAAAGAATACACATGGAACGATCCATAGCATTGGCCAAATATGTGGCCATCTGTGGGAGGAAAGGCCCTTGTCCTGAGGGTGTTCGAGGCCCCAGTGTAGGGGAATTCCAGGGCGGGAGGATGGGAGTGGTGGGTGGGTGGGAGAGCACCCTCATAGAGGTGGGGGAGGGAAGGCGGATGGGTTTCTGAAGGGGAGACCGGAAAAGGGAAAACATTTAAAATGTAAAAGAAAATTAATCAATCAACCAATAAATAAAATATTCAGCTTTTAATTTTTTGTAAAACTCCAAAACTTTTTAAAATGAAGTTTAAAATCTCCCAATTGTGTGTTTTTTGCAAGATCAAGTACCTCCTTTTAAGAGTGAAGACACAGAGCACAACCATAGTGTTTACATGTTTAGACAACAAAACCAAGTTTTAACAGTGTAAACAATGCAGTATCTCTAAAATCAATACCAAGTGATTACTTTGATGTTACAAAGTGGCTGCTAGCAAGATGTTCTTCTATATGAATGCATGGAGGTTCGACTTTAATACTTGATTAAATAAGCATTGTCTTAAATCCTGTCTTTTACAAACCCATTTGTTTTGTTTTGTTTTGTTTTGTTTTTAAAGACAGGACAGGAAGTATATACAAATCTTATCACAATTTAAAAGTAACTTTGGAGACCCATATCATTTGTCAGATCCTGCCCTGTGTTGTTGCCCAGAATGGCTTTAAACCTCAGTTCCTTGTTTTAAGGTAACTTTTTTGTTATAGATGTTACAGAATTTTAACCATATCAGATAATTTATAGACCAATAATCTGTAACCAAAACATATGGGACACAATAAATTGATACATTTCAGACCAGTCAGAAACAAACATGTCGGGTGATGCTGGACTCCTAGTCGAGGGAGCAGTGCTCCAAATTCTGAGCCAGAATATCAGTTTTTGTTGTCTAAATTCAGCTGATTTTTTATTGATCCTTGAAATGAGTTAAAACTAAGTCAAGGGATGAAGGATGACATTTAGCTTGTTTCTCTGAATATGAAATAGAGCAACAATCAAGCAGCTAAATGAAACTCCAGACACAAACTGACAGACACAGACAGACTGGCATGCTGAGGACAACCAATAAAGTGGAGGAGATGGAAGAGAACCAGATATCTCAAAAATGGGACCCAGAACCAGAACCAGGTGTTCTTCCCATGGGAACCAGAAAGGAAGCAGGATTTCTCCTGACCTTCTCTTACCCTAGAAGAAATACTGAGACCAGTTTCTACTTTCTTGGGTCCCAGAAAGGTGCCAAACAGAAAACAAAAGACAGGCATACCTCTGGAGGTTTTAGACTTCAAAAATGAAGTCCCCAAATGCAGATAATTACAAATCAGGGACCCGAGTAGAGAGATTGGATTCCTGGCCAATGCAATAAATATTATGGAGTCTGCTGGTATACAACACAACTCAAATACCAGATCAATGCAGATGACAAAAATTTATTGCAATCCAGCCACAACTGATTGATTTGGGTTGCAGAACACACTCAGGAGCTGAACTTTGACCCCAAGCTCAAGCAAGAATATCACAGAATGTTTAAGCTTGCACAAACATCTGAGCCAAGTCATTGTTACATTTCCCCACCAATCAGGATTTAGGATTTAGGAATACGAGCTTTCCTTATTTGATTGATCTATGCCAACTGATACAGAATGTAGGTTTTGCAATCCAACTAATCAAATCCATTTGTTCTTTTGTAGTTAGGAACTGTCATAATGCTTTCAGGGGACAAAGGATGAATAATGGGTGCTGTGGTTAGAAACAGTCATTTTGTTCTGGAAAAGAAGATGAATAACAGAAGCTCTTCAGATACTGGGGAGTCAGCATTGCACTGACCTGTGGTGACAGGACTGTGTGTCAACCACTTACTCTTGACACTAACCAAGATGCAGAGAGCTGGCCTTGAGGCTGCAATATGAACCTCAGACCCCACCTGCAGCAATCAGGTTTCTCTACCTAGTAGCTACTTCCTAAAGGTCCCAAACCTCTCCAGACAGCCCCATGTGATGGAGACAAAGTATTTAAATACATTAGCCTAAAAGGGACATTTCACCTTCAAACCATGACAGAAGCCCTGGGAACTGCTTTCCTTCATCATCTCAGGAAGAATTCACAGGCAAAATACTCCCTTGAGACACTTGGACTCTGAAAAGCTCTTGCCTCTCTGGAGAATGACTATGGAGTCTGGAGAAAGTCCAGTTCTGTCCTTATCTCCACTCTGTTCCGACACACAGGGCTCCATCTCAGGGCATGGCTTCTGTCAATATTGTCTTATTGCTGTTGGGTTGAGAAGTCAAGCGGTCATTGCTTCTTGTTCTCTCTGTTAGTGACCACTGATGCTTGCATTATACTTGCCTATAAATGTGTGGGAAACACTTTGTTTGAGACAGGGTTTCTCTCTGTAGCTCTGGCTGTCCTGGAATTCACTCTGTATGTCGAATGCCACCACACCTGGCTTTCAAGAGCACTTTTGGCTTCACTTGGTCTGATATATGCAAAAATGGTCAGAGGGATTGACTGGATGGAAAGTGGAGAAAGAAGAGATGCTTACTGAGCCTGTTGGTGGTGGTGAACCTGAAGCTGGTATACAACCAGTGGGAACACAAAATAGCTGAGCTGTTGTGGAAGATAGTAGAGCCCATTCCTCTTAACACTGCTTTCATTGTGTTCCATATGTTAGGGTATGTTGTACTTTCATTTTCATTAAATTCTAGGAAGTTTTTAATTTCTTTATTTCTTCCTTGACCAAGTTATCATTGAGTAGAGCTTTGTTCAGCTTCTCTGTGTATGTAAGCTTTGTGTTGTTGTTGTTGCCATTGAAGACCAGCCTTAATCTGTAGTGATCTGATAGGAGGCATGGGATTATTTCAATTTTCTTATATCTGTTGAGGTTTGTTTTGTCATCAATTATATGATTAATTTTGGAGAAGGTACCATGAGGTGCTGAGAAGAAGGTATATTCTTTTGATTAAGGATGAAATGTTCTATAGATATCTGTTAAATCCATTTGGTTCATAGCACCTGTTAGTTTCACTGTGTCTTTGTTTAGTTTGTGTTTACAAGATTTGTCCATTGGTAAAAGTGGTGTGTTGAAGTATCCCACTATTATTGTGTGAAGTGCAGTATGTGCTTTGGGCTTTAGTAAAGTTTCTTTTATGAAAGTGGAGCCCTTGCATTCAATTGTTCAGAATTGAGAGTTCTTCTTGGTAGATTTTTCCTTTGATGAGTATGAAGTGTCCTTCCTTATCTTTTTTGATGACTTTTGGTTGAAAGTCGATTTTATCTTATATTAGAATGGCTACTCCAGCCTGTTTCTTGGGGCCATTTACCTGGAAGGTGGTTTTCCAGCCCTTTACTCTGAGGCATTGTTTGTTTTAACATGGAGGTGTGTTTCCTGGATGCAGCAAAATGCTGGGTCCTGTTTATGGATCCAGTCTGTCAGTCTATGTCTTTTTATTGGGGAGTTGAGACCATTGATGTTAAGAGATATTAAAGAATAGTGATTGTTGTTTCCTGTTATTTTCGATGATGTTTATATGTTTGTGTGGCTATCTTCCTTTGAGTTTATTGAAAAATTACTTTCTTGCTTTTTCTTGGGTGTAGTTTCCCTCCTTAAGTTGGCATTTTTCATCTATTATTTTTTGTAGGGCTGGGTTTGTGGAAACATACTGTGCAAATTTGGATTTGTCAGAGAATATTTTGGTTTCACCATCTATGATTATTGAGAGTTTTGCTGGGTATAGCAGCCTGGGCTGGCATTTATGTTCTCTTAGAGTCTGTATGACATCTGCCCAGGATCTTCTAGCTTTCATAGTCTCTGGTGAGAAGTCTGGTGTAATTCTGATAGATCTGCCTTTATATGTTACTTGCCCTTTTTCCCTTACTGCTTTTAATATTCTTTCCTTATTTTATGTATTTGGTGTTTTGACTATAATGTGACAGGAGGAATTTCTTTTCTGGTCCAGTCTATTTGGAGTTCTGCAGGCTTCTTGTATATTTATGTTCATCTCTCTCTTTAGGTTAGGGAAGTTTTCTTTTATAATTTTGTTGAAGATATTTACTTGTCCTTTAAATTGGGAATCTTCACTCTCTTCTATACCTATTATCCTTAGGTTCTGTCTTTTCATTGTATCCTGGATATCCTGGATGTTTTGTGTTAGGAGCTTTTTGCATTTTGTGTTTTCTTTGACTATTGTGTCAATGTTATCTATGGTATCTTCTGCACCTGAGATTCACTCTTCCCTCTCTTGTATTCTGTTGGTGATCCTTGCATCTATGACTCTTGGTTTCTTTCCAAGGTTTTCTAACTCCAGGGTTGTCTCCCTTTGTGATTTCTTTATTGTTTCTAGTTCTGTTTTTAGTTCCTGGATGGTTTTGTTCATTTCCTTCATCTGTTTGATTGTGTTTTCCTGTAAATCGTTAAGGGATTTTTGTGTGTCCTCTTTAAGGGCTTCTAGTTGTTTACCTGTGTTCTCTTATATTTCTTTAAGGGAGTTATTTATTTCCTCTTAAAATCTTCTATCATTCTCTTGAGATGTGATTTTAAATCTGAGTCTTCCTTTTCTGGTGTGTTGGGGTATCCAGAGCTTGCTGTGGTGGGAGAGCTGGGTTCTGATGATGCCAAGTAGCCTTGGTTTCTGTTCCTCGTGTTCTTGCCTTTCACCATCTGCTTATCTCTGGTGTTAGCTGGTCTTACTCTCTCTGACTGTGGTTTGTCTTTCCTGCAAGCCTAGGTGTCAATACTCCTTGAAGACCAGTTCTCTCTGAGAGGAATTTGGGTTTTGAGAGCTGTGGTACAGTGTCAACTCTGGAGTGCAAACAGAAACAAGTTGGATCTAATCCACAGCTATCCCTTGTTTCCTATGCCCTGATGTCTCTGCAAGGGTCCCCCTTGGTCCAGTGGATTTGAAAAGAAGTGATGGACTTGCTTGTGCTTGAAGGTGTGTCATCACTCCTGGTATACCAACTGTCTCCTGGCACTATTTGAGTATGGAGCCCTGAGTCACAGGATGTGCTCTCTAGCCACAGAAAGAAACCAGAAGCCTGCTCCTCAGTCTCTGTGTCCTGGGTATTCCAGATGGGTCCCTCTGAGCAGACAGGCTTGCCCACACTACTGGGAGACTTTTTCCCAGTGCTATTTGGCTATGGAGTCCTGGTGGCCCAGGCAGCGGTCTCCCCCCACAGATGGAAACTGGAAGGTTCCTTCCTCCCGGCTCAAAGAATTTCTTAAATGGCACCTTTCATGCTCTGGTTCAGATATCCTTATTGTGCCATGAGGCCAGTTTCTCATTCCCAACCAGCAGAGGATAGCGTGGGTGGAAGAGAGTGTGTGGAGAAGGAGCAGGCGTTAGCTTGGAGCTTTGACAGCGGAGAGAAATGACCACAAAGTCTCAGGTTGCATTCCAGCTTAACTAGAGTTAGGAAAGAGACAATTATTTGAGGAGCTGTGATGGAAACAGGCCTTAATCAGTTTTCATTGTTCTAACAAAATCTCACAGATAAACAAGAGTGGAAAATCATTTGATTCACTATAATGCCAATGTGTTAAGTATAGAAATTGCTGAGCATACAAAATTGGTGTACAATAGAGAAGTGACATGTACAGAGTAAACTCAGCGAATCTCTCCCTTTACTCTGAGGACAAGATGACACTGTGATTAGACAGAAGCCATTGGTAAGTGTGGAGGCTACCATTCTCAGTCAAAAGAGTGTCAGACAAGCAAGTCCACTGTTGTTTTAACTCTCTGTCCCTGGCTTTCAGGTAAGGAAAAGAGAAACAGTTTCCCTGACAGGATTATTTTGGGAATTAATAAGGAATGTTTGAGAACTCCTCGGGAATCTGGTAGGAGAAGGTCTGGGAAGCCTTAAAGGAATTTTGAAAGGAAGTCGTTGACTTAAACAGATCAGCATGAAGAAAATTATCCTGGGAGCTGAAAAAGATCCTGAGGGTGGAAGAGATAAAAGGGGGAATCGTGGCTGGACTAGCATTTGGACCACCAGGATAACTTCAGATTGTCTCTCATGGTCAGGAGCTCCATGAGGAACTAAACAAAGGAAGGACACCTGTGAGGGAGCCCTGCCTGCTATCATATGCCACCTTCTTTTAAGATCCATCAGTGACTTTAGAACTCATCTCTCCCTTCCAATCAACCCTGAGACTGTCTGCCTCAGAGCTTGAATTCTAGTTGTGTTCCCACCAGCACGGAGCGATGGGAGCCATGCTCGTTTGAAATTTCTATGTTAATTAAATACTTGTCAACCTAAGGAAAGAGAATGAAAGGAATTGTGACTACATATCATGTGAGCTGAGCCTGCTTCCCTCTCTGCATCCAGTTCTGTGATCTAGACCCTGTGAGCTCACTCTGTATATTGAATACATTCATTGTGCACCTACTGTGTGTAACTGTTGTCATGCATTCATGGTTATCTTAATATGTCCCCAAATATTAACTAGTTAAACACACACACACACACACACACACACACACACACAATCTATTTGTAGAGATTTATTCATTTTGTTTTATGTGTATGAGTGTCCTGGTGTCCGCAGAAGTCAGAAGAGGATATCAGAAACCTTGGGGTTGTAGTTCTAGACACTGTGAGAAACCGTGTGGGTGCTGGGAACTGAACTCAGATCCTGTCCAAGAGCAGCCAGTGCTCTCAGTCACGGAGCCAACTCTCCAGCTCCTGCCCTGTGTACTAAACAAAACTGAAGCACAACACCATGAAGCTTTTCACATGATATGTTAGAGTGTGAATCACTGCAGTAAGATGAGGAGACTAGTTAGCTCTTTCTGAGCCTTCTCCTTTTCATGCAAGATTCTTACTGGAAGGATTCTTTGCCAATGACTAAACAGCAAGTTTTTATTTATTTATTTATTTATTTATTTATTTACTTTTATTTTTTTGGTTTTTCGAGACAGGGTTTTTCTGTGTAGCCCTGGCTGTCCTGGAACTCACTCTGTAGACCAGGCTGACCTTGAACTCAGAAATCTGCCTGCCTCTGCCCCCTGAGATTCTATCTGCTCTGTCTTCAATATTACAACAGAATGTTTGTGTTTACTATACTCAATAACTGTGCATTCTTCTCTCTTCTTTAAAGTCCAAAAGGAAACCAACAGTAGACAGGATAATTACAGAGCATCCTAAACACTAAGGTGGCTATTCTCTTCCTCCTCAGGTTAAAAATCACTGGTGTTACTAAAAAGGACAGCTGTGCCATCATCTTAAGGGACAAAGTGGTTTCCGAGAGCTGTGCTTCAGACAACCATTGGATCTGCCAAAAGGAACTAAAAGGTGAAACCATGTGTAATGACTCTTGACTGTGAATCACATCTCAATTGCTTTACCATCCACACCAGATCTGCATCCAACCTGTGTCTGCTGTCTGCCTCCCAGCGCAGTTAGTGGCACAAAGCATGAACTCTGAAAGCACTGTGACTCTTACAGATGCCCATGGGCAGTTTCTCTATTCTGTAAAGAAGACAGAGTTGTTGATGTGCCATTCTACATGAGGGGTTCTATGAAAAGAAGCCCTGGCAGCTGAGGGGCACTGGATTCTAATCCTGGAGTCTGTGTCTCTCACTGTCTGTGTCTGAGCTCATCTGCAAAACAGCCACAGAAAATCATTTGCAAATATCATTTGGGGCCAAATTTGAAACTTTATTAAATATTAAATACTGACCAAGAGAAGGACTTTGTAATTCCCTGCTGGAATGGTGCTTATCCACGTGTTGCTGGGGTTTGTAAGGACAAACTCATAGGCCATCATGCTTTCCCCTGAAGCTTTGTTATTTTCCAATATCTACAACTCCCAGCATGCCAGGTCCTTGAGTAGTTGGGACTTACAGTTCAATTTTGGGTATTGCCTAACTTGGAAGAGAAATATTTACTGGGGCTCACAGTTCCAGAGTATTAGAGCCCATGACCATTATGGTAAGTAACTTGGCAGCTGGCAGGCAGGCATAGTGCTAGAGCAGTAAATGAGAGCTTATGTGCTGATTCACAAGGAGGCGGAGAGAGAAGTAATTAGGAATGAAATGGGCTTTTAAAATCTCTAAGTAACACACTTCCTCCAACAGGACCACAACTCTTACGGCCCCTTCTTAGTCAGGGTTTCTATTCCTGTACAATCATCATGACCAAGAAGCAATTTCGGGAGGAAAGGGTTTATTCAGCTTACATTTCCACACTGCTGTTCATCACTAACGGAAGTCAGGACTGGAACTCAAGCAGGTCAGGAAGCAGGAGCTGATGCAGCAGTCATGGAGGGATGTAAGTTACTGGTTTGCTTCTCCTGGCTTGCCCAGCTGGCTTTCTTATAGAGCCCAAGACTACCAGCCCACAGATGGTACCACCCTCAAGGGGCCCTCCCCCCTTGATCACTAATTGAGAAAATGCCTTACAGCTGGATCTCATGGAGGCATTTCCTCAACGGAAACTCCTTTCTCTGTGATAACTCCAGCTTGTGTCAAGTTGACGAAAACCCAGCCAGTACAGCCCCCATAGACTTATAGCAATTCAATAATAAAAATGCATTTAATTAAACTTCAAAAGTCCCCCAAATCTTTCAGTCTTATGACTGTTTAAAAGTTCAAAGCCCAAAGTCTCTCCTGAGACACAAAGCAATCTCTTACTTGTAACCCTTTGTAAAATAAAGAAACCAAATTACATACTTTGAAGATACAATGGCATAAATATGCATTAGTTTTCCAAAAAGGATTAAAGGGGGCGCAATAAAGAAATACTGGATCAAAGCAAGGCTGAAACCATCAAGGCAAACTCCAAATCTTATGCTACATTTGCTGATTGCAACATACTTCTTCATGTTTGTTATTTTCATAATTCTTCATGAATGGAACTTGTGCGGGCTCCATTTCCTGTCTACAGCTCTCCTTGGTAGTTATCCCATACCTCTGGCATCTCCAATATCTTGGAGTTTCCAATGCAACCCAGGCTTCATTTTCACACTTTCACTCAATGGTGTTTCTGAGCTTCAATGCAGGTATTCCCCTGTCGTACACTTTGTGTCAGAGGAACCCCTTAACTATGGAGGAAGAATCCACAAACACTTTCTGTGTTCTTCATGACTTTAAAGCCAGAATCATGTGGCCAATGCTGTCAAGTTCTACTGCCTGCTTAGGATGGAAATTGGCCCCTTCCTTGAGTTACATTTGCATGAACTTTGATTTGCTTTGCTCTTTAGGAACAGATAATTCCTTAGGTCTTTTTCAAAAGTTTCAGGATTATCTAGGTGGGGTTCTGCCCTTAGGGCAGGTCACCCATTATCCCATTAGCCTTATTTCTTCAACTCAAACTCCTTGTGCTCTTTCTCTCTTCAAATTATACATTTTGTATTTCTTGTAGCCCTGCTTACGTTTTTCTCATCGTATATCTATATAATCACATAAGTAATATAATCATGTGATCACTAATAACTACACAAAAGAAACAATATTAGGCTGCGTTGAAACCTCTGCCAATGAGTTAGCTCTAAACTCTTCAATTTGGCCTCATTGAGGTTCTTAGGACGAGGGCAAATATCATCCATATTATTTATTAAAATATTCCAAAAATGGTGTCTAACTCAGTTGCTAATATTGTTCTCCCTTGAATCCTCTTGAGCTGGGCCTCCGTAGTCTCTCCCCACCACTGTCTTCTAATCTTCTAGAATGGTCTGGTAAGTTCTACTTATAGCCTTCAAACACTTTCGTAGTCCAAAGTCCCCAAATCTCTTACGTTGTTTCAAAACAGCATAGTCAGGCTGTCAGAGCAACACCACACTTCCTGGCACCAACTTCTGTGTTAGATACTTTTCTATTTCTGTGAAGAGACATTATGACTAACTCAATTTATTCAAAGAAAACATTTAATTGGTGCTTATGATCCCAGAGATTTAGTCCATGATCATTATGCATCATGAGAAGCATGACAGATGGCTGGCAGCCATAGTGCAGGAAAGCAGCCTTACATTCTGATCCACAAATTGGAAGCAGAGAAAGAACTTACTAGGAATGATGTAGATTTTTGAAATCTTAAAACCATGCCCAGTGTCATATCTCTTCCAAATAAGGCCACACCTAATCCTTCCTAAACATTTCTACCAACTAGGGACCTATCATTCACATATATGGGGGTCATTCTTCTACAAACCACCACACTAACATTCCTTTTATTTTGTAAGCTTTCTTGTCAAAATTCTTTGGATTCGTGTGGTCCCATTTGTCTATTTTGCTTTTGTTGTCACAATCATTACAAAGTACAACATCATGGATTTGTCTATCTTTTCTTATAGGGATTTGATAATTTTAAGTTTTGTGTTTCGCTATTGTCTTACTTAAGGTTTTATTGCTGTGAAGAGACACAATGACCACGGCAACTCTTATAAAGGAAAACATTTCATTGGGACTGAATTACAGTTTCAGAGGTTTAGGCCTTTATCTTCATGGTGGGAAGCATGGCAGCATACAGGTCAACATGGTGCTGGAGATGAAGCTGAGAGATCTACATCCCGATCTGCAGGCAGCAGGAAGAGACTGTGTCCCACATTGGGTGTAGCTTGAGCATATAAGACCTGCGTACACAGTGACACACTTCCTCCAATAAGGCCACACTTCCTAATAATGCCACTTTTTATGGCCAACCATTCAAACACACGAATCTATGGAGGCCATTCCTATTCAAACTGCCATAGCAATTTAATCCGTTTTGAGTTAATTTTTTTAATATAATAGTATAATATGATAATCATACTTCAGTCTTTGGATGGGGATTTCCAGTTTTCTAAACATTATTCATTGAAGGGACTAATTTTTCCAAGTTGCATCAATTGTCAAGATAGTTTGAATATGCACATGACAATTTATTCATGTTCTTGGTTCTGTGTTATTCCCTTCAGTCTATTTGTGTCTATGCCAGTACCACACTGTTTTAATTACAATATGTTATTAATGTTTTTAAATCAGGTAGTATGTGTCTTCCAATTTTGTTTGTAATGTTTAAAATCCTCTGATATTCCACTTAGATTTCAAGATTAAATTTTCTATTTCTGTGAAGATGTTATCAATACTCTAATAAAGATTTCTTTGAATCTGTAGATACTTTGAGTAACATGACAATCCCAACAATATTAAGTCATCCAACCATTAACTCAAGATTGTATTAGTTAGCGTCTGCTTAATTTTATTTAGCAATGTTTTATCTTTTTCACTGGACATGTCCTTCACACCTAGAATTGGCTTTATTCCTAAAAATTCAGTCTGTTTCATGAAATTGGAAAGGGAATTTAAAAAAAAATTCTTTTAAAATTGCTTTAAAGTGATGCATGGTGTCCCCAAAATAATGATCTTTGCATTTTAATTTTATATCCTGACATGTTTAATTACCTTTCATTTCTAATGAGTTTGTTTGTATGTCTGAGATATTGGGAGACATACATGGAGGTTTTCATTATTTGTGAATTATATAAGCATATGATGTGTTATGATTACAGCTGCCCCTCATATCACCCCCCTCCAATACCTTCCAGATTCTCTTCAATGCGTCCCCTTTTTGTTTGTTTGTTGTTTTCTTATTTATAATCCATTGAGCTCAGTGACTGCTATCTGTATATACATAGGTGTGGGATCATCACTGGAGCATAAGCAACCTACCAGTGGCCACCGCCACAAAGAAAACTGACTCTTCTTAACAGTTAACAACTGCTAATTAATAGCTCCTCAGGAAGGAATGGGCCTTGTGAATCCTTCCCCCAACCATGCTGAATGGATTTATTTTTTCATTTTTGAGAAAGTGTATCTCTGTAGTGTGGTGTTCTGGAACTCACTTTGTAGTCCAGTCTGGCTTTGAACTCACAGAGAACCTCCTATCTTTGCCTCCCAAGTGCTAGGATTAAAGGCATGTAGAAGTACTTCTAGCCCATGCTGGAATTTTGACTGGCTTGATTTTGTGCAGGTAAATGCAGAGGCTGTGAGTTTGTGAAGGTAATGACCATGTCATTTCCAGAAGACAGAATTTTAGGGTATTTTTTCTTTTTTTACATTCTTTTTACCTGCTTCCTCCAAGATTTTCCCTGGGTAGGAATTAATATAGACATCTCTTTTCAGGCTGAGCAATCACATTTACTTATTCTTGGCACTTTGATCATCGCTGACTACAAAAATATGGATATTTAGAACACAGTATGACAACATGACCGTTTACCAAATGAACAACAGTAGGTTCCTCCCTTGGGCCTATGATGCCCATAGCCCTGGGTTTTAATACGTTTATAGCACCAGGCATGAATTCTCTCCTATAGAGGAGGAGACCTCAAATCCAATTGGAAAGCCCGTTGTTTACCCCCATAACCAGCATGCCAGTATTGCATCAGTCATTATCTTGTGTTGCTGGTTGACATTGTAGGGTAAGACTACTGATGGCTTCTCCTTCAGCAGCCTGCACAGCACTTTCCAGCATTATGAGAGATTACCATCAGCTTAGAGGTTTCCTGGTCAATTCCAGATCAGTTACTTTATGTTCTGAAAATATCTGGTATCTACACCAATAGGCCCTTGCCTAATAGTAATTGTGTAAAATCATGAACAAAAACAATAGCCTGTGTTGTTTTGGGGGACCTCTTGTGTATCCCTTACAAGTACCTTACAGGATATTCCATGTTTGGAACTGAGGTATTAGTTAATAATCATATACATATGCAAAAAATAAAATTATTTTCCAAGCAGCTTATGCGTCTGCGATGCTTTAGTTTAAGAAGTACTGTTTTCCTTTCTTCTGTTGGATTATCTTTTGCTAGTTCCTTTTTTTCTATGGTTAGCACCTGAAAAGACCAGTTCCATCTCTCTTACTCTTTGCATGGCGTCTTTCTCTGAGATTAATTTTTGTCAGGTCAAGGTTATTTAAAAATAATCAACCTGCCTCTCTCTTTTTGTAATGTCTGGCAATCCACATATGGTATCCATAAGCGAACTAGAACATTCCATTCATGCCCTTTGTTTTGCTTCACTGAGAAGAAGGAGCCTCTCTGTGGTGACCCTGTCATGTCATTCTTCAGTTACAGGATCCTGAGCAAAAAGGTCCAGGGGATCTGAAGAAGGGGAGATTAAGAAGATAGAAGAGGTGAGCTTGAGCTTGGGAAGTCTTACAGAAGCTATGTCTTATGCCAAGAAAGCTTGTTCATAAATACAGCATTCTGTATGCTATTTTCAGGGAGAGAGATGGGACAGAGTCAGAAGAAAGTTGTCATACAATGGGATGAAATCAGCCGGAAGCTAGCCAAGCACTGATGCACAAAGGGAACATAGAGAGTCTCAAGAGCATGACAGATGGAACACACAGTAGCCTTGGAGCTGATGACTCTGGTCTTTATGGGGAAGAACCAAGTTCCCAGGAACTGAAGCATTAAGTCTTTTGAGGCCCTATCTTCAGGCCTTGCCAAGTTCACCCCTGGGCAAAGACACAGAATTAGGTTCCTTTTGTCCTTTCCTTATGGCATCTGAGAAAGCCTTGGGTAGGCCTGGCTCTCAGCAGTGTGGGAGGTTTCTACCCAGATTCTCTGCAGGGTGAAGAGAGGGAGCGGCCTCAGTTACCTACTCCCTTCTCTGTAATGTGTCTGCTTGGTTTAAAAGGGGTGGGGCAACCTCCTAGCTAGTGTCTGAACTTCCCACAGAGCTGCTCTGGTGTGTGCCAGTGCCTCAATCAATGCCTCTGGGGAGCAAGGAGCCCTTGTAGCTTCCTGGTGAGCCATTCTGCTCATGGTACCCATTGCTTTGCATTCTGAGCCTTAAACATTTGATCTTAACTCATGACTGCACTTTCTGGCTCATATTTTCACCTTCTCGCATAAAATTATTCCTTTATCATGTTCCTTTTCACATTTAAGAATACTATTGCTTATGTTTTACGCTATTTGTTTTTATCCATCCTAACTTCCATTATTTATCTGGAAGGGTTTGGTATAAAAAGAAGCTTCTAGTTAAAAATTTGTCTTCATTTCTTCTTGAGACACTCAGTATAACGTTTACTATTGCCATACTCTTAAACCATGGACATTTTCAACCACTCACCGCTTGACTTTGATTTGATAGCTCCTTATTTGTATGTCACATCACATTGCAGTCTCTTTCACCCATGCTCTGTCTAGCTGCCTCTCTCTCTATGTTTTTCTCTCATTCTCTCTCTTTCTGTTTTATTGTGACAAGCTTAAGGTAATTCTGAATTCTGATACATACACACACACACACACACACACACACACACACACACACACATATATATATATTCTGACAATCAGATAATCAAAGACATTATTAGCTCAATACCACAGCTAAATTCTCCAGGTGTGCAATCTCAGAATGGTTTTCTTTTTGTCTGTGCAACAATGGCTACTTTACTGTGCAGTAGTTGGTGTTGCTCCTCATATTCTGTAACCAGCAAGTGGCCAATTTGCTTCTCATTCATATGAATAAAGGGCACTTATCTCTGGCTGTTTTTTCCAGCTAGTTCACACTTTGTATCACAGAGGCGTTTGTAAGCATCTTTATTAGAAGGCACTTTACATAGACCTACTATTCTTAGCAGAGCTATTATGAATTCCTTGTAGCCACAGATGGCTTCGGAGCTTACAGCTTCTGGTTAGAGCACCAGACTTCTCTTCACTCTATTGATATTTCTAACTAATCCCCTCAGCTTTCACAGACTGAAATATTGCTTATTTAAGTTTTCTCCATGAACAAACTTAAATTTATACATTGCTAACAGATTTCCAGGTAATTCTTATATAAAATAACCCCCGAGACCCTTATACATAGAAATGTCTATTTATTCTGGAGTTGCTAGTTTTCCTAGAAATGTATAGAAACACTCAAGGTAGACAACTTGGGAAAATCTCGTACACTTACTCAAACCTTTGGTGTAGATGAAGCATGAGGCAGAACCCTGTGCTTGGCATTGAGTGAAATGACTGTTATCTAACAGACACAGCTGAGGACGTTTCACTGGGTTTTAAGTGAGCTATGAGACCCTCATCCTGGCTTCACCTCACTTTGTAATCATGTTATATGTATACACCCCCTGTCATCTGGAACTCACAGCCAGCAGATTGCAGCCACTGCCATGTAATTGCGAGCACCTCGTACAATTCCACTCTGACCACAGACTTTAAGGAAATTCTTACTTTTCTTCTTCTTTTTCACTTGTGATATGAGAATGTCTGGCTTGGGGGCATTTGTGGTCCTTGCTCTAAGGCTCTGGGCCTGAAAATCATGGGAATTATCACATCCCATAGACCCAAGTCCTCCACTCCCTGTTGTTCTGGTAGATGAAATCCTTAGCTCAGGCAAGTATTGGTACATCCGTGTGGACCTTCAGGACAATGGTAACAGACATGTGTGGCTCCTTCCTTGTTGCTTTTCCTGCTGTGTCAGATATTATTGTTTTGTTTTGTTTTAGCATCATATTTATGTTATTATTTTCATACTTCACAGCTTCCCTCACAATGTGGATATTTCAGAGGGATGTTATAGTTCAATCCATCTCAAATAGCACCAGAGACTTTCACATATTTTTATTTTCACAATGTGGCACAGAATAATTCCTGGAACTGGGGTGGGGTGGAATCCATGACATTTTAATTAAAGATTGAGTGCTTTGTTTATTCTGGGCCTTGAAAGAGTAACTCAAAACAGATGGCTAAAGGGAGAAAAGCAAAATATCCAGATGAGCTCATGTGTTACATCTTCTGTTTCAAAGATGAAATCCTGTAAAGTGTGTCGGCCTAATGGATGCGGAGTTCAAAAACTAGAGGGCCACCCTCAGCTGCAAGGGTGGCTGGATGTGGACTCAGACAGCAGCGCATCCACAACAGATTCCCTTGTGTTCATTTAGCCTCACAGAATTTAGACTCTGTCACTGTTCACAGTTCCCATCTCATGCCTACAATGAACACATCAAGAGTCTATGGCAATGTAAAGACATTTAGGTCCCCCCATCTTTTCCCTCAGGTAAATTACTTTATTTCCCCTTTGGAATGTGTCTATATTCTAGAGATAAGCCTCCTTGTTACATTACAATGTTAACTGATTGCTCTGGGAGGGTGAGGTGACTCCTCAGGTAAAAGTACTTGCTGCAGAAACTTGACAACTAGAGTTCAATTTCTAATACCCTTGCTGGAAAGAGAAAGAGAATCATCTCCTGAAAGTTGTTCTCTGATCTCAGTGCCTAAGGTGGCAACCATGCGTGTGTGGGCATGCATGTGGACGCGCACGTGCACACACACATACACACAAACACACACACACCTACAATCACACATAAACAGGCACAAATTTGCAGTCACAAACACATACACATACACATACACATACACACACACACACACACACACACACACACTAATTAATTAGAAACCTGTTGCTTTTAAGCAATGGTTCTGTTGGTGCTAATGGTGTAGGGCAGCTTGCCTGAATATATGTATAGTTTTGGAGAGAAAAAGCTCACACACTGCCTTTTATTCAAGTAATCTTTATGAAACATGAACATGGCTTCTCCTACTCAGCCTTAGTTCAAAGAACCTTGAAGAAATAATGCTTTGCAAATATGAACATGTTATTAGAGATACTGCAAACTTGCTGTAATAGCTTGCCCATTCCAGATCCTGGAACAGAACAGTCTCTCTGGCTCAGCTCTACTGCAGTTCCACCCCTAGCATTTAGCATTAGGGAGAATCAGCTCTCTTTTCTGCCAGAGAGTTTAGTAATCTTAGTGAAATAATGTGCAAGACTGAAGTAATACTCAAGAGGATAACATGTCGTGAGGATTATGAAACGGGACCAGAAACTGTGGTAGAAAATGTGTCAAATTGTCCTGAGATTGTATTGCACTCTGTGACCCAACTGGACTTACTAATATCAATAACAGGGGAACATTTTCAATGTGACCATTATTCCTATATTGTGAAAACTATGTGATTATCAGTATTAAAGGATTTTTGGTTAGGAACGATTACATTATGAAAGGTAAAATCAGGAAAACATCTTAGAGTCATTGTATCGGCTTCGTCTTCATGTCAGGGTCAGGAGCAAGTGGAGGCTTTTGCAGTGCCAGGAGGATCCAAGTGAGCCAGCGTGATAGAAAGCAGCGTGTTTCCTTCTGTTTGTGCTCCTCCTTAGTAAAATTAGGGGAGGGGCTTGTTGAAGTGGAGTAAGAAGTTGAAGGTTGAGGACAGTGCAAGTCCCTCAACACTACTGTCCATGATCCCAAGCCAAGAAACTAGAAGCTTTGTCTTCCCTCACTGTGATTATTTTCCTACAGACGTCAGCCTGAATGTGAACCGGAAGGACAAAATTAGTAGAATAAAGCCATCGAGGCGAGTGACCCAGGAGTGAAGGAACTGAACCAACCTGTGCTGATTAACTAGATGGCTCAAACTGTAGGAAATTCACAGCATAGAGTATAGATCTCTGCTTTGTGACCAAATGACAAAAAGTTTCCTTTGATGGTAGAATGCATAGAATGTATATAGAGCTCATTCATTCATTGATTCATTCAGATATAACCACCTACTATGTGTCAGTATTTCTCTAGATGATAAAGATTCTGCTATAAACATGAACACTTTTTCCTTATGGAGTTTCTAGGAATGTGGAGTGTATGCTGGTGAGTGCCAGCAAATAAACAAACAAATAAACAAATAAACATTTTAAATGGAAGTCAAGATTTTTGTCATTAGAGACAACATCATGTCAAGCAAACACATCAAGACAAGCTTTCCTGACAGATGATGTTGGAATCCAGCCCTGAAAGATACAGGGGAGCAAGGCTGAGTATCTGAGAGATGAGTCTTCTAGGAAGCTGGACCTGCAAATGTAAGAAGAGGTGCTGTGTCCCTAATTGGTTCTTGATTTGGTCAATAAAGAAGGCGGAAGCTAATTGCTGGGCAAAAGGTAAAGTTGAGACTTCCAGATCCCAGGAGGAAGAGAAGGGACCCGGGGAAAGAAGAGGACTTTAGGTCAGGTTTGGGAATGGGAAACGCGTAACAAGCACTTAGATCTTGGGTGGCTGGGAATGGCAGCATCTGCCATTGGTGGATGGCTAGAGGAGGTTAGCTGATAAGATTAAGGGAGGGGATTCCTGTGCCCAGCAGTTGTGTGAGCTGGCTAGTTTTAAAATAATAAGGCTGTCTGGTGTTTCTCTTCCATGGAGCGAAGGTGGGCAGGAGAAAGAGAGCAGCCAGGCGACAGCGGACAGCTTGGTAAAGCTAGCGGGAGAAATGGACAAATTGGGAGTGAGGCGCGCAGCAGCGTACCTTGGAGCTGAGCCAGGAGCATGGGCTGGCAGGATCGTGATCTCAGAGCTAAACTGGGAGCACTGGGTGCGGTCCCAGACAAAGGAGCTAGAATGTTTTTAAAATTACACGCTACGTTCAAAAATAAAAGGAGAACATGTCTATGATGTAGAGGAACACACATGCCCCGTGTGTTGTGAAGATCAAGTCCGGAGGACAGGTGGGAAGGGATTTAGAAAACATTCTACAGGTTCCTCTCAACTTGAGGGGTAAGCTATTGAAATGTCTGGACAATGGAGATGACTTGGCATTCGGTGGATATCAAAAAATGCCTAAAGCAGTTACTTCCACATAACTAAAGCTCACATGGTCTCTTCAATGATCAATGGCTCTTTCCCTCAGTCTAATCTCTCCCAGAACATCTCTCATAGGGCAGGATGTCTATGCAATTCATTATATCTTAGTATGGAGGAATAGTGGTTTCAAAAAATCACCCAAATTGGCTTTTATTTTCAGTTAAAAAAACAAACAAACAAACAAAAGCATCACTAGGTAAGGGGAGAGACCAGGAAACATACTGGGTATTGAATGGTGCTTTGTAGCAGACAGTATGCTTTTAAATTCATAAGAATTATTTCATAAATCCTAAAAGTTTATGAAGTAGATATTGTCCAGTCATTTTACAGATGAGAAAATTTATGTTTTATGAAGGTTGAACATATTGCCCCCAATATTGCATTATGCTGCATTATATTATGTTATATTATGATAAATTTGAAATGACTGTTCTGAATATTAGACTCTAGTAAAAAATATCTAAATAGTGATTGTTTGAAGATAATACTATTTTACAAAAAACAGTATTTCAAGGGTGGAAAGAATGAGAAAAGAGAGAAATGTAAAATAATCCTTATACATAAAATGAGAAACATGACTTGTTAGGGTTATTAAGTGGGTTTAGTCATTCTGTGTCACATTAGTGTTCAGGAGAAATTTGAGGCTGATATAAATACGTTGTTCTTACATTTGGGGTGTCTGCTTCTGCTTCCTTGTCCATCAATACAGTTTACTGGCAGAAGCCATAAAGGGAAGACTGTGGTAATCAAGCAAGCTTCCTGGAGACAGCATAACATTTTGCATGGCTGCAATGGGTGAATCTTGGAGAGGCATGGCCCCCAGAGCTTTGTCCCAGGATTGCTTCTAGCTGCTGATGTGCTTTCTCATGCATGTCAGGCATATATTCCTCATTTTTCCTGACATGGATGTATTAGTCAGGGTTCTCTAGAGTCACAGAACTTATAGGCAGTCTCTATATAGTAAGGGAATTTGTTAATGACTTACAGTTTGTAGTCCAATTCCCCAATAATGGTCAGTAGTAGTTGTGAATGAAAACCCGAGCATCTAGCAGTCGGTCAGTCCCACAAGACTCGCAGGCAAAGAAGAGGAATCTTCCTCCTTCCAATGTCCTTATGTAGCTCTCCAGCAGCAAGTGTGTCCCAGATTAGAGGTGTGCATACCACTAGACCTGAAACTTGTGTCTTCCAGACTCAAGATCTAGATCACAGGTGTGCCTTCTAATTCTGGATTGTAATTCACTCCAGATATAGTCAAGTTGACAACCAGAAATAGCCACTACAATGGGCAAGAAAGATCCTTTCTGCCTATAATCTATTCTGATTGATTCTTGGATTTTTGGCCCTCCTTATTGGACAAATTTCCTGCAGATCAACATGAATATGAACTTGCATTGAATTTATGCTGTTCAAATGTATTAGCGATTTTTTTCTTGATTTGATTCACACAATTTTAGGAAATTAGAATGATAGAACATTTTAGATGTTTTGCCAGAAAGATAATAAAGTTAGAATCAAGAGTAGAATGTATCCCTCCTCATAGGATAGTAAGTAAATGGTGCATGAAAGGTGTTCAACATGTTTCCATACACTACAAGCTCATAAATTGCACTAGGAAGAATAGTCTTGGAACAAATTAATGACCAAGAAAAAACATTCACTCTAGGTCAGGTCTAAGGATAAGGCCACAGGTGTGCACTTTGATAAAACAAAGCCATTTAAAACTATTGCTTTGAACTTATAATGAGCTTATAGAATGAAACACTGCTTGAACTTATTATCAACATCCTGCTGTAACTCTCTCTTGTGTAGATGTTATCTGTGAGGTACATTTTTCTTACATAAAGAGCTTTTTGTCCTAGGGGTATAAAGAGGCTGAGAGAAGAACACGAAGTGTGGCAATTGGGGCTCTGCTTCATCCACCAAATATGTATATCTGTGTATGTGTGCATATGTGTGTGTATATATGTGTATGTATATATACATATATGTGTATACACATATATATCCACTGTATGTAATATATATGTCTTTCTGTCTGTCCATATATATGTAGGTATATGTGTATATATAAGTATGTATGTGCACTTGTGAAATCTATGAAATTAATGGTTGGCCCTGGCTGAGGTTTTGTGTGTGTGTGTGTGTGTGTGTGTGTGTGTGTGTGTGTAACTTTTTCTATTTGCCTTTCCCTCTGGCTCACAAAGAGTTAATGAGCTCTGAGCCTTTTGCCCTGCCAGCAAATTTCCCCTAAGTCAAAGAGTAAAGAGACCAAGTCATTAAGTTTCTTTTCCTAATCCCCTACTGGTAGTAGCAGAATTTGATTGCCAGAAGCCATCAGAGTTGGCCCGTGTAGACTCTGCATCCCACTTCAGTACCTGGGTGTCAAGGCTAGTCCTCGACAACTCACACAGCAGGAATGATAATCCCTGATCCTATTTTTCAAGTCTGGTACACTGTATCATTTCATGACACTCTTGTTTCACCTCAGATCACACAGCATTGCTCACTGTCCATATCATATCATGAGAGTTATAGTTACCTGATATAGCATGGGCTTAGTTAAGATTGACAATTCTCTCTCTCTCTCTCTCTCTCTCTCTCTGTGTATGTGTAAAATAGTGCACAAAGAGCGTAGCACTACTTCAATCAGTCCATTAGGAGTGTTAATAATACTCCTTGTAGTTAAGGTAGTTATGAACCACCTCTGACCTTTATTTCAGATGTACGCAAGTGGATTTAACAGGGGTATGTTTTGCCTGTCTTAGATGCTTGTAGGGGACCAGGCTGGTATCAGCCGGCTCTGTAACTTGGTTGTTCAGGGTTGATCCTTTCTCTTTAGCCTGATTGGATTCAGTCTCTTAGCTAAGTGAGGAAAGAGCCTTTGCTTCATAATTTTTCTGCATAAACATTACTCCTCTTTATAGTATTTGGAAGCTCAAGGAGTTGAGCCTAGGGTAAAGTCAATGCTACATAATGTTACAAAACAGTATCCATACCTTGTCCACTGTGGACACTTCACATTTCTTCCATGCAATGCAGCTGCCCAAGAGAGCAGGACTGAACCAACAGGTAACTGTGTGGCTTGAATTTCCCAAGAATAATAGTTGACAGAAAAAGTGACTTACTTTAGTCAAACAGTCCTCCATGGAGACTCTATACCACCATGGTTTTGTATGAGAAGACAGACATAAAGTTAAGAACTCATGGAGAGTCACACAGCTTATAAATGCTGGTGCTGGGAACTGCATTGAAGCTGTGTGACCTTAACATCTATGAGCTGAGGCACCTGGCCCTGCTGCCTCAGGCTGCTGGTGCACATGATCCTTAATAGGCAGTGTGGTGGTTTGAATAAGCTTGGCCCAGGGAATGGCACTATTAATAGGTATAGCATTGTTGGAGTAGGTGTGGCCTTGCTGGAGGAAGTGTGTTGCTGTCTGGGTGGGCAATAAGCCCCTCTTCCTAACCAACTAGGAGCTAGTCTTCTCCCAGCAGCCTTCAGATGAAGATGTAGAACTCTCATCTCCTCTGGCACCATGCCTGCCTGGATGCTGCCATGCTCCTTCCTTGATGATAATGGATTCTGAACCTGTAAGCCAGAACCAATTAAATGTTGTCTTTATAAAACTTGCTTTGGCCATGGTGTCTGTTCACAGCAGTATAATCCTAACTATGACAGGCAGATATCAAGTTAAAACGTGGAACATTTGATTATTTTAATGAATATGTTGAACAATTCAATTTGTCTGAAGTTAATTAATAAAAACAAAATATAAAATGAATCCTTTGCCAATATTTGTGATTCCTTGACATATGACAGCATTAGCCATGTTCCCACATGCACTAATGAAACATTTATTGTGTATAGTTGATTGTGGTACAACAGGAAGAGGGCAGGAATAGAACATGTCTTCTTTCTTACTCTAGGGAGATCAACTGCACTAAAGTGCTAGAGAGACTGGCATCCATATCAGGATAAATGCTTATTTATTTCTCAAATTTCCAGACCTTGGGCTGAAGGGCTAGATGATTTCTTTGTGAGAGGAACCACTTTGCTGCTCATTCAAGATGAAGAAGAATTGGTAAAATTGTTAAGTAAAATTGCTCAGTAGAACATAACACTTTTCTTTCTTTTTCTTTTTTCCCAGTTTGAATGGTTTTGTTTTTTTTTTCTACTTTATTTACATTTCCAATGTTTTCCCCTTTCCAGATCTCCCCTTTGGAACCTCCCTATTCCCTCCCCTGTCCCCTGCCTCTATTGGGGTATTCCCCCACCCACCCACTCTCTTCTTCCCTCCTTGGCATTCTCCTATACTGGGGGATCTAATACCCTCAGGCCCAAAGGCCTCTCCTCCCCCCCCCCCGATGTCTAACAAGACCCTCCTCTGCCACATATGTGGCCAACACCAAGGGTCACTCCATGTGTATTCTTTGGTTGGTGGATCAGTCTCCAGGAGTATCAGGGGTCAGGCCAGTTGCCACGGTTGCTACCTTTCTGGTGATGCAAACTCCCTCAGCTCCTTCAGTCCCTTCTCCAAGTCCTCCATCTGGGACCTCCCACTCCGCCGCCCTACTGTTGCTGTGAAGTGACTCTTGGGTATTTCGAACTCTTGGGCTAATAACCACTTAACAGTGAGCACATACCATGTTCATTCTTTTGTGATTGCGATAACTTGCTCAGGATGATATTTTCAAGATCCATCCATTTGTCTGCAAATTTCATGAAGTCATTGTTTTTAATTGCTGAGTAGTATTCCATTGTGTAAATGTATCACATTTTCTGTATCCATTCCTCTGTGGAGGGACATCTGGGTTGATTCCAGCTTCTGGCTATTATAAATGTGGCTGCTCGAAACATAGTGGAACATGTGTCTTTATTACATGTTGGAGCATTTTCTGGGTATATGCCCAGGAGTGGAATAGCTGCGTCCTCAGGTAGTATTATGTCCAATTTTCTGAGGAACCACCAGACTGATTTCCAGAGTGGTTATACCAGCTTGCAATCCCACCAGCAATGGAGAAGTGTTTCTCTTTCGCCACATCCTCGCCAACATCTGCTGTCACCTGAGTTTTTGATCTTAGCCATTCTGACTGGTGTGAGGTGAAATCTCAGGGTTGTTTTGAGTTGCATTTCCCTAATGACTAAGGATGTTGAACATTTCTTTAGGTGCTTCTCAGCCATTCGAGTTTCCTCAGTTGAGAATTCTCTGTTTAGCGCTCTTCCCCATTTTTTGATAGGGTTATTTGGATCTCTGGAGTCTAGCTTCTTGAGTTCTTTGTATACATTAGATATTAGCCCTCTATCAGACATAGGATTGGTAAAGATCTTTCCCAATCTGAGGGTTGGCGTTTTGTCCTATTTACAGGGTCCTTTGCCTTACAGAAGCTTTGTAATTTTATGAGGTCCCATCTGTCAATTCTTGATCTTACAGCACAAGCCATTGGTGTTCTGTTCAGGAACTTTTCCCCTGTGCCCATGTGTTCTAGACTTTTCCCCACTTTCTCTTCTATTAGATTCAGTGTATCTGGTTTTATGTGGAGGTCCTTGATCCACTTGGACTTGAGCTTTGTACAGGGAGATAGGAATGGATCAATTCTCATTCTTCTACATGTAGACCGCCAGTTGAACCAGCACCATTTGTTGAAGATGCTGTCTTTTTTCCACTGGATGGTTTTAGCTCCTTTGTCAAAGATCAAGTGACCATAAGTGTGTGGGTTCAATTCTGGGTCTTTGATTCTATTCCATTACCTTCCTGTCACTGTACCAATACTATGCAGTTTTTCATAACACTTTTCTTTAAGCAATGTAGACATCTCTGGACTTTAGTAGCTGGCATAGTCAATTAAATATACATACATATACATATATATGGAGAGAGAGAGAGAGAGAGAGAGAGAGAGAGAGAGAGAGAGAGATTTCACTACATAGAATTATGCTGGTGAGGAGCTAGGAGGAACTTCAAAGAGGAGTAATAGTGCTTTAGAAGGTTAATAGAAAGTAAGTTATGAATAAACTTGCTATAGTTTAAGTCCCTCACTTGGTTTTGATTATAGGAATTCATGCAGGACTTCTTAAAGGGAAAAGAACCGTTATTTACTATTGGACTAAATTGTGTACAAGAGGAGAAGATCTGGAGATGGATAAATGGCTCTATTTTAAATCCTGACCTGAAAGATTTAAATGAGTTAGTTTGAAAATTCAATTCACATTCATTTTACTAAAAATAAATTTTGTAATTTTAATTTAATTTATAAATTCTTGAAAGGTTAAGATTGAAGAAAGAAGCTAAAGGATGGAAAATAAAATGTAGAAACCTTTACAGATGCCCTGTTGAGGGAAGTTCATTGTTTCACTAGCATGCTGTGTACTAGGGTTATGTCAAATTTGTTGTTCATGCCCAAGGTGCCCCATGAAGAAATGAACAGAAGCAAAAGAACAGCTGTGAGGGAGCCCTGTCTACTGCCTGATGTGTGACCTCCTCAGCTGGAGAAGGATGGTCTTGAACTCATCCTTCCTTGTAATCACCCAGATGACTCCTGTGTTAGTGGTTGGCTTCTGGTCTTATTCCTAGCTGTAGGAATCTGAAGAAACTCAGGGTATGGGACTAGTACTGTGATTAAGCATTGACCCACTAGCCTCTGGGGTAAGACAGAAATAAACCTGATTCTTTTCCACATGAGTTTCTTTTCTCTCTACATCCAATTTTCTAGACTCACTGTGTTCAGTCTTCATGTTGAATCCAGTTACTGACCAACTAGTGTGTGTAAGTGTTATTATATATTCATGTTTATGTCAATATCTTCCCTAAACATTAACTGGTCCTATCCTATATATTTAAGGAACCTAATGCTCAGCCACACGAAGATGCTTTTCATATGACCATATGACGTGTTAGTAGTAGAATGAGAAATTTTTATGCCAGATTCCCAAACCATCTCCTTTCATACATCATTAATAAGATTCTGGCTGTGTCTAGGTTGATGTTTCTCCTGGTGGTTGTAATATTCCTTTATAGTTAGGCACCTTTGAAGGTGCAGTTGGGCTCCTGCTAGGTAAGAAATTAAGATAACCAGGGTACTTTTCTAACGAGCATTCATGCCACCAATAAATAAGCTAATGAGCAGGTAATACAAAAAACAGTGGGGATGGCTTGGCCCTGGAACAACTTCCTTAATGTAAGATAGAAGTTCCCAAGATGAGAACTTAACAATGACATTATGGAGTTGGGACCCTAAGACACTTCTGTAAATTCCACCATGCAGAGTTCATCTGGGCTACCATCCACCTTCAGGCAGCCTGCTCCAGTCTTACTTTGGAGTGTAGTTCACTTTGAGTTACTTTGCTTTGTTAAACAAATTTTTGCACAAACTGTCTTGGGTGGATTCTTTCTGAGAGAAGACAAGAATGGAAGAGAAACTGTCAACTGGTAGCAATGACACCTAAAAATCCAAATTAGAGTGGAACATTCCCATAACTTATAATGTGCTCACGGCCCTGTGTGATGGTGTTAGTTGGTACCAGCCTTCTGATGCTGCTGAGGATGAGGTAAGTCCTTCCTAATGGGTCATGATTCATCACACATGGCTGTTAGTTCTGAAATTAAGTATCCCTAAAAATAGGTTGGTAGGAATCTTTTCCCATGACACTTACCCCAGTGAAGTAAATTACCTGTCTCTGTCACTTCCACTCCAGTATTAACTTAATATTGAATAGGATCCTACTGAGATCATCTCTAGAACTCAAGCTATGAAGGTGAAATTTTACCAGAAAGCCATGTCTCACTGAATCTCAACAAGGTAAACATACCAGGTTTAATTGGGATTGTTACAGGTATACAAGCCACCTGGCAGATCTGAGTCAGTGTGTATTAATATCAAATATGACTGGAAGCTACCACAATAGTCAGTTAGTTTAGTGTTCAAACCCCGCCCTGTGTCTTTACCAAACAAGATAAAGGATGACAATATTGAGGATATGGAGCCAAGGAAAACTGTCTGCCCCCATGAGAATGAAAACTAACGTGGCTGTCATGAAAAACATCAAAAGATTCTTTTTCTCAAAAATTGAAGATGAATCCATTGCACCATAAAACAATCTCACTCTAAGTATATTTTGATACAGAAAAAATCCAAGATGTTCTAAAATTTAATGTTGACAATTGGAGGATGCAGGAGTATGAATTTCCAGTTTTTTACCCTAAAGAAGTGTCAATCTTTGATGATGAGGTGGTGTGTTTTTTGAAGCAATAAATAGGCAGATCCCATCTTTTAATTCAATTTGCCACTTGGGAAATTTTATTTGCCTGGGGAATGGGGACCATTAGTATTCAAATTATTATTGAAAGGTGTGTATTATTTCCTGTCACTTTATACTCCTTTTTGTTTGTTCCTTTGTTTTACCCTATTCCTTTCTTAACCGTTTCAAGCATGGTTTCTTTCTTCTCTGCATCCTCGTGTGTTTGTTTGTCTTTATCTTCAGGCTAAAGAATTCCTTTATAGGTCATATATGGAGCTCTCTTGGTAGCATGAATTTCTTTAGCTTACTTTCATATTTTTATATTCATTAGCAACAATTTCAGGAAAATGTATTCCAAGTAATATATTATTATTTCTGCCTTATTTCAATTAATTATTTGGGGCATAAGAGATGATTTAAACTTCATGAAATTCGCAGGTAACTTCATGAAATTTGCAGGCAAATGGTTGGAACTTGAAAGTATCATCCTGAGTGAGGTAACTCAGTCACAAAAGAACACACATGGTATGCACTCACTAATAAGTAGATATTAGCCATCCCATATACAGTCACCAAACCTGGACGCTATTGTGGATGCTGGGAAGTGCTTGCTGACAGAAGCCTGATATAGCTGTCTCCTGAGAGGTTCTGCCAGAACCTGACAAATACAGAGGAGGATGCTTGCAGCCAACCATTGGACTGCACGTGGGGTCCCTGATGGAGGAGTTGAAGAAGGGACTGAAGGAGTTGAGGGGGTTTGCAGCCCCATAGAGGGAGAAACAGTGTCAACCAGCCAGACTCCCCAGAGCTCCTGGGGACTGGACCACCAATCAAAGAGTACACTTGGAGGGACCCATGGCTCCAGCCACATATGTGGCAGAGGAGGGCCTTGTTGGCATTAGTGGGAGGAGAGGCCCAGCCTGAGGGTGTTAGATACATCAATGTAGGGGAATGCCAGAGCCGGAGGACAGGAGTGGGTGGGTGGGTGGGGGAGCACCCTCATAGAGGCAGGGGGAGGGAGATGGGATAGGGAGTTTCTGAAGGGGAAACCTGGAAAGGGGAAAACATTTGAAATGTAAATAAAGTAAATAGCCAATTAAAAAAAAAAAAGAAGGAAAGAAAATAGGAATCAGAATAAAAAAGAGATGATTTAGCTAATTCTATAGGGTGCTTTTAAAACCGAAGTCATAAAGTGCATTTGGGTATACAATGTAAACACCTCAACAACTTCTTTGTTTTCTATTTTTTCACCAATAACAGCAGGAGAAGGAGGCTTAGTGTGCGGTGCTCAGCTGATACAAATAAACCAGGATGTGAATTAGAATTTTAAGTCTCTTATTGGATTGCTGTTTTCAAAACACCTTTCAGGATCGTTTTGGTTCATGTTGGTTTTTATTCTGATATGCTTTTTTTCTCCTTCACCTGCTGGAATTTTAAGATAATTGTTTAGAAATCCAACTGTAAGAGTTGGGGCAATGGCTCAGTAGTTAAAAACACTTCCTGTTCTTGAGGAAGACATAGGTTCCATTCCCAGAACCTGTGACACCAGCCCAATCCCCCTGTAACTGTACAGAGTGTGACACCCCTCTTCTAACCTCCCTGGGAGCCCTCAGGTATTTGGCAAACAGGTAAATAAAAGTAATCTTTAGGATAGAAAACGTCTACTTCTATCTCCTATGAATCTACCTATGATGATTTCAGACTTCAAGAGAGTCTGTCTTAGCGAAGTCTCACTGCACATCCGATCTTGGCCGTGAATGCTGTAGTACATATATTCTGGTTCTGTTTCTATTCTCTTATTACACTGAGTGAAATGTGTCATGGAACATAGGGCCATATGTTCCATGCCCTTAATCATTTTCACATGACTTACCACTTGATCAAGCTGCTTGGTTGAGCTGTATGCTTTTCTAAATTAGTATCCATGGTACCCACTAGGACACAGATAAAAATAACCCAGATGAACAACACCAACACAAGAACAATGAAAAAATGCTAAAATTTCTAATCATTTCAACCAGAGCAAACTAACAGGTGATTATATGCACTTCAGACTGAACTCACTAAATTACATAATGCTAAATTAGGATTGCAACAGCATAAATCGCTATAAATATGATTGTCCTCTGTGGCCTAGTCAGCATGACAATCATTTCAATGTTTTGTAGCTTTAAAAACAAGGCTTCATCTATGTCCTGTGATTAGATTACATATCTCCATAGGTCAAGTGTAAGATAAGTTTTGCCCTGACCGACTTTCAACATCTTGCAGTCTTGAGTAGTCAACCAAGGTCCAGCTGTCACAACACATGCTTCCAGTTTTTATCACCTTGTTTACATGGACATTGGACATAGTTGGAAGGTATAAGCAATCTGCATTCTGCTGGACAAACCACGTTCAGCCCAAGGTCAAAGGTGGGAAGTTACAAGTCACATTAAAAATGGCATGAATATAAGGAAAGGTATGGAACTAGGACTTTTATTTAATTTCTATCACATAAAACTTTAATATTATTATTTTTTGTACTAAACTCCAGATAGTATAAAAAAGTCAGTTAGGACTAAATGGTCTCAGAAGTATTTCCACTTGTAAGTGTGGCCTCTAGCTACAAGGCCATCCTCAGCTGCATAGTGAATTTGAGGCCAGCCTGGGTTATATATGAGATCCTCTCTCAAAAACTAAAACACTCCCAATACCTATGTCAAATAAGATGATTGTTGTTACTCACGTGACTCCTGCTTTGTGTGTGCTGGTGCTGTGTGGAAGGGTCTGTAGACAGGAGGATAACAGGGGCTACTGGCAGCCTACTTCCAGGATCAATGAGAGACCCCATCTCAAAGAATAAAATGGAGAGATGATAAAAATGGACATTGGACGTCCTCTTTTTCTGTTCCCCCAGACATGTGTATTTGCATGATTGTGGACACACAGAGACACAGACAGGAAGAGGATTTCAGTTAATGAAATATGTCTCACTTATTTTGAAAATATTTTTCCTAGGGGATGCACCTTACTTTTGGTGAAGAAAAGAAGTGGAAGATGTTTTAGAGACTTACTGCAACAAAAGAGGAAAAGTTGGGATGCTTTAAATACTTTTGCATTCTAAACTACAGCTGTATTCTCACTTAAATTCAAAACCAGGTCCAAGGACCCTTGTGATCATAATGCATAAGGGCGGCTTTGGAAGTCCAGTGATTAGAGAAGTTTCATGTCTATGCAGAAGCTCAAGGATAGTTGAGTCAACAGTACTCTCTCTCACTTCACTCCCATACTTAACTCTCAACATTTTTTCCAAACCTGTCTTATCTTTTTTTCTCCTTTCTTTGTTTGTTTGTTTGTTTTAGAGAGGGCTTCTCTGAGTAGCCCTGGCTGTTTTGGCTGAAACTCACTGTGTAGACCAGGTTGGCCTCGAACTCTGAGATCCTCCTGCCTCTAGAACCTAAGTGCTGAGATTAAAGGTGTGAGCCACCAATGGTTGTCTATTAACTTTTTTTATTCTGAAGGATTTGAAATAAAAATTAAGCAAAACCACTCACTTCATCATATATTCTAAGATAAATTTTATAATCTGAATTTTCTGAGGTTTACTAAAATATCTGTTATATATTTTGAAACATTTTCCCCATTCCAGAGTTTAGTCACAGTTTAGACTTGGAATTGACATTTGGAAGATGCAGAGAATAACTGATTCTTTCCTTTCACCTAATGGGATGCGTGTGTGTGTGTGTGTGTGTGTGTGTGTGTGTGTGTGTGTGTGTATGACGGAGAGAGGAGAGAGAGAGAGTAATGAACTACATTTCTATGTTCAAGTCATGAAGGGATGTGCTTGATTCATTATTTTAGGAAAAGTCAGTTTTTGTTTGACGATAAGATTGGCTATACTCAGTGGAACCAGTTTTGACCAGGATGTCTAGCTCTGGCTCTCTATTCAAACCTAAATCTCATTCCAAGACTCCAAAGATGGACTTGGAAGAATCACTGGATCTCTGCCCAACTTCCTAATGTGACCTCAATGAATGTATCACCTTTGTCTATTGTTTATTTTATTGGCTTAATAAGATTGGGCAGAAAAACCCAGCTTGTTCCCAGTTTCCAAGCCTCAATAATTCCAGCAACATCATCTGTTTACAAAAATGGCAGACAAAATGGCTAGTGTGGCCCATCTTTAATCTCTCGAAGTGAGTCTTTGCTATCAATATTATGTCCCTTTTCAACTATGGAAGATCTGTAGTTTCTGTAAGCTTTGAGACATTTTTGTGTTTGAGTTCAATTCATTATCTTTACTTTTTTTGAAGACTTGTTGTAAAAGGAATTAATTTTAATAAGGAACAAATATTTATAAAAATACTTAAGTTATTTATTTTGTTGTATTATTATAGTGTACATATATGCTGTGTGTGTATGTGTATGTGAATGTGGTCATGTGTGCTATGTGTGTCATGGTTTGGTCATTGTGCTGGATAGTTTTGTCAACTTGCTATAAGCTAGAGTCATCTGAAAGAAGAAAACCTCAATAGAGAAAATAACTCCACAATATTGTGCTGTAGGCAAGCCTGTTTGGCATTTTCTTAGTTAGTGATTGATGTATGCAGGTTTGGCACATTGCGGTGGGGGGGGGCACTCCTGTGTTGGTGGTATGGGGTGTTAAAAGAAGTCAGACTGAGCAACCCCTGGAGAGCAAACCAGTTAGCAAGAGTCCTCGATGGCTCTACAGCAGTCTCTGTCTTCATATTCTTATGTTGAGCTCCTTGCTGAGTTCCCTCAGCAAGGAAGTGTGACAGATCCAACGGAGCATTTATAGGAAAATTGTAGTGGCATTTGAAATTTGGACTAAAAAAGCCATTGAATATTCTGACTTCAGTGGAGGGAAAAGCAGACAAAGAGATAGGTTTTGGCTTCTGAGGTTTCAGAGGGAAGTTAGAGAGCATCTTACAGAGTTGATTGGGGCTGCTCAATATTTGAATTAAGAATCTGTGATTCTGAGCTGCCGGTGCTGAAGAGCCAGTTGTGGTTTACAAGAGACAAGATCTATTAAAGTGAAACCTTAGTTTTGCTGGGACAATCAATATTAGTCGGCTGGGGCTGAAAAAGAGAGCAGTGTAATTAAATTCTTATCTTCTGGGAAGTTCTTCTTCAGGGTCAGCACACAGAAGCTGTGGTGCAGAAGGACCAAAAGCTGCACCTTGTGCTGGCAGCCAAACTGGTAATATAAGAATATAAGAGTCATCCAGCTGGTATTGGATCTGAGGTACAACAAGATCAAGGAGAGCAACGAGTCCTTCTCCATGGCCCCTGCATCTTTTCCTGACTCAAGATTCCTGCCCTGTTTGAATTCCTTCCCTGAATTCCTTTGATGATTATGCTAGTTTGAGTAAGAATGCTCCCCCCCTTCCCCAGTAGACTAAAACATTTTAATACTTTGTCACAAGGGAGTGGTACCATTTGAAAAGAATGGAAAGTTTAGGAGGTGTGGCCTTTTTGGAGGAAATGTATCACTTGGGGTGTGTTGTGTTTTGAGTTTTCAAAAGTCCACACCAGGCCTAGGCTACCACTCTTTGTCTACATATCAGGATGGAGCTCTCAGCAACCTCTCCATTGCCACGTCTGCCCATACACTCCCTGCCATGATTGTAATGGAGTAAGCCTCTGTAACTGTAAGCAAGCCCCCAAGTGTACACTTTCCTCTGTATGAGTTGCCTTGGCCGTCCTGCCTCTTCACAACAGTAGAGCAGTGACAAAGATAATAACGAACTGTGATATGGAAGTATAAGTGAAAGAAACCCTTTCCTTACCAAGTTGCTCCAGTCCTGATGTTGCAGCACAGCACTAGAAACCTCAACTAAGACAGACCTCTCTTTTCACCTTGTTGAGACAGGCTCTCTCTTTTTACGATGCCCTACATACTCCAGGCTACCTGGCCCATGATCTTCTGGGTAGTTCTCTTCGTCTCCTGAGAGTAGTGATCGATTACAGATACTTACCACAGTATCTGCCATTTAATTAAACCAAGTGTAGGTCATTAGGCTTGCAAAGTAAGTGATTTTACCTGCTGAACCATCTCTTGGCCCTTTGTACATATATTTCATAACATTCTCAGCAAAAACTGGTTCTTCAAGAAAGTGAGCACTAAACCAAAATGCTATGTGCCATGCTCCTATTTCCTCACCTCCTCTTGCACATTTCTACCCCCTGTGTTTACCGCTTTCATGTCAATGTATTCCACAAAACTTCTACTGCCTTCTTGTGGACCCCTTTCTTGTTTTGTGACCCCCTCAACCCCCCCACACTTCCTCTCTCTCTCACACACACACACACATACACACACACACACACACTTCCTCTCTCTCACACACATGCACACATACTCTTTTCTCTCACATACTCGCATACACTCTCTCTATATCCTATGTGTATGTGTAAATTAAAAATAATATAGCCGGGCAGTGGTGGTGCATGCCTTTAATCCCAGCACTTGAGAGGCAGAGACAGGTGGATTTCTGAGTTTGAGGCCAGCCTGGTCTACAAAGTGAGTTCCAGGACAGCCAGGGCTACACAGAGAAACCCTGTCTTGAAAAACCAAAAACATATATATATATATATAATATATATAAAACATAAATATATATATTATATATCTCATATATATAACATATATATGTTTTATATATATATATAACTTCAATAGCTATATAAGTACATACATAAATTAAAATACATAAATTGAAATCTAGCACCTACAAAATGAGATATAATGTATAGCATCACTTTTTCTGAGTCTGGGTTACTTCATTTAATATAATAATGTCCAAATCTATCAATTTTCCTGAAAATTCATTTTTATATGAATGAATAAAATTCCACTGTGTCGGTGTAGAATATTTTCATTATTCATTCATCCGTTGATGGACAGCTAGGCTGATCTTATTTCTTTATCACTGTTCACACAACATCTGTAACATGGGTGCATAAGTGTCTCTGTGGGGGGCTGCGAAGTCCTCTGTCTATATGGTCAGGAAGGGTAAGCTGGGTCATATGGTAATTCTAGTTTTGGTTTTACTATGCTCAATCTTTGCTTCTTCCATACAGTCAATAGTGAGAGTTTAAAGACAGCAAGAACTTTGCTGTCTTATTTAGCGATGCTCAGTGTCTGGCAGACATGTTGGGGTAGCTCTGTGGTACTATATATTCAAATGCTAAATTCTGTTCCCCAAGATCTGGTTGCCTCGAGATGAGCAAATTCTCATGTACACCAGCTTTTGTTGTATGAACCTTGCTCTCCAGTTTGAAGCTATTAATTAAATAAAGGTGGCTACAGCCAATTACTGAAGGGAAGAAAGGTAAGCAGGTTTACAGTTACCTAGCTGGGGGTCACAGGTAAGGACCATGAGGAGAAAAAGAGAAGGAGAAAGGAGAGTGAAGGAGGATGACAATGGAGGGAACAGGAGGTCGCCACTAGGTATGATGGGCCAGGAAGCTTGTGCCTGAGTAAAATGTGCCACCCCACCCCCCAAACCCAGGACAGACTACTGGAACAGAAATAATCCAGGGAGACTCAAACAACCATTATTTGGGGAGCACAGCTGGGGAATGAACAGTCTAGCCATTAGAAAATTAGATTAGGGGTAATCACCCAGTAATTGCACAAAGGCTAAATAAATAAACCATAGTCTGAGTCTCATTCATTTTGAAGCAAGGCAGGGGTAGATATAATTCAACTTATTTTACAGACATGTTGTACACACTTGAAAGTCTTCAAGCTGGGTATGGTAGCTCATCACTATGATCCCAGCTCCTAGATGATGAGGCACAAGTATCGTGAATTACAGGAGAGCCTGGATTTCACAGCAGGCTTTAGGCCATCTTGTGCAACATTGTGACTGTTTGGGCTGAGGTGATAAAGGGGAAACATTGCATGTGTGTTCAAATGAGGCAACAATGTTGCTTTGAAGGTGGTTGCATAAGGCTTTCGTGCTGGTTGGGTTTTTGTCAACTTGACAGTCATCTGGGAAGAGGAAACCTCATCTGAGAAGATGTCTCCATCAGATTGACCTATATGCAAATGTGTACACAGTTTCTTGATTGATGATAATTGTAGAAGGGTACAGCCCATTTGGGGCATTGCCACCCTTAATCAGAGGATCTTGGGTTCTATAAGAAAGAAGGTTGAGCAAACCATGGGGAACAAGTCAGTAGAGCAGCACCCCTCCATGTTTCTAATTCAATTTCTACCTCCAGCTTTAGTTCTGGCCTTTGCTTACCTCACTAATGGCCTGGATTAGGATGCACAAGCCAAATAAATCCTTTCCTACCCAGGTTGCTTTTGGTAAGGGTGTTTACTACAGAAAGGAAACTAGCGTAAGGGTCCATGATTCACCAAAGAATGATACTCTGGACTCAAATCTATGTAAACAGAAAGAGTGTTTTATTCTGTAGAAGTCCAGCATGCTGGGGTCTCCCATCACCAGGACAGAGAGACAACCAAGTGAGCTTGCAGGCCTGATTTAAAGCACATTAAGGAATTCCAGGGTAGGTGACTTCTGTGCTGATGTGTTGGCTCCATCTCTAAGGACATTCCATTACCAGGGTGTGGGTGTGGAAACTTGCTGGGGAGGTCTGGACACTGTTGCTGAAGAAGTAACTGAGGAAGTCTGACTACTGACACATTGTCCTTGCCTCAGACCAGGCGGCTGGGCAGCTTCTGAGGCCTGGATTTGCCTGGAATTGCCCAGTTCTTGGAAAGAGAGATTTAGGCTGTCTCCTTAACTGCCTATTTGAAGCCTGTCATGAAATCAACCTAGCCTTCTCATTCCCCCCTTTCAGTAATGGGCCATCTTGAATCCTAGAGATGTTTCTGAGGCCCCTACACTAGCAGCTCCAGCCAGCTCTGTGTCAAGGATAGAACCTAGTAACACAGTGGAAATGTCCACCCTTTTTAACTTGATTATTTGGAGGTGCTAGCTGGTTGAAGACATCCTCCACAGTCACTCTGTGGAGTGAATAAGTCAAGCTATACTAGAACATAAAATTCCTCAGTCGTATTTACAACCAGGCCATAAATGAATGGAGTAAGCCTTGAGGTAAAAGCCCACCAAGCATTCTCTGAGAGCAGCATGTATCCTGCAACAGTGTGGGGTTGCAGTGTGGTTGCAGAGGTGGGAATAGACTGGGGATCCCTTACTTCCAATGCAGATTCCCTGTCTGGTAACTGACAGCTGTGTGTTAAGTATGAGATAAAAGGAGTTAAGAAGGGCCTTCTTGCCAACCACTGTGAACTTGATGACAAGATTGTTGCATTGCCCCCTGTTGGGTACCCAGATAGTAAGAGGGCTACTGGCTGGTGCAGCAAAGTGTAAGCAGCAAGCAAGCAGGATCAGGAGTGCGGGAGTGCAGGAGTCTACTGTTTCAGCAGATTGACAGGGTGTGGGGTGACCTTCCATTGCTCTTGTGGCCATTTGCCTAGAAGTCTCCCCTGCTGAGACCTCAACTGCTGGATTGCCTCTCTCCTGGCAGGCTTAACATGGAAGTGGTGTATCCACGTCCTGACCCCATCCACTTTAACAGTCATACATGTGGTCAGGATCACGGTCTGAAATCCTTTCCAGAGAGGTTCCAGAGTCTTGTAGTTGTCTCTTAATGTAGACTTTGTCACTTGGTTCAAAGCAGTGGGGATGAGGGGGAAGAGCAGACTCATAAACCTGGCAGATGGCAGGCCAGAGTTGCTTCTGGACCCTATGGAGGGCTTCCAAGGATTTAAAAAACTTATGTTGGTCATATTCAGCTAAGGTATCATCAGACTGGAGGTTAGGCAGCGTGGGTGGGGGCCTCCCACATAGGATCTCAAAAAGGTGTTGGGGACCTAAAGTATAAGGGGTGTTTCTACATTCAGTCACCACCAGTTTTAGGGGTTAATTTGGTCAAGGCCTCCATTTATCCTCTTTGTTAGCCCTGAACTCTGGGGTCTGTGTGTACAATGTAATTTCCAATTGGTCCCCAGAACCTGTGTTAGAGACTGAGTTACCTTCGAGATGAGTGCTGTTCCATTGTCAGACCCAAGCAGGGTAGGCAAACCATATCTGAGAATGATGTCTTCCAGAAGCTTCTTTGCCACTACATTGGCAGTCTCCTTTGCAGGGTAGGCTTCTACTCATCCTGAAAAGTTATCTATAAAAGCTATCAAATACTTGTATCTATATGTCCCTGGTTTTATTTCTGTATAATCTATAACCCAATTAGCCCCTGGCTGTTGATTCCTGATTCTGGTTCTTAGAGCCGCTCCTTAATTGGGGCCTAAGGAGTTCACAGCCTGGCAGGTGGCACAGTCAAGTATTTTGTACCTTGCCCCTCACAGCAATTCCTTCAGTTTTTGGTGATCAGGTGTGAAGCTTGATGAATCTGATGGATGAGTGGCTTAGCAAACTCCTTAGGTAGGATGGTGCAGCTTTCAGAGGTCAGCAACCATCCATGTCTTCTGTACGCTCCTTTGCATTTCACCTGATGTTATTTGTCTTCACTAGTATATTCAGGGATGGATGGGAGCACGGGGCTGGAGGTGGGGGCAGCAAAGCTACCAGGATGGTGGCAGTGGAGACGGAAGCTTGGACAGCCTTCCTTTCTGCTTAATCAGCTAGCCTGTTTCCTCGGGCTATTTCTGATGTCCCTTTCTGATGCCCAGGGCAATGAATTATGACCACTTTGAGAGTAAGGCATAATGCCTCCAGTACAGCAAGTGTTCCTTCCTTATTTTGGGTGGGTTTTTGTCCCTTTTGCAGTCAATAATCCCCTCTCTTGGTGTCTGGACCCAAGTACATGAGCCACAGCAAAGGCATATCTGCTATAGCTATGGCTCCTTTTGCCAGTTTTAAAGCCTGGGTTAGAGCCCTTAGTTCAGCTTTGTGGCCTGAGGTTCCCAGCAGCAAAGCAGTTGCTCAAATAACAGGGTCCAAGTCCATTATCTCTGCCCCTGCATACCCGATTCCATGCTGGATGAAGCTGCTCCCATCTGTGAAGTAAGTATGTTCCATGTCTGGGCAGCATATGTCAGTCAATTTGATAAGTCAGTCTGATTTTTCTGGGTATTCCTCAGAACTATGGAGCAATCATGTTGCACATCTGAGGACAGGTCAGGTAGCAGGGTGGCTGGGTTTGGGGCAGATGATGGGTTCTATTTTATGCAAGGGGGATTCAAAAGTAGAGGCTGAAAGTGCACTAGTCTGGCATTGGAATGCCACTGGCTGGGTGGATTCTTGAGGGTCCCCTCAATAGCATGGGGAGCGGTGATAACAAGTTCCTGCCCTGTACTGGCTGGTTTTGTGTGTCAACTCGACACAAACTGAAGTTATCACAGAGAAAGGAGCCTCCCTTGAGGAAATGCCTCCATGAGATCCAGCTGTAAGGCATTTTCTCAATTAGTGATCAAGGGGGGAGGGCCCATTGCGGGTGGTGCCATCCCTTGGCTAGTAGTCCTGGGTTCTATAAAAAAGCAAGCTGAGCAAGCCCGGCAAAGCAAGCCAGTAAGTAACATCCCTCCATGGCCTCTGCATCAGCTCCTGCTTCTTGACCTGCTTGAGTTCCAGTCCTGACTTCCGTTAGTGATGAACAGCAGTGTGGAAATGTAAGCTGAATAAACCCTTTCCTCCCGAAATTGCTTCTTGGTCATGATGCTTGTGCAGGAATAGAAACTGATGAAGACATGCCCCATGGTTATTTTGTCCTTGACTAGCCGGGTAGTGCCAGCTATGATCCAGAAGCAGGCTGGCCAACCTTGGGCCACCAGGTCAAGCTTCTTAGATAAATAAGCCACAGGCCTTTTCCAAGGTCCCTAAGTTGGTGCCTCCAATAAGGCTCTTCTTAGAGTCTTAAAAGCCATTCCATCTCAGGGGTTCATTCTCTTCCTGGCCCCTGGTAGCCTCATATAATGGTTTGGCTATCTCGGTGAACCCTGGCACACAAATTCTACAAAACCTGGCAGATCCCAGAAATTCCCATACTTGCCTTCAGGTTGATGGAACTGGGATGCTAAGGAAGGTTTGTTTCTGAGGCGTCCAACAGCATGTGTTGGCCACCCCCTTGAATATGTACCCCAGATAGGCCCTCTTAGCAGACACTCGGTAGTCAAGTTGACTCAGCTCTTGTAGCTGGTCTCATGTGGCCTTCTGTCATGTTTCCAAGTCAGCGGCATGTAATACATTCTGCAGCAGTTATTTGGGGGTGGGTCCACCACTACTCACCCAAAGTTCTCATGCAGTGCCTTGGGAGAGTTCTTGAATCTTTAAAGCAGGTGTGTCCAAGTCAGTAGTCCCTTGAAGCCTTGAAGCCTCTCTCCAAGTCTTGCTATTCAAAGGCAAATAGGGGCTGGCTTTTGGGTGCCAGAGGCAGGCTGAAAAGCCATTCAGTGGTTGAAGCTTCCAATGGATATCAGGGGAAGTTTGGTTAACAAAAGCCATGTCCACAGCTGACTGGTGCTCTCTGGCTTCTGGGTCAAAAGGAGAGTAGGTCCTATAAGCTTCTACAAGTCTTTCTAGATATTCCCTTGGGCTATCTGCATCACCTGGCTCACCTTAGATAAATTTGTGGGCCATCTGGTGGCCTCTCAAAGCACCCCCCATCAGAATCTGGTGGTCAGAGGAGGGTCTTGTTATTCATCAGGGGGAGGAGAGGCCCTTGGGCCTGAGGGTGTTAGATTCCCCAGTATAGGAGAATGCCAAGGAGGGAAGACGAGAGTGGGTGGGTGGGTGGGAGAATACCCCCATAGTGGCAGGGGTAGGGGGGAGGGAATGGGGAGGTTCCGAAGGGGAGATCTGGAAAGGGGGACACATTTGAAATGTAAATAAAATATGAAAAATAAATAAATAAATAAAAAAAAAATCTGGTGGTGTACCTCCCCATACGTTCAGCAGTGTTAAAATTCCAGTCAGGTTGAGTCAAAGGAAAGGCTACAGTGATATCAGACTGGATTTGAGTGGACAGCCCATTTGCTCCTGGAAACAATTCTCTCTGTGTAGTGAAGAGGACCTGGAGCAGTTGTTGACAGTTGTCCCAGGTGTGCAGGTGAGTCAGCATGATTGACTCTAGAAGATCTGTGAGAGCTGATAGTATTTCTAGAAATGGGGAGTTCTGTAACTTCCAAGTGTAAGGATCATTACTGACAAATGACACATATGTCATGAACTCTGTCCCCTGAGCATCTGGGGGTACCCAGAGAGGAAGGCCATAGTAGAGTTAACCCTCTGGGCAGTACTGGCCAGAGTGTGAGGTAGATTCCAAGTGGAATCAAGAGAGTTGGGGGGGGGTCAGAGGCTGTTCCTCCCTTCACCTGTGCTGGCTGGTCAGGGGCAATGGCAGAAGGAGCAAGAGTAGGAACATAAGGAGGGATACAGAGATCCTCCTCAGGAGCAGAATGGGAGAGCAAGTCAGGGGGCCAAGGCTGACCATCCTTTAGAGGAAGAGTGGGGAGTGGCAAGGCTCATAACACTTGGTCCAGGCGGCCCCAGGCCTCATAAACTAAATCTTCATCCTGTAAATGATGGGCTATCCTATTTTATAGGCGGGCCATTCCTTCCTGCAAATGATGGTTAGTTTGTGGGGATGAACAACCGGAATAGAGTTTTTTAGTACTCAACAAAAGTCCTTAAAATGGTTCAGAGCCAAGCTCACTGGGGTGCTTTGTGCCTGTCCCATCCTAGGAATCAAAGAAAAGTTTGTATGAGAGGACAAAAAGCACAAACAGAATGCATGCAGATGGACACAGAAGGACATTACTAGGAAAACAAAAGCGAAATGAAAGGCTGTCTCAGGCAGTCTTCCTCCCTGAACATGGGAAGCCCATAAACCCCTAGCCAGTTCAGAATCCAGATGAGAACCAGCAAGATCTCCAGCTTCCGGTAGGCAGTCGGGAGCAAACTCCATTGACCCTGGCTGGGTGACAAAACACATCTGCTTTGTCCCTCTCGTCCTCCAAATTAAACCAAAAACAGAATTAAACCCAAAGTGGAAACAGATATGGACAAGACAAAATATAACTGGGTGCCTAGACTTACTGATCTGAAAAATACTCCACTATTTGGGTTAAAGGGGTCAGGGCAATTCCCGGACAAGCCCCCAAATGCGAAGGTCCTTGATTTGATGAAGAATAATACCCCGAACTCAAATTTTATGTAAACACAAAGAGTGTTTTATTCTGCAAAAGCCCAGCATGCTGGGGTCTCCCATCACCAAGACAGAGAGACAACCAAGTGAGCTTGCAGGCCTGATTTAAAGCACATTAGGGAATTCCAGGGTAAGTGACTTCTATGCTGTTGTGTTGGCTCCATCTCTAAGGACATTCCATTACCAGGGTGTGGTTGCTGGAAACTTGCTAGGAGGGTCTGGAAGCTGCTTCGGAGGAAGTAGTTGAGGAAGTCTGTAAACAACTACTGACCTGTTGTCTTTGCCTCAGGCCAGGTGGCTGGGCAGCTTCTGAGGCCTGGACATACCTGGAATTGCCCAGTTCTCGGAAACAGAGATTTAGGCCTAGTATCCTTAGCTGCCAATTTAAGCCTGTTATGGAATCAGCCTAGCCTTCTCACTAGAACGACTTTGTTCTCTGAATGTTTGGTAGCTTTCACCTTATTAATACCATTCTTATGAATTCTTGTATATATATGGGCATTTTAAGAAGAAGTTGATTTTATGAATGGCCACTTTTCTACAAAATGAGTTTTTGGTATGTAAAATCTTCATAGTTCCTAAAGCTGTTTTTACATGGATTGACAATGAGAAGATAACCTTATTTTGCTATAGCATTTGATGTGTTCTATTTCCCATGGCCAATATCCAGCCCACACTTGTGTTGATTTAACATTAAGTCTGATGTTGATTTATTTGTCTGTTTTCTGCTTAGTGATGTGGATTCTGGTTTAGTTGTCAGAGAAGTGTCAACTTGCCATTTAAAAGGTAAATACTTTCAGTGTTTTTTCAAGTCTGTCATCTCTGGGCTGTCATTGTTTGAGTAATATGTCTCATGCAGGTAAGAGTATTTCAAAGAAAAGTAGAGATGAATGCATTTTAACTACTATGATCATGATTGTTAGAGAAATCGAGTGTGAGTTCTCTGTGAACACCACGAGCAGCAGAATAGCCATTCATGTGAAACATGAAGGTCTAGTTCAGCATAACTCAGTAACTCAGTGATGATTCAGACTTCTAGAGTCTGACACTAGGAAGATTATTTTAAGCGTATTTAAACACACCACAATTTTAGACAAAAGTTTTCTAGTGGCAATTAACTCAGCCCTTCACACACAATAAAGCTTAAGGCATGATGACATTGAAACTCTTTGTAAAGTACTTGTGAGTTCTTTCATAAAGGTGGGTTTTATATACTGACTTCATGCGACGACATCTTAAGGGTCTGGGTGGGGAGGATCTGGTGTGGTTGTGATCATTCAGATAGTACAGAGGTCACCTTATCTATTAAACTCTTCTGTTCCCATTTGTAAAGTACATGTGACATAAGGAGGAGTTCTTTTGAGAAATAATGCTCAAGACAAGGGTGTAGGGAGGAAGAGTCTGGAGAAGCCATGTGTGGCCTGGCCCTACAGATAGTACAGAGAGCACCAGGCTATTAACCACATCCACCATCAGTCTTCTGGGCAGAAAATAGGTTTATATAACTCTTCCTTTAAAGGGACAAGTCTGCATGTTTAGCAGTCCTGGTTCCCCTAGTTTTATTTGTGAGCACAAGAACCTCTGTGTCCCCAACAGCTGCATGTGTTATCACTAGCAGATCAAAAGAAGCCAATGACATTTGTACTATCTTGTGTTCTGGGGTTTTTAAGACTTTTAAGTATCTTACACAGCCTGAGTTTGTCCTGGATCTTCTAGCCTCTACCTCCTCAGTGCCTGGATTGTAGGTGTTGCACCTCCATGTCCTTCCAAACTTTTATTCTTGAATCAGACCTATTACCACAACCCTTGCTCTTCACGTAAGATGTCACTTTTCACACAAATTTTAGATCCATTCACTACGTTGGCAAACAGGAATAGAGACTGAGGGCAGTTCTTGAAACAGGTCCTAACAGCTTTTATACACAACTATTTCATTCAAAAGCCAAAGATCATATTCCATATGTTTTTCCAAAGGATCATCTTCAGAGCCTGGGAAGACGGCTCAGTCAGAAAAGTGCTTGCCACATAAATGTGAGGGTATGAATTCTGTCCTTTATAATCTACATAAGAAGGCTGGGCCTGGTAACATGAGCTGTAAACTCCCTCTTTCTCTCTATCCCTCCCTCCTTCCCTCCCTCCTTCCCTCTCTCCTCCTTCCCTCCCTCCCTTCTCCTCCTCCTCTTCTTCCTCCTCCTTCTCCTCTCTCTCTCTCTCTCTCTCTCTCTCTCTCTCTCTCTCTCTCTCTCATTCCTAGACATGATTTCTCTGTGTAACCTTTGCTGTCCTGGAACTTGTTCTATAGACCAGGTTGGGGTCAAACACACACAAAGATCCACCTGCCTCTGCCTCCCAAATGCTAGGATTAAAGGTGTGTACCACCATGTCTCAGCTTCCTTCCTTTCTTCTAAAGGATATTTAGAGTTAATTATATATCAAGATTTCTTATTTTTGGAGAGAGATGCATTGCATATACTTACATTTCTTCTTTGCCACAAGTTCTGCAGAGAAATGAAACACAAACAAAGAAGCCAAAAAAAAAAAAAAAAAAAAAATCCTTGGGTGGATGAAGCAACTGGCTTGTTTCAAATAAAACCAAACAATCAAAACCCTAAACCCTCACAACTCCAGGACTCTGGCTGAATGTAGAGTTTGGGGGAATGAGGGGTGGGTGGGAAGTTGGGCAGTAAGGGAAGTAAAGTGGGAGGGGATAACCTAGAATATTTAAGGAGCTCTGTATTTCCTTCCTTCTTTTCTTCTTTCTTTTTTCCTTTCTTTCTCTCTCTCTTCCTTCCTTCCTTCCTTCCCACTTTTCCTTCTTTCTTTCCTTCTTAAAGATTTCTGTGTATGTGTAAGTGGGTGCCCACGGAGAACAGAGGCAACACATCCTCTGTAGCTGGAGTTATAGGCAGTTACGAGCTACACAGCGTGGCTCCCAGGAACAGAACTCAGGGGAATTCTAACTGCTAATCTAGGAAGTCCTAGTTTTGAAAAAGTAGTGTCTACTCAGAAGTTGAAAAATTACTAATATGTTATAAAGAAATACTCTTATATTTGCATATATTAAATAAAAGAGTTGGCAGCTTTCTTTCAAAAGTACAACTAAGACAAAATAATGAGTTAGTTATGATTTTGTTTTTTAAAATGGAGATGGACCAGGGAGATGATTCAGGGCTTAAAAGCTCTTGTCACATACATCTGACCATCTGACCTGGATCCCAGGTACGCAAGGCAGCAGTTGAGGACAGACTCTTATGACCACATGACTCCTACACATATGCAGTGGTATAGATATACCCCCCTCAAGTAATAAAGTAATTTTTTAATGGGCCAAAAGGGTATTGGCCATGTTTCAAATAGGTTAATGGGACTAAAGTTGGCTCTCAACATCATTGCTTTCCTATAGCTTCCAAGAGTCAAGGAGAAAGTGCTGCACTGGGTTACATTTGAAATTGTTACAGTGGTAGAAAAGGCCCTTTAAGGGGGAACTTCAGCTTCAGAACAAACCTCTGACCTGCCTGGAGCTGTGAAGTGATGGTGACTGCAGTGTCACAGGAAAATTGAGTGGAGCCTTGCCTTTGCTGTCCTCCCACTTCTCCCTGTCCCTATGGTCAATATCCCACAGTGGGAGGCACACGTGACCAGCCTAGAAATAAGTCTTGACTCTGCTATGAAGCCGAGCCAGTCGTGCCTACAGTGTGCCTTCTGTTGGTCAGGGGAATGGCTGGGTACTTGTGTCCCACAGTGACACCTTTACTTTGCGCACAGTGTATTCTCACTGCCTAAATGTCCCTGTGCCGAAATATCTTCCCAATCCAGGCCAGAGTCTTTTTTTTTTTTTTAATTTTATATTTTAGAAAGAATTTATTTTATTGTTTTTGTTTTATCATTAATAATAACAACTATTTTATTGTTTTTTTTAATTGGATATTTTCTTTATTTACATTTCAAATATCTCCTTTCCTGGATCACCCCCCCATAACCCCCTATCCCATCCTCCTTCCCCCTACTTCTATGAGGGTGTTCCTCCATCCACCCACTCACTCATGCCTCCCCACCCTCGAATTCCCCTATGGCATCTATGGAGCCTTCACGGGACCAAGGACTTCTCCCATTGATGCCCGACAAGGCCATCCTCTGCTACATATGCAGCTGGGGCCATGGGTCCTTGGTTGATGGTTTAGTCCCTGGGAGCTCTGGGGGGTCTGGTTGGTTGATATTGTTGTTCTTTCCTATGGGGTTACAAACTCCTTCAGCTCCTTCAGTCCTTTCTCCAACTCCTCCATTGAGGAGCCCACGCTCAGTCCAATGGATGGCTGTGAGCATCTGCCTCTGTATTTGTAAGTTTCTGGCAGAGCCTCTCAGGAGACAACTATATCAGGCTCCTTTCAGCAAGCACTTCTTGGCATCCACAATAGTGTCTGGGTTTGGTGACTGTATATGGTATGGATCCCCAGGTGGGACAGACTCTGGATGGCTTTTCCTTTGGTCTCTGCTTTACACTTTGTCTCCATATTTGCTCCTTTGAGTATTTTGTTCCCCTTTCTAAGAAGGACCAAAGCACCCACACTTTGGTCTTTGTTCTTCTTGAGCTTCATGTGGTCTGTGAGTTGTATGTTGGGCATTGGGAACTGTTGGGCTAATATCCTATCACAGAAGAACAGACATGGTATGCACTCACTGATACGTGGATATTAGCCCAAGCCAAAAGTCTTCCCAGGGCTCTCTGTTTTCCAGAACTGCTGCAGGCCTGTGATAGGAAAAGGACCAGAGGTGCTTGTCACTGAGCATCAAGTTCCACTCTGATGCAGGAAGAGGACTATTGGACTTTAGCTCAGGGTTCTGGAGTTAGAGGAAGAGGTCTCCACTTTGGAAGGGGTTGAAAATTCCTGTGACCAAGGTCAGTTTCAGTTATGTTTCTAGATGAGGGTGCTCCGAAAGAGAAACGAAACACACAGTGATCAGAAACAAACAGGAAAGTCAGTCTCAGTCTCCAGATGGCGCCAGTTTGGCTCCTGACTCTGTTCCAGCAATTTCAGAATGGCTTTTTCAGTAAAGGTTGCAAGGGAGAGGGGAGTTGGTAGCAAGAGGATTGGGAAGGGAGGGAGGGAGAGAGAGAGAGAGAGAGAGAGAGAGAGAGAGAGAGAGAGAGAGAGAGAGAGAGAGAGAATGGAAGGGGTAGAGAGAAGAGAGGCCAGAAACAGGTAGAGACATTGGGGCTGGGAGAGGGATCAGGCCTTGAAGCTGTCATGTGGGTTCATAGAAGAGCAGGTATGTGTGTGTACTACTGGTCAGATTAAAAGCCTTCCAGGCCTTTGTTTTAAGCTGCCAGGCTTTTGTCTTAGGTCAAGAGAGTATAGGAGTTCTGCCTGCACGTGTGTCTGAGAACCACATAAGTGCAGCAGAGGCCAGAAGAAGGTGTCCAAGCTCCCAGAACCAGAGTTATACAGATGGTGTGAGCAATGTGTGCACTGAGAATTGCACCCTGGTCTTCTGCAAGATCAGCAAGTGCTTTTAATCAATAAGCCATTGCTCCAGCCCTGCCTCTGCTCAAAGTACAACTGGGGTATCACTGCTTTGCTGCTGGATGTTGCTGTTATACATTGCCTTTGTCCATTCTGCTGCAGGAACATAACACAACATTCCATAGTAATGAATATATTACCTTTTCCAAACTGCACTGTTTACTCACTTCTCATTCGATGCGCTTAGCTCTGGATTACACTCTATCACTTACTGAAGTGTGTTGTATCGTTTAGACTTACTTATCATGAATTATAGTGCAATAAGACCTGTTTACACACTCTCTTTGTGGACCTGTTTACACACTCTCTTTGTGGGCATGCACTAAGAAATGGAATTGTTTGTCCTGGGATTGGTCAGGGGACCCATTTAAAGCCGTGGATGCTTTCTTTTCTTCCTGTATCTCCAGTCTCTCTTTAATGCTCTCTGTAGTAAATACCAGCATCATTGTGTATGACTAGAATTGCATTAGCAAGATTGAGAAACACTGGTCTAGAGGCATTCCTTGTGCCAATAAAGGTGGCAGTGGGCATTATTTTTCTGTCTCCACACCACTAGCGAAATGTTTCCATAAATAAACATGTAATAGGAGACAGCCTGAATCCGTAGTCCAGAGGCAAGGTCTGGCGCCAGAGCAAAGGATCTCTTATTCCCTGTGAGGCAAGAAGTGTGTTTAGCACTGACTGTGAGCCCTAGCTCTCTCCTTTCTGACTCTGTCTCCTAGAGACTCTGTCTCTGGGCTTCTCAACACAGACTCTTCTGACCCTGCCCTAGGTGTCCTCATCAGTAATGCCCTCAAAACTCAGCTGTAACAAGAGGGGGGGGGGGGGGGGGCTCACCTACCTCAAAGATCACTGTCTGAAGTGTAGTATTCTTTTGTTTCCTAATTGATTCCTGCAGGACAGTAAAACTAGTCTTACCCTCCTGCTCCTGTAGTTGTTCTGCTAAAAGCTCCGAGTTTACGGTTAGGGTTAGTTTCACTTCGTTAAGGAAATTGAGCGCGTCATCGGGGAGGAGTTCAAGCTGGTTAAATACTGGGACTTGCCTTGCTCTCTGTCTCTGCCTCTCAGCTTTCAAGTTTCAATCCTCCTGTAGTGCAAACTCAGCTTCTCAGCTCCGAGATGAGTGCCACAAAGGCTTCCCTACCTATGCTCAATACCACATGCAGCCGGCAGGAGGAAGAAATGGGTACGTATTTAGTAGTATTTGAACCAAACTGTAACAGCAGAGAGGAACTTCCCCAGGCACAGGAAGGCAGAAGAGCTGAATCTTGAACAAAAGAATAAGAACCGAAGGGCTTCTGTGAGCCTGTGGGTCTGCAGAGCAGGAGAAAGCAGACAGGATTGGCTATGAGGTTATTAGCTATGAGGTTGTTATGAGGTTGTTAGTTATTCCATCGGAGCATACAATACTTGAATAGTTTTCTCGGAAGAGAAATGAACAAGGAATCACCTTATAAGAGCCAGAGCTGCAACCACAGCGTTCTTTCTTTGTACTTAGCTTGTGAGTCAACTCATCCCAGGGATCTGGTAAAGTACACTCTAGTGGATTACACCAAATTGCTGTAGAAAATGCTTGCTCTACAAGTCCCTGAGTGAAGGAAATTCCAACAACAGCTTTGCAATGTGCCTAGTGACAGAAGTTGCCTGGGAAGCTTGGGGCTTGTGTTTTGCAGATCCACTGTAATTAAAAAAGAATTGGAAGGAGGTGTCGTGGGGTGGGGGTGGGCATGGGGGGCTGAACCCACCCAGGACCAAATCCTTTACATTTTGAGCTCTTGATAAGTTAGAGAAAAAGAATATAATGGGAGTTTCTACCACATTCTTCAGAAAGGAAACAAAATTGTGTTTCTTGTGTTTAAACTGTTTATGCTTCATTTTACTGCATTTCTTTATCTTCCTTTTTCCCTCATTCCTGTTTCTTCACCTTCATTTTTTTTTTCATTTAGGGAAAAAATACTGGATTTTGAGAAAACAAGGTTGATATTTATCAAAATACAAAATTCACAGCAAATGTTAATGCTTATCACTTAAACCAAGTACTCAGAAATTTATTATTATTATTATTATTATTATTATTATTATTATTATTACTGATGATGATGATGATGATGATGATGATGATGATGATGATTGACTCTGGCAAAGTCTCATACTTCCAGTCCAAGCTGGCCTGGAACCTCTGTTCCCTCTGCCTCAGCAGGATTGACTTTTTGAAATCAAATACTCAAATATTTAGTCACAGGAAACATTTCCTGCTGTAAATGTGGAGCTCATGTCTCAAGTGCAACTGCTGTGTAACTCGCTGCAGGCACTTTGTTCCTTTGAAACCATAACTTGTTTTGTTAGTGAAATAGTTTTTATTAAGCTAAAAACCAGGCCAGCAATGTTTTATTTCCTTGTTTGTTTGTTTGTTTTTTTGAGAGATCATTTCCAATGTTGTTTGTAAATAAAGACACAAAAGTTTGTAATGTTCAAACCATGCTATGGGACATACTCAAGGCTAGCTTTGTACTCCTGCCTCCAGCTTCTTCCTCCCTGGCACTGGAAATAGAAAAGTGTACCAACCTGTTTGTCTCATTGACTGGAGCAGGAGTTACACAGATGGTTATGAGCTGCCCCTTTGAGAGCTGGAACTGGGAACCCAACTAGGGTCCTCTAGAAGAGCAACAGTTGTTCTTAACCTCTCAGCCATCTCTGCAGCCTCCTGCTGATCCTTGTGTGTCCTCATCATTGGTGCTCAGTGTTGTCCTCAGTCCTAACCAGTCTATTCTTATGGAATGGATAGCTTTGGTTGTGTTGGCTTTCAACCTTCATTCTTTCTATTTCTTGTTTCTACATTGGCCCTTAGTGCAATGACTGGAAGACTCCCTGTTTCCCTTCTCTAGTCTTCTGTGAGCCATGGACATCAGGACCTTCTGTGAAGGTGAATGATCTACAGATAATTCTTTTTCCTTAAACATTTCTTGAGATTGATGTTCTCAATTTGCAGATAAAATGCTTCAAGGAAAATGTCCCAAAATTGTCTTCTCCAAGTCTCCTGATGTGCTTTACTGCTGCTATGCCGTGATCACTGTCCTCACGGCAGCTGTAATTGCTCTTTCTGTTGCTTTGTCAGGTAAGTGACTTACTCTTCAAATCCTTCAGCACTCTGTCCACACTCACACTGTCAGTTATACTTACTGAGCACTGTGAGCCAGGAATTGTGGGAAGGGCTCTAGAGAAAACCCACTGGAAATTCCTGTTGTCTGGGAACTTAGGTTCCAGCAGAAAGATGCAGTGAAGGAACACACAGGCCATGGTGTGCACAGGAGGCCAGGCTCAGCATCCCTGGGAAGATGACATTCAGCAAACTCTAGGCAGAGATGCAGGGGACATAGGTCCACCTGGGGGAACTGTCCAAGGTAGAGAACAAGGAGAGAAAAACTCCAAAAAGGAACATCAAGGAAGAGTGAGGACAGAGAATAATAGAGCCAGGAAGATACAGTGCCTCCCCCCGCCCCCCGATGACCCATGGGTTTAATTACCAGGCTCAACTGCAGTTTGAAAGTATTAAATGGAAAGTTTCTGAAGTAATGAATTTATAGGATTTTAGTACCACTCTGTTCAAAATAGTACAATAAAATCTTGCACTGCCCTCTTAAGTAAATGAATCATCCTTTAGTGCAACATGTCCACACTGTATACACTACCTACCCAATAGTTCTCACTGCTATCTCAGTTATCAGGGTGACTGTAGTAGGTGTCCATACAGAGTGCTTGCTGCTGGGGCAATCCCTACTGTAGTAAACAGTCATCCAAAGCACAGAAAGTGATGCTATTATTGAAGTGCACTTCCTGGGCGCCCTACTGTCAGTGAGTACCTGAGAGAGAGTGGGACACAGGCCCAAGGTGGGAGGCCTTTAGATAAAGACCCATCATGCTCAGGAGAGGATTCTTACAGATCAGTTAGGAAAGCTACAATCAAATTCACACCTCACAGCTGAGCTCAGGAGGGTATTCCAAAAAGAGAGAAGACATGCTTGTTATGATTCATTGTATTGTCTACATTTTAGTAAGAAAGACAGAAGAGATCTCAATCAAAAATATTACCTATGCTGCTTGCCCAAGAAACTGGATTGGATTTGGAAATAAATGTTTTTATTTTTCTGAATACTCAAGTAACTGGACATTTGGCCAGGCCTTCTGCATGACACATGAGGCCCAACTAGCTCGATTTGATAACCTGGAGGAGCTGGTAAGAAGTGGGCAGGGATTGGTTTGTCTGTTTATTCTGTTGAATGTTGTATTGCCTTGAGATAGAGAGTCACAGGTGAAGCATAAGGAAGGATCCCATCCCAAGCACATGGAGACATAGGGGACATATGAGTGTGTGCAATTTGCTGATTCTTGACTTCTGACTGAGACATTCAAGAAATATTCGCTCACTTAGTGTGCACAGTCAGCTCAAAGGTCAGATGTGCCATTTTACTGGGATACCTGGTGGTCATAAACATTTTCCTGTAAGCTGGCACATGTTGCATACTGTTAATAACTGCAATGGGAGGTTAACCCAGAACTGGCCCCAGATGAATGTGTTGTTACATTTGGTGCTTTAATTCAAATGAGGTACTTTAGAATGACAGATGTCAAGTAGATCCACTGAGAACTGTTGACTAGTACACCTCCAAATTCTGTGACCTTCAGTTACACACCCCACCCCCCATTATCTCTAGAGGAAGTTTTGGAGTGGAGAGACTCCAGGATCATCTAAAACAAAGAGACAACATGTATTCTTGCTTTTTTGTGTTTTATGACAGAATTTCCTAAGTAGATACAAGGGGATTTATGATTACTGGATCGGCCTGCACAGAGAGTCATCAGAAGACCCTTGGAAGTGGACAGACAACACTGAGTATAACAACTTGTATGTTTTCACAATGTTTTTCCTTCTACTGTGTTTATGTGTTGTGATGTGTGTGTGTTGTGGGTATGGGGGTTGAAAGGCAGTGTCATGTGAAGCCAACTGCACTGGGAAGGAAGAAAAAAAAATGAACCCTTGAGCTGGAGGTGTGTCTCAGAGGTATAGGGTGTGCTTACATGCAACAGCTAATCCCCAGGAAACTCCACATCCCCACAAACAAAAACCCTTTGGAGATTTTCTTGTTTATTGGCCATTATTTTCAAAACCTTTACTTAGTATGGTCTTACTCAAAATCTTTACCATAATGATGGTGTCCGGGGGTAGCTATTGTTTGCTCTGGCTCCAACTTAAACCTTTTGCTGATAAATGTCCTGTGTGGGATATAGACAAAGACTCAGCTGGGCAGTGGGCGCTCTGAAACCCCAGAAAGCCACTGCAGAACTTCAAGCCTGAGATTCAGCAGTTCACTATTTGCATGGCTGCACCTGTTCAGGAAATCAGAGACTTCTAAGGACATTTGGAACCTCCTCTAAAGACTTGTCATCAAAGAGCACCCAAAACAGTTCTTGGATTTGAGCATAGCTGTTTTACTGGAATGGTAAATCATAGACTCAGTCACATTCACCATTAAAACCCTTTGAGCAATTTACTAAGAAGTGGGCATTCCCATAAGTAAAATGCCTCAACCCAGAATTGAATATCACCCTCAGTGAGGTCATTCATGGCTGCCGTTCATTTGAACATGGCAACAAGCACCAGTTCAATGCTTTGTACACACATTACGGGATTCACCATGGACAAATGACAAAGCAGTGGTGTTCAAATCCTGAGAATGTGAGACAGTAGGTGTAAAACTATTCCAGATGCTTCCTCAGGGACTCTTTGATTCCTAGTACCAAAAAGCAGTGGAGACTGGTGAGATTGCATTGCAGGAAGGAATGCAGTTCTGGCTCTGCAGACTTACTGTTTTTGGTTGCTTTTCAGGAGTTCCATCAGGGGAGTGGAAAGACATGCCTACCTAAACAACAAAGGGATCAGCAGTGCCAGGGTCTATGCAGATCGAAGATGGTGCTGCAGCAAGCTCAACAGCTACAGCCTTCACTGCCAAAGTCCTTTTTTTCCTGTGTAACTTTTACCAAGAGTCGCTTTTTATCCTGTTATCTATGGGTGCTACTCTGTCCCCTATGGTTCCACATTGCTATCAAAACGGATTAAGAACATTTCCTAGCATCACAAATGAAAACAATCTTGTAGAGCTGCACATACAGGGGATTCTAAGAACACAGATGAGTCTAAAACAGATGCTGACACTCATACCTTAAACCTTAAGTACAACTAATGCTAGTGAACCCCACTTTTATTATGTAAAGTTTTGTGCAGAGAAGTCCTTTTGAATTTATGAGACCACAAAAATGAGTCCCACAACAAGCATGTGACCTTCAATAACGAAAGCAGAATGGCTGGGATAGTGACAAGCATCTGTAATCCCGGCTATGTAAGGGTTGAAACAGGTTCACAAATGGGGACTGGAAGCATGGAAATTCCTTAATAATGATAGGGATGATGAGAATCTATCTGTAGTATCCCATAATTTGGAGAAACATATTATACATACTCTTTCAAAATTCAAACCAACATACAGAAGAATTTAAAAAGTGTGTAAAATTAAGATTTACTTTATACTTTGTAATTTAAAACATGAGGGACATTGGTGAAATGTTTCTCTACTTTAGTTTTCAGTATTCCAATTTCCGATTATACTGTTCTAAGTATAATACGTTTTACAAACAAATGCCATTTTAATTTCACCAATTTATTGAATTTATTTCACACCAAATGTGAGTTAAACTCCTTAAGCATTTAATACTTAATTTTACACTAGCGTGTATATTATTGGGTCTTTAAAAAGTATTTAAAATCTTACAGAGTTAGCTACCCCATACTGATGAGTTCCAAAAAGGACGAAATAACAGGCTAAAAGGCATCTCTTGGTCTCTTCCTCCTCTTGTTCTTTTTTAAAAAACATTTTCTTTCTTTCTTTCTTTCTTTCTTTCTTTCTTTCTTTCTTTCTTTTTTGTTTTTTTGTTTTTTCGACACAGGGTTTCTCTGTGTAGCCCTGGCTGTCCTGGAACTCACTCTGTAGACCAGGCTGGCCTCGAACTCAGAAATCCATCTGCCTCTGCCTCCCGAGTGCTGGGATTAAAGGCATACATATGTCACCACTGCCCAGCCCCTCTTGTTCTTTTTAAAGACTATATACCAACTTGATATGTCAACGGGGGGAGTTGATATCCATGGGAGGCTTCCAGGTCTCTGAGGAGAATGGGCTGGGGAAATGGAGGGAGGGGAGGGGAGAGGGATGTAGGGGGAGGGGAAGGGAAGTTAATAAAATAATTAATGGGAAATACTGCAGTTATCCTGCCTTCATTTGTGCTCATTGCTTGTACATGTGCCCCACCTGTGCTGGGCAGACAGCACAGAGACAGCACAGAGAGCAGACAGGACCAGAAGGGATCAGCTCCCCACTTACTGTGAGTGGCGATGCAGGTGCTGGAAATGGAGTGAGAATAAGTGCTCCTAACTGCTGTGCCATCTTTCCAGCCTTCTTGTCTCCCTTTAATTGGAACTGCTGATCAAGCTTTGGAAAAGTAGCAGGTATTCCCTGCAGTTTGGGTAAATTTTTATTTTTTATTTTTTTATCAGCTTTTACCTAAATCTGTGGCCCTCCTTAAGTAGCTGGGGTCACAGGTGTGTATCACCACATTTGCTATTCTGCTACTCATTACTAAAGACCAAGAACATTTTTTTTTCTTTATTTACATTTCAAATGTTTCTCCCTTTCCAGGTCTCCCCTTCAGAAACCCCTATCTCATTCCCCCTCCCCCTACCTCTATGAGGGTGCTTCCCCACCCACCCACCCACTCCCATCTTTCCACTGTGGCATTTCCCTACACTGGGGCATCGAACACCCTCAGGCCCAAGGGCCTCTCCTCCTACTGATGTCCAACAAGGCCCTCCTCTACCTCATATTTGGCCAGCGCCATGGGTAGCTCCATGTGTATTCTTTGGTTGGTGGTCCAGTCCCCGGGAGCGCTGGGGGGAGGGGGGGTGGCCTATTGTTACTCCCTCCATGGTGCTGCCAATCCCCTCATCTCCTTCAGTCCCTTCTCCAACTCCCCCATCAGGGACCTTGGAGCTCAGTCCAATGGTTGATTTTGAGCTTCTGCCTCTGTATTTGTCAGGCTCTGCCTGAGCCTCTCAGGAGACAGCCATATCAGGCTCCCATCAGCAAACACTTTCCGGCATCCACAACAGTGTCTGGGTTTGGTGGCTGTATATGGGATGGATCCCCAGGTGGGGCAGTCTCTGGATGGCCTTTCCTCAGTCTCTGTTCCACACTTAGTCTCCATATTTCCTCTTGTATTTTGTTCACCCTTCTAAAAAGCACTGAAGCATCCACATGCATTGATGTTTTGCCTGCATGTATGTCTGTGTGAGGGTGTCATATCCTCTAGAGCTGGAATTACAGGCAATTGTGGCTCCCATGTGGGTGCTGAGAATTGAATCCAGGTCCAGTGCTCCTAATCACACATGCATTTTGAGTAATGTGTTGTCCTTATTTTAAAGCCATGCTTCATTATTTATTAGATGAATGAAAGCGTATTTCATTCTGACAATGACTTTCTCAGCCCCCCAGTTAGTCCTAATAACGTTCTCTCCTTGCGGTCCATTTTACTTCCTCCATCCTAATGGAAAGGTAGAATAGGTGCCCGGGGATGGTTCTGAGAAATAAATGTTTTATACCATTATATTGTGTGAACTTAACCCACCAAAGAAACGTGATAGGCTTATGAACTTAGCTGACCCAGTAATATTGCACACAGTAGACTCGAAGAAATGGGTCTACTAATACTAATTCCTAAGATTCAGATTACCCAGGGAAATGTCTTGCCAGTGTCCCTATCTGACTCATAGTAAACACATGGCAAGTTTCCTTCCATTGCTCTCTGGAAATAACGCTGAAAGGAACAGCGACTTTTCACGAGCATTGACCCTTCTAAGGGATCTATCCCCAAGATGTCAGTGAGCTGCTCAAAACAGTCTGTCTCCTTCCTTCCTTCCTTCTTTCCTGCCTTTCCTTCCTTCCCTTCCTTTCTTTCTTTCCTTCCCTCCCTCCCTCCTTCCTTCCTTCTCTCCCATCCTCCCCCCTCTCTTTCTCTCTCTCTTCTTTTTCTTTTTGAGACAGAGTCTTACTATGTGGAATAGGCTGGCCTCAAACTCAGAGATATCCCTGCCTCCTGAGTGCTGGGTTTAAAGAACTGTGCCATCATGCCTGGATTAGGTTTTATTGGCCAGGGAGATGGATCCGTGGGTAGGAGTTTTGTTGTACAAACACAAGGGCCTGAATTCAGGTTTTCATCACCCACAGAAAAAGCTAAGAATGGCTCTCCTTACCCCCTTTTTATTTCAGGTCCACAGGGGATACGGACAAGAGGCTTCCTAGGGATTTTTGCCCATTAGTCTGTTCAGGGAGAGACACTGTCTTACATAATAATAAAAAAAAGATGATGGTTATAAAAGCAAATGGTTCACACATATGACGGGAAGCATCCAAATCATTTGGGATTTACAGCTTCTCCTGATTCAAATCCATCAAATTTATTCTTCATTGTTTTATTCTTTGAGAATTTTGTTTAATGTGTTTTTATTTACTCTCTGCCCCAATACCCAGATCCACCTGATCAATCCTTATTCAGCCAACTCTGTGCCTTTGGAAAAACTCAAGACCAGTGGATGCTGCCCGTATATTCTCGGGTACATTCTCTTCCGCTGGAGCGTGCTTGGCTCACAGAGGTGACCTCTTAGAGAAAAAAGTCTCTTCTTCTCCTAGCATCTAACTATTGCCAATAGTTCCATGGCTAGGGGTAGGATTTCATATCCAATTCCCATCCTGATGATAGAATTTTATCAGGTATGGGTTTGCACAAGTCTGATGCATGCTGTTACAACTGCTATGAATTCATAGTGAGGCTCCCCTGCCATGTCCAGAAGACACTGATTCCTTGTAGTCATCCACTGCCTCTGGCTCTGACAGTCTTTCCATCCCCATTACTGTAATGAACCCTGAGCACTGGGAGTTGGGGTATACATGTATGTATATACACATATATGTGTATATATATTATACACACATATACATATATGTGTACACACACACACACACACACACACACACACAAACATGGTTCCAGATGTGAGTTTCATCTTGTAGATGAGGACCTAAATCCAATCAGAATGTTGGTTACTCCTATGATGTTCGTGACACTATTGTACCAGTGAGCACAATCATTATTGCTGTTTGTCTGGTTCAACGCTGGGAATAATTGATGATGATTTTTCTCCTCTGACTGAATGCACAGTCTTTTCCAGATCCAGAACTATGAAGGCTTTCCAGAAGGAGTGAAGCTTTTAGGTTAATAGCAGTTTTGTTTCTCCTTGTTCTCTGACTCAAAAATGTATTGTCTTCAGCAGCAGGGAGTACGTTCTAGAAACTAGAACTAGAACTTTCTAGTTCTGGAGGGCAATCATGAGCAGTGGCAATAGCCTGTAATATTTGGGGGTATATAGGACTTCATTGTCCAATGTTTTTCTTATTAGCTAAATAATACCTCATTGTGTAAATACACTACATTTTCATGTGGTGACCATCAGGCTCTTTCCATTTCTTGACTATTTTGAATAGAACAACACTGAACATGAGTAAGCAAGTATCTTTAGAGTGGGATACAGAGTCCTTTGGGTAAATGCCCAAGAGTGGTACAATTGGACCATGGAGTGGGTCTACTTTTAGATTTTTGAGGAATCTCCACATGAATTTTCATTGTAATTACATCAGATTTTGCTCCATCAGTGACTAAGTGTTCCACTTTCCCAAAATTCCCAAAATTTGTTGTCTGCTTTTTTTTTTTTAATTATCAGTCATCTTGACTGGTATGAGATAAAATAGTGTTAATTTGCACTCCTTTGATTACTAAGCATGGTGAACATTTTTAAAAAATATTCCTTAGTCATTTGTATTTCATCTTTTGAGGACTTATAACTGGGTTGTTTGTTCATTGAGGCTTAATTTTTTTTGAATTCTGGGTATGTTCTAGATATTAAACCTCTGTCAGATATACAGTTGCTAAAGATATTTTTCTCATGCTGTAGCCCGTCTCTTGGCCTGAGTGATGGTTTACTTTGTTGTGCAAAACCTTTGTAGTCTTATGAGGTCTCATTCATTAATTGTTGTTCTTAATACCTACTCTATTATGGCCCCTTTCAGAAAGTCCTTTCCTGTGCCAATGAATGCAAGTATATTGCCTACTTTCTTTTCTATCTGCCTCGGAGTATTGTGGGTTTTTTGCTGAGGTCCTTGATCCATTTGGAATTGAGTTTTGGGCTAAGTAAGTTTCATTCTTCCACACATCGTTATCCACTCTGAAGCAATGTTTGTTGAAGGTACTATTTTTTCTCCAACATGGATGGCTAGCTTCCTTTTCAAAATTCAAGTGGCTATAGAACTGTGAGTTCCTATGTGGAGGCTTAATTCTATTCTATTGATCAATGGGCCTGGTTTTATGCCAGGAGCATAGTGTTTTCATCACCACAACTTTGGAATATAACAAGATCTGGAATGGTGAAATCTAGCAATTTTTGGTTGATCAGCATGGTTTTGGCTATCCTTAATATTTTGTATTTAATTAGGAAATTTAATATTATTTTTCCAATTTCTATAAAGAACCACACTGGAAATTGGGTGAGGATTGTGCTGAATCTGTAGATTGTTTTTGGCAGGATGCCATTTCACAATATTAATTCTAACAATACATGAGCATGGGAGGTTTTCTCATTTTCTTGCATCTTCTCCAATTTATTTTCTTCAGTGTCTTAATGTTTACATTTACATGTATCTCCTTCTTGGTTAAAGTTATTCCAAAATATTTTATTTTGAGGCTATTATGTAAGGTATTGTTTCAATGATTTCTTTCTAAGTGCATTTTCCATATAAAAAGGCGACCAGTTTTCATGTGATAAGTTTGTATCTTAATACTTCTAAATGCTTTGATCAAATGTAGGAGTTTTCTGGTGGAGTCTTTCTGTCTTTTATGGCCAGAATCATATTGTCAGCAAATAAGGGTACTTTGACTTCTCCCTTTCCCATTTGTATCTCCTTTATCTCCTTTACTTGTCTCCTTTCTCTAGCTAAGACTTCAAGTATTGGCCCACTTGTGCTGAGGAGCCAGTGGGAGGTGGGCTCCAGACACAGGGACTGAGGAAAAGCTGGGAGATAAGAGCCTGCCTGCTTCCACCTGTGGCCAGAGACCCCCACCTGACCCAGGAAGCCTCCAAATACAAGCAGTGCAGGAAGAAAGCTACCTGCCCACTTGTGCTGAGGAGCCAGTGGGAGGAGGGCTCCAGACACAGGATCTGAAGAACAGCTGGAAGAGAGAACTGGTCTCCCAAGATTATTGGCATCTGAGCTGGAAGGAAAGACAAGCCACAGTCAGAGAGAGAAAGACCAGCTAACACCAGAGATAACCAGATGGCGAAAGGCAAGGGCAAGAACATAAGGAACAGAAACCAAGACTACTTGGCTTCATCAGAACCCAGCTTTCCCACCACAGCCAGCCCTGGATACCCCAGCACACCAGAAAAGGAAGACTCAGACTTAAAATCACTTATCAAGAGGATGATAGAAGATTTTAAGGAAATAAATAACTTCCTTAAAGAAATACAAGAGAACATAGGTAAACAACTGGAAGCCATTAAAGAGGACACACAAAAATCCCTTGAAGAATTACAGGAAAACACAATCAAACAAATGAACAAAACCATTCAGGAATTAAAAACAGAAATAGAAACAACAAAGAAATCACAAAGGGAGACAACCCTGGAGTTAGAGAACATAGGAAAGAAATCAGGAGTCATAGATGCAAACATCACCAACAGAATACAAGAGATGGAAGAGAGAATCTCAGGTTTAGAAGATACTATAGAAAACATGGACACAACAATCAAAGAAAACACAAAATGCAAAAAGCTCCTAACACAAAACATCCAAGATATCCAGGATGCAATGAGAAGACAGAACCTGAGGATAATAAGCATAGAAGAGAGTGAATACTCCCAACTTAAAGGACCAGTAAATATCTTCAACAAAATTATAGAAGAAAACTTCCCTAACCTAAAGAAAGAGATGAACATAAGCATACAAGAAGCCTACAGAACACCAAATAGACTGGACCAGAAAAGAAATTCCCTCCCGTCACATTATAGTCAAAACACCAAATATACAAAACGAGGAAAGAATATTAAAAGCAGTAAGGGAAAAGGGGAAAGTAACATATAAAGGCAGACCTATCAGAATTATACCAGACTTCTCACCAGAGACTATGAAAGCTAGAAGATCCTGGGCAGATCTCATACAGACTCTAAAAGAACACAAATGCCAGCCTAGGCTGCTATACCCAGCAAAACTCACAATAATCATAGATGGTGAAACCAAAATATTCTATGACAAATCCAAATTTGCACAGTATGTTTCCACAAACCCAGCCCTACTAAGAATAACATGGGAAACGCCAACTCAAGGAGGGAAACTACACCCTAGAAAAAGCAAGAAAGTAATCTTTCAACAAACTCAAAAGAAGATAGCCACACAAACAATATAAACAACATCAAAAAGAACAGGAAATAACAATCACTATTCTTTAATAACTCTTAACATCAATGGTCTCAACTCCCCAATAAAAAGACATAGACTGACAGACTGGATCCATAAACAGGACACAGCATTTTGCTGCATCCAGGAAACGCACCTCTGTGTTAAAGAAAAACACTACCTCAGAGTAAAGGGCTGGAAAACAATTTTCAAAGCAAATGGCCCCAAGAAACAGGCTGGAGTAGCCATTCTAATATCAGATAAAATTGACTTTCAACCAAAATTCATCCAAAAAGATGAGGAAGGACACTTCTTACTCATCGAAGGAAAAAGCTACCAAGAAGAACTCTCAATTCTGAACATCTATGCCCTGAATACAGGAGCTCCCACTTTCATAAAAGAAACTCTACTAAAGCTCAAAGCACACATTGCACCTCACACAGTAATAGTGGGAGACTTCAACACCCCACTATCAACAATGGACAGATCTTGGAAACATAAACTAAACAGAGACACAGTGAAACTAACAGGTGCTATGAACCAAATGGGTTTAACAGATATCTATAGAACATTTCATCCTGCATCAAAAGAATATACCTTCTTCTCAGCACCTCATGGTACCCTCTCCAAAATTGATCATATAATTGGTCACAAAACAAACCTCAACAGATATAAGAAGATTGAAATAATCCCATGCCTCCTATCAGATCACCACGGATTAAGGCTGGTCTTCAATGGCAACAACAACAACAGAAAGCCCACATACACATGGAAGCTGAACAATGCTCTGCTTAATGATAACTTGGTCAAGGAAGAAATAAAGAAGGAAATTAAAGATTTCCTAGAATTCAATGAAAATGAAAATACAACTTACCCAAACCTATGGGACCCAATGAAAGCAGTGTTAAGAGGAAAACTCATAGCTCTGAATGCCTCCAAAAAGAAACTGGAGAGAGCATATCCTAACAGCTTAACAGGACATCTGAAAGTTCTGGATCAAAAAGAATCTAATACATCTAAGAGGAGTAGAAGGCAGGAAATAATCAAATTAAGGGCTGAAATCAACCAAGTGGAAACTAAAAGAATTATACAAAGAATCAACAAAACCAGGAGCTGGTTCTTTGAGGAAAATCAACAAGATAGATAAACCCTTAGCCAGACTAACCAGAGGGCTCAGAGATAGTACCCAAATTAACAAAATTATAAATGAAAATGGAGATATAACAATAGACTCTGAGGAAAATAAAAAAATCATCAGATCCTACTACAAAAGCCTATATGCAACAAAATTGGAAAATCTGGAGGAAATGGACAAGTTTCTAGACAGATACCAATTACCAAAGTTAAATCAGGATCAGATAAACCATCTAAACAGTCCCATAACCCCTAACGAAATAGAAGCAGTCTTTAAAAGACTCCCAACCAAAAAAAGCCCAGGACCAGATGGGTTCAGTGAAGAATTCTATCACACCTTCAAAGAAGACCTAATACCAATACTCTTCAAGCTATTCCATAAAATAGAAACGGAAGGAACACTACCCAATTCATTCTATGAGGCCACAGTCACACTGATACCAAAGCCCCACAAAGACCCAAGAAAGAAAGAAAACTTCAGACCAATTTCCCTTATGAATATCGATGCAAAAATACTCAAAATTCTTGCAAACCGAATCCAAGAACACATCAAAACGATCATTCACCATGATCAAGTAGGCTTCATCCCAGGGATGCAGGGATGTTTCAATACCCAGAGATCCATCAATGTAATCCACTACATAAACAAACTCAAAGAAAAAAACCACATGGTCATTTCATTAGATGCTGAAAAAGCATTTGACAAAATTCAACATCCCTTCATGATAAAAGTCTTGGAAAGATCAGGAATTCAAGGAGCATACCTAAACTTAGTAAAAGCAATATATAGCAAACTAGTGGCCAACATCAAACTAAATGGAGAGAAACTCAAAGCAATCCCATTAAAATCAGGGACTAGACAAGGCTGCCCTCTCTCTCTCTACTTATTCAATATAGTACTTGAAGTTCTAGCTAGAACAGTCAGGCAACAGAAGCAAATCAAAGGGATACAAATTGGAAAGGAAGAAATCAAAATATCACTATTTGCAGATGATATGATGGTATACTTAAGTGACCCGAAAAACTCCACCAGAGATCTGCTACAGCTGATAAACAACTTCAGCAAAGTAGCTGGATACAAAATTAACTCAAGCAAATCAGTAGCCTTCCTATACTCGAAGGATAAACAGTCTGAGAAAGAAATTAGGGAAATGACACCCTTCACAGTAGTCACAAACAATATAAAATATCTTGGTGTGACTCTAACCAAACAAGTGAAAGATCTGTATGACAAGAACTTCAAGTCTCTGAAGAAAGAAATTGAAGAAGACCTCAGAAGATGGAAAGATCTCCCATGCTCATGGATTGGCATGATTAACATAGTTACAATGGCCATCCTGCCGAAAGCAATATACAGATTCAATGCTATCCCCATCAAAATCCCAACTCAATTTTTCATAGACCTAGAAAAAGCAATTCTCAAATTCATATGGAATAACAAAATCCCAGGATAGCAAAAACTATCCTCAACAATAAAAGTTCTTCCGGGGGAATCAGCCTCCCTGACCTCAAGCTGTACTACAGGGCAGTAGTGATAAAAACTGCATGCTATTGGTACAATGACAGGCAGGTAGGTCAATGGAATAGAATTGAAGACCCAGAAATGAACCCACACACATATGGTCACTTGATCTTCGACAAAGGAGCTAAAACCATACAGTGGAAAAAACCCAGCATCTTCAACAAATGGTGCTGGATCAACTGGTGGTCTACATGTAGAAGAATGAGAATTGATCCATTCCTATCTCCCTGTGCAAAGCTCAAGTCCAAGTGAATCAAGGACCTTCACATTAAACCAGATACACTGAATCTAATAGAAGAGAAAGTGGGGAAGAATCTCGAACACTTGGGCACAGGGGAATTGTTCCTGAACAGAACACCAATGACTTGTGCTGTAAGATCAAGAATTGACAGGTGGGACCTCATAAAATTACAAAGCTTCTGTAAGGCAAAGGACAATGTGAATAGTGCAAAACGGCAACCTACAGATTGGGAAAAGATCTTTACCAATCCTACATCTGATAGAGGACGAATATCCAAAGTATACAAAGAACTCAAGCAGCTAGACTCCAGAGATCCAGATAATCCTATCAAAAAATGGGGAAGTGAGCTAAACAGAGAATTCTCAACTGAGGAAACTCGAATGGCTGAGAAGCACCTAAAGAAATGTTCAGCATCCTTAGTCGTCAGGGAAATGCAAATCAAAACAACCCTGAGATTTCACCTCATACCAGTCAGAATGGCTAAGATCAAAAACTCTGGTGATAGCAGATGTTGGTGAGAATGTGGAGAAAGAGGAACACTCCTCCATTGCTGGTGGCAATGCAAGATGATACAACCTCTCTGGAAATCAGTTTGCACACCCTCAGAAAAATGAACATAATACTACCTGTGGACCCAGCTATTGCACTCCTGGGCATATACCCAGAAGATGCTCCAACATGTAATAAAGACACATGTTCTACTGTTAGGAGCCAGGCCCTAACACCCTCCTTGGAATCTGCCTGAGCCTCCACACTGTCCTTGGGAATCTGAGACTTTCTGAGGGCCAGTTGTGTTTGCACAAGATAAGCTGGAGATGCCTGGAGCCAGGATCTTCACACAGTTCCTGGGAATCTGACCCTAGTGACCTTCTGAGAGCTAGCTGTGTTTCCTCAAGACTAAACTGTCCTTCCCACCTCCTGGAAATAGACGGATCATAAAACAGTTTGACACCGGATGGTCTGGCTTGTTTAACCATGACGGAGGGGGGGGGGATAAGCCTTCCTTCCCCTCCCCTCTACATTCCTTTTTCTTTAAAAGCAAACGTGTGTAAAAAATAAAGTGAGACCTGGAAGGAACTTTGCCTCCTTTCTCTCTCCTGCCCGTTTTTCTTTCAGGCTTTGTCCTCTTCGATCCTCACGAATAACTAAGTCCTGCAGGTCGGGACATTCCACTATGTTCATAGCAGCCATATTCATAATAGCCAGAAGCTGGAAGCAACCCAGATGTTCCTCCACAGAGGAATGGATACAGAAAATGTGGTACATTTACACAATGGAATACTACTTAGCTATTAAAAACAATGACTTCATGAAATTCGTAGACAAATGGATGGATCTTGAAAATATCATCCTGAGCGAAGTAACGCAGTCACAAAAGAATGAACATGGTATGTACTCACTGTTAAGAGGTTATTAGCCCAAAAGTTTGAAATACCGAGTTACTTCACAGCAACAGTAGTTCTGAGTGTGAAGTCCCAAATGGAGGGCTTGGAGAAGGGACTGAAGGAGCTGAGGCAGTGTGCAGCCCCAGGGAGGGAGCAACAGTGGCAACTGGTCTGACCTCCTGATACTTCAGGAGACTGATCCACCAAGGAAAGAATACAAATGGAGAGACCCATGGTGCTGGCCACAAATGAGGCAGAGGAGAGTCTTGTTAGCCATCAGGGGGAGGAGAGGCCCTAGGGCCTGAGGGTGTTAGATGCCCCAGTATAGGAGAATGCCAAGGAGGGAAGACAAGAGTGGGTGGGTGGGTGCGTGGGTGGGGGAATACCCTCAGAGTCACGGGGGAAGGAAGGGGATAAGGGGGTTCCAAAGGGGAGACCTGGAAAGATGGAAACATTTGAAATGTAAATAAAATATCAAAAGAGAGGCCCTTGGGCCTGAGGATGTTAGATCCCCCAGTATAGGAGAATGACAAGGAGGAAAGACGAGAGTGGGTAGGTGGGTGGGAGGTGGGTTGGAGAATATCCCCATATTGGCAGCGGGAAGGCGGAGGGAATGGGGAGGTTCCAAAGGGGAGATCTGAAACATTTGAAATGTAAATAAAATATGAAAAAAAAAAAAGACTTCAAGTATTGTGGAATAGGTGTGTAGAGAGTGGACATCCTTGTCTTGTTCCTGACTGAGTGGAAATGCTTTTCAGTTATCACCATTTGGGTAATGTTGATTTGGTATTCCTATCTACTGACGTTATTATGTTGGGATATGTCCTCTGTATCCCACACTCTTTCTCCAGGACCTTTATTATGAATGGATGTTGGTTGGATTTTGTTCAAGGTCTATTCTCCATCTAATGAGATGATTATATGGTTTCTATCGTTTATGGAATTATATTTATTGATTTATATATGAGCCATTCTTGCAACTCTGGAAAGAATCCGACTTGATCATTGTGGATGATCTTTTTGCAGTGTTCTTGAACTTGGTTTCCAAGTGTTTTATTAAAACGTTTTATGTCTATGTTCATTGATTTTTTATGTAGGCACATAATGCTGTGAGTTTTCTTTTTATAACTGCATTTTGATCATGGTGGATGATCTTTTTGAAGTATTCTTGAACTTGGTTTCCAAGTATTTTGTTAAAAATTTTTATGTCAATGTTCACTGATTTTTTTTTTATGTAGGCACATAATGCTGTAAGTTTTCTTTTTATAACTGCATTTTTTTTTCATTTCACTCAATTCTGGGAAATTTTAAATTTTCTACTTGATTTCTTGCTTCATTCAATTTTGTTCAGTTGTGTTTTGTTTAGATTCCATGAGTTTGTGTTCTTTTGTTGTTGATATCCAGCTTTAATCTATAGTGGTCAGATAAAATGCAGGATGTAATTTCAATTTCCTGTATTTTCTGAGACTTGCTGTGAGTCCTTTGATTATGAACACCTGTCCAATCCCTTCTGGTCTTCATAGTCTCCACTGAGAATCTGCGCTTATGATGATGAACCTGCCCTTGGACGTGACTTAGTCTTTCTCTCTGGCTGTTTTCAATATCTTTTGTTGTTGCTGTTCTGAACATTTAGTGTTTTGATGTGAGGAAAGGCGTTTCTTCTCTAGACATGTTTACTTGGTGGTGTTTCTGTGTTCCTGGCAGACCTTGAGAGGTGTCTCTCACCTCAGATTAAGGAAGTTTCTTCTGTGGTTTTGTTGCAAAAATGTTTTTTCACCTTTGATCCAAGTCTCTTTTTCTGTACCTATATTTGTTAAGTTTGGCGTTTGTATAATATCCAAATTCCTGCATGTTCTGTTCTCAGAATTATTTGGATAGATTTTTTTTTTCTAATTCCTCTGCTTTGTCTTTAAGACTTCATCTTTTCTCTTCCACCTGATCCAATATATAGGAGATATTGTTTACTGATTTTTTGTTTGAATTCCTAGATTTTTAATTTTAAATCTTAATTCATTTTCATTTTTTTCAGAGATTCTATCAAATTCTATTTTCATTTCATGATTTATTCTCATAATTTCATTCAACTGCAGGTTTTGTGTCCATTCTGGCACTTATTTATATCTTTCAAGAATTCTTTGGTTATTTTCAATGTTGCTATTTTGATTTTGCTTTTCTAAGGGGACATTACTATGGACATACTAATTTTTCATGGAGACTTAGAATTTTGGTTAATTCATGGTCGTGCAATTGTAATGGGACCTAAGCATCTGCAGCCAGGTGGTAGGTACAGTTCATTGTTATGGAAATCTTGTTTCTTGTTGAGCAGGTGTTTGAAACTGCCTGTTATATATTTAGTTTTAGGTGGTAGGCCAGCTGCACGGAGCTTAGGGCTCAGTCCTTGGGCAATTCAGGGCTAAAGTTTGAATTGGGTATGAGAAGCAGTCTTGGCTTGGCTCAAGTTAACTGAGGATTTTCAGCACAGGAGCTGACCTGTAGTGGGAGAAGGTTTTCACAGTCAATCTTCAGGAGTCTGAGGGAGATTCTCAGGACTTTTCCTCAGGCAAAATTGATGATGAAAGTCTGGGGTAACTAAATCAAGAGGAAGGTTAGGGTACTAAGGGTAAACGGCAGTTGTGGGACATGTGGTCCTCAATCGAGTTGCAGGGGTAGGTGGAGTAGTTGATGTGTATCTGGTGTCCCTACCTGATAAAAAGTGGTCTTCAGGTCATGGAGATGGGTGGAAATTGCAGGGTGAGTCTAGTGTTTGCCTAGAAAAGGGGCCATGAGTATGTAATATGGGTGGATGGGGTTGGTTGAGATGGGTGGAGTTCATGGGGGTGGCAGGGGTTGGAGGGGGTTCATATTACCTGTCTGGAGATAAGGGGCTTTTCAAGGGCACTTAGCCAGGGTGGATGAGGTTAGTGTAGAGAGTTGGGCCTCTCTACCTGAAGAGGGGTGTGCTGAAGGGGGCACAGGAAGGCAGGTGCTAGATACGTTTTTAGCTCCTTTAACAGTCATCAAGATTGAGATGTCCAAGAGCCAATTGACATTTAAGCCATAGCAGCATCTAGAGTTCTGAAGGGCTAATTCCAGGATAGATGATGAAGACAGGTGAGAGGACCAGTTTTAGGGATAGGAGCTGAGTAGATGGACAGGAATTTTGGTCTGCTCATCTGTAATTTGTGCTTAGCATTGTCTTTCATTTCTGTTCCTGCAGGTGTGGTCTATGAATTTTATGTTAAATTATATTCCACATTATTATCTCATTTTCTGTTTAGACTGTAGTGCTTTATGTTTTTAGTGCTTGGTCTTATCCCTAGCAGGTGGTTGGGGGAGGGGAGTGTCAACTAATAGTCAATATATGACTTAACATGTTGGGATATATTTTTCTGATATGTAATTTTAAAACTATATATATTCTTGATAGTTTGTGGCTAGTTTGCTTAAAACCATATGCTGTTCTTCTGTATTATTGAATCTAACTGAAAATACTTCACAGTTTCTTGCTCTCATCATTTCAGAGACAGAGTCGGTTGGAACTCTGTGAGTTTGAGGCCAGACCAGTCTACATAGTGAGTTCCAGGTCAACTGGCACTTCACAGAGGCCCTGTCTCAAAGAAGGGACAAAGTTTCTTGCTTTGTGTCAGGGGGAAATTCAACAGGGAAACTCCCCCCAAACCCCCAGAGGCATTGAAATAAGGAGTATCTGCTCTTGAGGTGACATCAGTGTGGAAGGGAAATGAATGAGAAAGAAGTGGAATGTCGTACATGAGTAAACCTGCCATAATGGAAACCATTACTTTGTATGCAGACCTAAAAAGAAAAAATGTCAGAAAAAAAAAAATCAAACTCAAAAACAAAAGAGTATCTACCAATGGGAAATGAAGCAAAGAGCAAGTGGGGGCACTTTTGCTATGTTTCTTGTGACTGAAAAAAAAAAAAACTATAGAAAATTCAAATTTAAACTAGTCAAGATAAAAGCTATATTAGATGAAGCAAAAATACTTTTTCTGTCTTATGCACTGTTAGGACCTGGTATAGAATTTAAAGGATGGTGTAAAAATAAATCTCTAGGGTGCCTTGTTCAGGATTAATGATTTCAAAGCCTTGATGGTTGAGTATGAAGCCTTCAGGGACCTTTTAGCATGGGGGCTGCATACTATATATATTGCACACCAAAATAGTTGGCTTTGCATGGAGAAAAAAAATATGTATGCATATGTACCCATTAAGAACTCCACCATTGGAGGCTAAGGAGTTCACTCATTGTGTTTAGAGCACTTTTTGCTCTTGAAGAGGACCTGGGTTCAGTTTCCAGAACTCACATGGTGAATTACAAGTGATTGTAACTCAAATTTCAAGAAATCTGATACCCTCTTTTACCTCTGTGGGTACCAGGAATGTAGGTGGTACACAGACATACATCCAGTTAGTATACTTGTACACATAAGTGTTGCAGGATAGTTGCTCACACTGTGAACTCCGTGCTGTTTAGTGGAAAAGCCTATTTCTAGTTGTGGTGTGGCTCAGCCCGAGCACACACCTTTCATCCAAAAGCTTTCTGCTTAAATATTGTAAAGAGGCTTAAATAAAGTCAACCATAGGTCAAGAAGAGGAGCAAGCAACCAGTTGACAGGGAGTAAACACAGGAAAAAACAAACCACAGGAAGTAAGAGGAAGTCAGAGGAAGGCAGAGGAAGTAGAAAGGAGGGGCATTCAGTTTGAAGAGTTATAGAAGTGGGCTTAAGGAACTCTCTTCACATCTTTTCTACAGATGTTTTTGCATGCTGCTGCACTGGAGTGAAGCACGCTCTCTTCTTATCACTGAAGATTCATTTATGTGGGATGTTGAAACAGATACTCACCAGACAGAACAGCCACTGACCAGTGCTTATCCCTACATAAAACCTCTGGATTTGAACTCTGAAGGGAAAGGCTGTAGGCATTCTCTGGAGTGACTAGCAATCCAGAAAGATTTTACATGACAAATGTGCTGGCTAGTTCTTTGTCAACTTGACACAAGATAGAGATAGATATCCAGGAGGAGGGAATCTCTGCTGGAAAAAAAAAAAAAAAGCCTCCAGAAGGCAAGACTGTAGGACATTTTCTTGATCAATGATTGATGTGGGAGAGCCCAGCCCACTTTGGGTGGTGCCTCCCCTGGCTGGTGGTTGTGGGTTGTATGAAAAGGCAAGCTGAGCTGACCACCAGAAGCAGCAGGCCAGTAAGCAGTGTTCCTCTGCAGTTCTGCATCAGTTCATGTATCTAGGCTCCCTCCCTGTGTTTGTTCAGTGATAGACTGTGATATCAAAGAGTAAGGCAATGATTGCCTTTTCAGCAAAATTGACTTTTATCAATGTTTTATCACAGCAGCAGGGAAGCCAAGTAGGTCCACAGTATTACTTAAGCAGAATTAATGATTAACAAATTAATGATAACGTTATCATCAGTATGTTAACATGTTATTTTGGAATTTTTACCTTAGTCATGGATTTTCGTTTTCATAATAAACCTATCTAGGAATGTACCTAATATGTTATCCAAATAGATCTTAAGACTGAGCAAGCTTAACTAATATTTTATAATAATGCCAAAAAAAAAATAAAAAACAAACAAACAAAAAAACCCAACAAAACCAGTAGTGCTATGGTCAGAAGGATTATGCTCTACCTTCATGTATTGACACATCCAGATGTCCAAAATCCTGGCATCAAGATGTGTGACCTTTGAGACATGAGCAGGTCATGAGGAAGAAGCCCCATAAGTGGAATTAATGCCTTTAGATAAGCACACAAAAAATACTTCCTTGTCAATCTACCATGTAAAAACAAATCTAGAAGACACCATCCATAAGTCAAATGATGGCAGATTTGTCACATCAATTATCTTGGACATTCTGTTGTTTATGAATTTCCCATCTCATAACAAATTTTATGACAAAATAAACGTAAAAAAGCAATTGGCTTAATCATAATTACATAGTTTGGAAGACCAGAAGTTCAGAATGGATTGAAATGGGCCAAAATCAATACTATGCTCATTTTTTTTTTTGAAGGGTTGAGAGCAGACTGTTTCCTAGCTTTGACAGTCTCTAAACACTGTCAGTTTACCATAGCAATGGTCTCTCACTCCACCTTCAGAGCCAACAGCATAGCACCTTTAGCTTTCTGTCTGTCAGTGATGCTCTTGTCTTCTCTAATGAGGAACTCCAGGATTAGGTGAGGCTATCTGCTTAACCCAGAAAAATCTCTACATCTTAAGATCCTTAACCACACAGGAAGGACCCTCTGTGACGTGAGGTAACAGGTATAGAAGTTTGGGGACTGGGACAAGTGTGTCTTTGGAGACATTATGCTGCTTATTTGTGAAACAGTCATGGCTTCAAGAGCCATATTGAAGACAGGCTTGTTTTGCTACAAAAGCTGTGGTGTTTTGTCTCATAATATATTGTATTTTATGGTCTTCACTCATTTAGCATCTCTTTGATATTAGTCATTGGAAATATGTGTGGGCAGCAATGACTAACCCAAATGGGCTTTTTTTCCCTTTTGTATTCAATTAGTCACAAATTTTTGTCTTCTGAACAAACTCTTAATTTTAAAAGTTTGGAGAAAGAAGCAAATCTCCTAGGTGGTATTACCATCGCTCTAGCTGTATACCCCGTTCCTTCACACTGCGACTTCCTGCAGAGCAACCTGGCCACAGGTCATAGCATCTCAGATGTCACTTGGTTGGGTGAAGAGTACGGTTCTCACAAGACCCAATTTCGTCTCTAGGACTGAAAACCTCATTTATATCAGTTATTGGACATAGGGATGCACGTGGATATAATCAGGACGACTTCGACATTTACACAGTTAAGTGGAGTTAGTCTTAGTCCTCCATCTTTTTATAATGTGTGTCTAATTAAGCCTCGGTAATGTTTCAGACTTATTCACTTCACTCTTACCTCTTTGGAACTTCCTTAAACTGGAAGATATTTTTCTCAACCTTATAGATTACTTTCCTATTTAGCTGACACCTACAGATATTTCAGCTGTAAATCATGCTAGTACTTCTTAGCTTGAGTTCTTGACTCTGAATTTTCTTATATTAGGGCTCACAGAGCAATTTATTGCCTTTTCTGACTTCTCAGAGCAAGCCAAACACAAGTGTTCTTTTCAGTTTCGGGCAAACCTTATACCAGGCCGCTGTGGCAACTCTCTGGCATATTGCCTGGAAACAGTCAGAGGTAAATGGATGGTAAGTGATTATTCATATCTTTAGAACCCATAAGAGCTGTATTACTAATGTAGAAACTGAAAGATTTTAAATTAGTAGTGCTCTCAGGAGTAATTTTTGACCTTTGCTCTTCTTATTTTTTCTTGTTTTTACAGAAATTTCCAGCAGATCATTTGGCTATATCTTCTGTCACTTACAGGGAACTTAGACATAGTAACCTCTTGCCCAAAAGCTTATCTGGAAGGTGAAACTATTAGTCTCAACCTCATTGGCTAAATTAGAACATTTACTGAATTGTACTATTACTATGTCTGGATCTTAGTGAATGGGTAACAGTAAGCTAAAGTTTTATGTTGTCCCAACAAAATGGGTCTCAAGGGTGGGTTGTCAATTATCCTGGTTTTCTGTTCGGGGATATTTTATTTTATTTTATTTTATTTTGTCATAGGGGTAAGCAACTGTGAGCTGCCAGGCAATACAGTGTTGACTGCCTACCTTTGTTGTATTTTAGAACCATTATATAGTTGTCATTAATCATTGAGCTAAACCCTGGGTCAGGACCCTGGATGCAGGGGAGAGGAGTGTGTAAATTACTTCTGGCATCAATAAGCTCCCATGAAGGTCCACCAGAGAAGTAGAATTTCTAAATAAAGGCTAATGGAAACTGTTGTGGTGTATCTACCAGAGAACACTGCCTGGACATGGGTTTAAGCCAATAGAAATCTTTATTAGCTGGATGGAGAGCACACTGGGTATTAAGGATCCTGGTGTACCACCAAGCCTTTATGAACAAAAACACCTGGGTTTTTTTTTGTCAACCCATATCCTGGGTTGACATATTTCAGTTAACAAGCACAGTCAAAAGCAGAACTACAGAAGTCAAAAAAAGCAAGGTTAGTACATTTAAGGACCTTCCCATAACTATGGACTTTGATGTTTTCATTTTGGCAGGTAGTGCCATCTATGTGCTGAGTTTAATGACCTGAATGGTACTTCAATCATGGAGTCAGTTGTGCCAAGGTCTTGGCACCTATTGCAGAAACCTAAAAATTAAAAAAAAAAAAATAGTGTAAGAATTGATAGCAATAGGTTTCAAATCAGATTGGTCCTTGAAGAAAGGAGTATTGATGTGATATTGGTGCCATGTTGATACAGAGTACCCATCAGGCTGAAGCACAAGGAGCCAAGATAGGAAACAATATACACAATGATAGGACAAAGATGAATGAATCTAACAGGAACAACAGAAGTTGTAGGAAAGAAAGAGGGTGGCAAGAAAGACCATGTTATTTGGAAAGATGGTAATGACTATATTCTCAAAAGAAAATTGCCAGCCAGACAAGAGCTGTCTGAGTTGAAGAAACCAGCCATGGGGCTGGTTATCACATTTCAAACAAGGATGTGGTTTTTTGTTTTTTTTTTTTTTTCCTGTTTGGTAAATGTGACAAGAAGCTGTGGTAAAGCAACTGCATTACAGATAACTAAAAATTTCCACCCTTTCGAAAATAACCTTCTTTGGTTTCATGCTTGGTAGTTGTGAAGTATGGCATTTCAAAATATCATGAACTTAATCCCTTTTATTTTGATTAAATGAGTTAAATTATGACATTTCATGCAGGTAGATTTCCATGGATGGAGATCATTGTGGTTTGTTGGCATCTACCCTTCTATCATGCTCCCTTTACCTCCTACTGATGCCAACATATATTATACATTGAAATGTAGATTTTTGTATATGATAGAAAATGTGACCCTGAATTGGGTTGTTGCTCTCTCTCTCTCTCTCTCTCTCTCTCTCTCTCTCTCTCTCTATATATATATATATATATATATATATATATATATATATATATATATGGTGTATATATATGAAGATATATACTTCTGTGGGAAAATGAAGAGTTTTAAGTTTCTTTAGTTTTATTATTTACCTTCCTTAGCCATAAGGTGTTTTTGAGGAACAGTTAAGTATACATTCCCTATTTTCTCCTTGTGGTTATCAGTGATAGGAATGAATTGCAATAATAGAGGTGTATTCTCAAGGATTCTGTGAAATGTACCCATCCCAGAAGAGAGTGATACCATGGAAGAAGACTGGGGTGGAGTGAGTCATCTGACTAACATATGAAATAAGCTAGTGGTGAAAAAAAAAGAGTGGAAACTCATCTGGGGCTACAAAATAAAGCATGTGAAAGAAAAGCCAAGGGAGTCTCATGGGAAGGGGGAAGGTGGTGCTATGACCTATAAATGTCACGGTTCTGGGGCAAGACTTTTCAGTCTCAGGCCTTCCCTCCATAGTTCTCTAGATCACTTTCACTTTCAAGAGTGCCTTTCTCTTTTTGAATAAATTGTCTCAGTTTCTATCACTATCTACGTGCTCTTGTACCACTTCTGTTTAAAACCAAAAAAAAAAAAAAAAAAAGAAAAGAAAAGTAAAAGAAAAGAAACTGTCAGCAGATGTCTTACGGACTCTGGTCCACACCTACAACATTTCATATTGGTTGGTCAGACTTTTTAATAAGTCTTGACTACTAACCGAATACTATAGAAAAGTAATACCTCCAAGTCATGTACAACAAACTGGTAACTTACTTACTGCATAGATAATAATCTGGCAATTTGAATGAGAATGGCCCCTGTAGGCTCTTCTATTTGAATTCTCAGTGTTGGGTAGTGACAGTCTTTGAGAGGGATTAGGAGGTGTGGCCTTGTTGGAGTGGGTGTGGCCTTCTTAGAGAAAGTGTGTTACTGAAGGTGGGCTTTGGGGTTCGGAAGCCCAAACTGGGCTCAGTGGCTCTCTTTTCCTGCTTTCTGAAGATCCAGATGTAGAATTCTTAATTCCCTAGCACCATTTTTGGTGCATGTCTCCATGCTCCCTGCCATGATGACATGGATTAAATGTCTGAAATTGTAAGCCAGCCCCAATTAAGTGCTTTTCCTAGTAAGAATTGCTGTGGTCTGTTGTGCCAGGAAGCATTCGTGAACTCCGAAAGACCACCAAGGAGCTGTCTCCGATGTAATAGCATTAGGGTCTCATTATTACAAGTTCGGGAGTGGGCTGTCCTTCAATCCAACCCTGACACAGCAGGACAGGAAGGGAAGATGGAGCAGCCTGAACCCTCAGCACTACAAGGTTTTAATAGGAAAGTGGGAGTAAATGAGTGGGTGAGAAAGGGCATGTCCAGTCTGTCAAGCACCTAAGAGAATGACTATAAGCCAACAGGTGGGTGCTCTGAAGCAAGACTGAGGCTGTCATAAATGGTCTGAATGTACTTGTGAAACAATCAGAGTAATCTTTGATTAACTGTTGCTAGGAAGTAGCTAGGGAGTAATTCTGGCCAAGGACAAGCCGTGAGGTTCTTCCTGGTATGTGGCAGCTTGAGTTCTACTGCAGGTCAAGTTCTCAGGCTTTTTTTTTTTTCTTTATTTTTTAAAATGGAGGCCGGACCCAAGATTGATGAGGTTTGGCATCTCATGGTCATGGTGTCTCTTCACAGCAATAGAACACTGAGATTATGCACAAGTCTGATACATTCATGTTTTTAACTCACACTTACCATGCCTAAATACACACTTGCTCTTACTTTATCAACATCCTTTATAATAGTTCATCAAGTTGCATGATTATACAATAGCCAGGATTGAATTTGGGAGCATGGATGGAGGGACCAATGTGAGGGTAGACTGCTTGGGCCTGAGCCCTGGCTTTTTAATTTAAACTGTTTTATAATCTCAAGAAATAAAAATTGGCTGGGCAGTGGTGGCGCACGCCTTTAATCCCAGCACTCGGGAGGCAGAGGCAGGCGGATTTCTGAGTTCGAGGCCAGCCTGGTCTACAGAATGAGCTCCAGGACAGCCAGGGCTACACAGAGAAACCCTGTCTCGAAAAACCAAAAAAAAAAAAAAAAAAAAAAAAAAAAAAAAAAAAAAAAAAAAAAAAGAACTACACACAACTTCTCAACAGAGACTCTGAAAGCCAGAATGGCCTGGGCAGATGTCTGGCTGACTCAAAGAGACCACAAATGTCAGCTTAGACTTCTATACCCAGCAAAACTTACAATCACCATAGATGGAGAAAACAAGATATTCCATGACAAAACCAAATTTAAACAATGCCTATCTATAAATCAAAAAAAATAAATAAATAAAAAATAAAAATTGTGTTTCAATTCCAGGGTCGCTGTAATGATTAAACTGCATATTAAGTACAGAGTGGGTATTATTTGTAGGAAAGTACAAATTAGTTTTTTGACAAAATGTAACAAGCTTAGTAGAGGGCCTGTCTAGCATGCACGGTGCCCTGGATTCAATCCCCATCACCACCAAAATAAAGTCCAGACAAGGCTTCTTAGGACCCTTGAGTCAAAAATGCTCTAGTTTGTAGTATTTTGGGATGTGAAGGGATGCTAATGTAGAAGACACATAGAATGTATATCCTTAGCTATAACAAAGAGGAAAGAAAAGGGACAATTATGAATATAGTGTATCAACACAGTATTTGGATTAAATAATTAGGAAAACATAAACTATTTAGATCGTTCCCATTGAAGGAAGATTTTAAACACTGTTTGCTGTTGCTTTCCTTATGGTAACTAGAAGTCTAGCACTATTGTCTTAGATTACAGGAAAAGATAAAGCTAAGGGTAAATCCGGTCATGATCACGTTACTCAAACTGCCATTTTCTTGAATGGCCAATTAAAATAGCATGATTATCCTTGATCATATTTGAACTTTGGAACACAAATATAAAGAAGGAAGAAAGTCTATTTACATTTGGCTAGTCCATCTGGCTGTCCTCTAGGCTAGGGACAAACATTTTTATTACTTCCTTATTAAATGCATGTGAACAGAACAATCCTTAAAACCACTAGGGAGGTTATTATAACAGCCTCCTGCAGTCTCTAGTGTGTATCATGATCCTCCAGTTATTTCAGCTTATCAGATAGAGCTAGTTTTCCTGGGAGACAAACACTTTCTTGTTGAGCATACCCTAGAAGCACCAAGAGAGATCTTCATGGTTAAAGATATGTTCTACTGTGTATCTGAAAGGAAACAAAGGAGGCAGGGCATTATGAGAACTCTCCCTCAACTATCAGGCCCAAACTGCATAGCAACCAAGACCTTTGTACATTCAGAAGTGATACTAATGCAAGCCTTCCAATGCCTTTGACAAGCCTTAGTTGGCAACACTCAAGATACTCCGCACCTAGGCAATTCCCATTTCTGTACAAATCCTTTTATTGCTCCACATGGGCTTATCATTTCCTGACTTTTTGAACTTAATAATACATTTAGAGAGGGCTTCATTTTAAAGATCATAGACTAGAGGCTGCCTCAGTGCGTGCCAATAAAGGAGAGAGTCAAAATAAGAAAAGTCAGAAGAAATACAGAGGAAAAGTTTTGAGTCTGGATTGGGGGAAGAAAAGAAGTAGAGGGGAGGGGAGAGAGAGAGAGAGAGAGAGAGAGGCAGCCAGAGCGACTGGTCCTACCTGGCAAACACTACTCTGCCTTCCCTTCATATCAGGCAGAAGGAACAAGGAAGAACTAGAAGGTTAGGAGGAGCTTGCCATTTCTGCTTGACTCCTCAGGTGGATTGACTAATCCTACCACCAAGGCACTGAAAGAAGAAGGTGGCCTGAAAGGGCAAGTACCCAGTGTACTCAGAAGCAGTTCCCCCTACCAGAAACTGAGGTGTGAGGCTGAACCCAAGCAAAGAAGGAATTGGTCCCCAGAGGACTTTGAGCAAGTTCTAGATGGTGGTTACAGGAATCTGAAATCCAGGGCCCACACAATCACTCTCCACTGTCACATCAGGAGCAAGCAATCTGAGCACAAGAGCAGAGTTGGGCAGATTACACCTTTCACCCACTAGAATTCAGCAAAGGGGAGCTGCTTAGGCCGATGCATGGGCACAGCTTCAAAGAAAGATTAAAGTAGTCCGAAGTCAGTACACGAACCTCCCACCTACACTGTAGGGAGCCTGAGAAGCTTCAGAAACCTGAGAAGGGTGTGGGTGAAGAGTGAGGATGGGGTGGATTGACCAAAGGTGGAGGAAATAAACAGCAGAAGTATGATAAACAATCTTCAACATCTGCCCCACCCTCCACAGGATGGAGGGCAAGTATGTAAAAGGTGAGCAAAGTCTTCTCAACAGGAAGAAGGAAGCACAGGAGATAGGCTTGGCTAGGAAGAAGCATAGGTCAAGAATTCAGTACGTGGTCTGCCCCCAGAGCTGATCCTGTGCCACAGAGCTCCATACCCAAATACTGCTGGGATAGAGCTGGTCTCCCAGGAGTGCTGGCACACCTGTGGGCACAGGTAATACCACCACTTCTGCTCAAATTTCTGGCCCAAGAGGGACCAGCCTAGAGTCATCATGTCACAGGAACCAAGGAACAGTCAAGGACATGATCCTTCAGGTTTCTGTCTGCACCCAGAGCTGACCCTGTGCCACAGCTCTCCGTACCCAAATTCGTCCTGGAGAGAACTGGTCTCCCACTCCTGACACACAGGCTTGCAGGAAGGACAAGCCACAGTCAGAGACAGCAAGACCAGCTAATACCAGAGCTATCCAGATGGCGAGAGGCAAGGGCAAGAATATAAGCAATAGAAACCAAGGCAACTTGGCATCAACAGAACCTAGTTCTCCCACCACAGCGAGCCTTGAATACCCCAACACACCAGAAAAGCAAGACTCTGATTTAAAGTCACATCTCATGGTTATGATAGAGGACTTTAAGAAGGACATAAATAACTCCCTTAAAGAAATACAAGAGAACACAGGCAAACAGCTAGAAGCCCTTAAAGAAGAAACACAAAAATAACTTAAAGAATTACAGAAAAACACAACTTAACAGGTGAAGGAATTGAACAAAACCATTCAGGATCTAAAAGTGGAAATAGAATTAATAAAGAAATCACAAAGGGAGACAACCCTGGAATTAGAAAACCTAGGAAAGAGATCAGGAGTCACAGACCCAAGCATCACCAGGAATATACAAGAAATAGAAGAGAGAATTTCAGGTGCAGAAGATACCATAGATAACATTGACACAACAGCCAAAGAAAATGCAAAATGCAAAACACTCCTAACCCAAAACATCTAGGAAATCCAGGACACAATGAGCAGACCAAACCTAAGGATAATAGTTACAGAAAAGAGTGAAGATTCTCAACTTAAAGGGCCAGCAAATATCTTCAACAAAATTATAGAAGATAACTTCCCTAACCTAAAGAATGAGATGCACATAAACATACAAGAAGCCTACAGAACTCCAAATAGACTGGACCAGAAAAGAAATTCCTCTTGTCACATAATAATCAAAATACCAAATGCACAAAACAAAGAAAAAAATATTAAAAGCAGTAAGGGAAAAAAGTCAAGTTAACATATAAAAGCAGACCTATCAGAATTACACCAGACTTCTCACCAGAGGCTATGAAAGCTAGAAGATCCAGGGCAGATCTCATACAGACCCTAAGAGAACACAAATGCCAGCCCAGGCTACTATATCTAGCAAAACTCTCAATTACCATAGACGGAGAAACCAAGATATGCCATAACAAAACCAAATTTATGCAATATATTTCCACAAATCCAGTCCTACAAAGGATAATAGAAAACTTCAACACAAGGAGGGAAACTACACCCTAGGAAAAGCGAGAAAGAAATCGTCTTTCAACAAACCTAAAAAAAGATAGCCACACAAACATAATTCTACCTCTAACAACAAAAATAACAGGAAGCAACAATCACTATTCCTTAATATCTCTTAACATCAATGGACTCAATTCCCCAATAAAAAGCCATAGACTAAGAGAATGGATCCATAAACAGGACCCAGCATTTTGCTGCATACAGGAACTGTGCCTCCGTGTCAAAGACAAACACTACCTCAGAGTAAAGGGCTGGAAAACAGTTTTCCAAGCAAATGGTCCCAAGCAACAAGCTGGAGAAGCCACTGTAATATTGAATAAAATCTATTTTCAACCAAAAGTTATCAAAAAAGATAAGGAAAGGCACTTCATACTCATCAAAGGAAAAATCTACCAAGAAGAATTCTCAGTTCTCAACATCTATGCTCCAAATGGAAGGGCACTCATATGCATAAAAGAAACTTTACTGAAGCTCTAAGCTCACATTGCCTCACACATGGTCCACTCTCATCAATGGACAGAGATGATCCACCAATGGGTGGAAATGATCAAGATACATTGTATATGTACATAAATTATCAAAGAATAAATGATGTTTTAAAAACAAAGAAACAGAAAACCACAGCAAAAAACAGAAAATGCCATCAATGAAGGAAATTAACACATGAGCAAAGAAGCTTTGCCATAACACATCATAGTTAAGATCTCAAAAATGCATTCAAAAGAACAGGCCTAAAAGTTACGAGGGAGAAACACCAACTAACACACAAAGGCAGAAACAAGGGAATAACATCAGAGCTGTTGTTAGCCTTTATAAAAGCCAAGGAAACACAGATGATATATTTCATACTTTGAAAGAAAATTACTGTTGGTCAAGATTGATATACCTTTCAAAACTATTGAAATTGATATAGAAATAAGACTATAAGACTAACAAGTGTTAATGTCTATGACAGCAAAGTCAGCTCCACAGAACATTCTTTTTTATTTTATTTATTTACATTTCAAATGTTATCGCCTTTCCTGTATTCCCCTCCAAAAACCCCTATCCCACCCTACCTCCCCCAGCTTCTATGAGGGTGCTCCCTCACCCACCCACCACTCCTGCCTCCCTGCCCTGGTATTCTCCTACCCTGGGGCATCAAGCCGTCCCAGGACCAAGAACCGCTCTTCTCATTGATGTCTGACAAGGCCATCCTCCGCTACATAGGCAGCTGGAGCCAGGGGTCCCTCTGTGTACTCTTTGGTTGATAGTTTAGTCCCTGGGAACTCTGAGCGGTCTGGTTGGTTGATATTGTTGTTCTTCCTACAGGTTAGAAACCCTCAGCTCCTTCAGTCCTTTCTCTAACTCCTCCATTGGGGATCCCATGCTCAGTCCAATGGTTGGCTGTGAGCATCCTCCTCTGTATTTGTCAGGCAGAGCCTCTCAGGAGACAGCTATATCAGGCTCCTGTCAGCAAGCACTTCTTGGCCTCCACAAGAGTGTCTGGGTTTGGTGTCTGTTTGTGGGATGGATTCCAAGGTGGGGTAGTCTCTGGATGGCCTTTCTTTTGATCTCTTCTCCACACTTTGTCTCCATATTTCCTTCTGTGAGTATTTTGTTCCCCCTTCTAAGAAGGACCAAAGCATCCACACTTCGGCCTTCCTTCTTGAGCTTCATGTAGTTTGTGAATTTTATCTTGGGTATTCTGAGTTTTTGGGCTAATATCCACTTATCTGTGAGTGCATACCATGTGTATTCTTTTGTGACTGGGTTACCTCACTCAGTGGATATTTTCTAATTCCATCCATTTGCCTAAGAATTTCATGAATTCATTGTTTTTAATAGGAGAATAGTATTCCATTGTGTAAATGTACCTCATTTTTCTGTATTCATTCCTCTGTTGGGGGACATCTGGGTGGTTTCCAGATTCTGGCTATTATAAGTAAGGCTGCTATGAACATAGTGGAGCATGTGTCCTTGTTATATGTTGGAGCATCTTTTGGGTACATGCCCAGGAGTGGTATAGCTGGGTCCTCAGGTAGTATTATGTCTGATTTTCTGAGGAACCACCAGACTGATTTCCACCAGCTTGCAATCCCACCAACAATGGAGGAGTGTTCCTCTTTCTCCACATCCTTGCCAGCATCTGCTGTCACCTGATTTTGATCTTAGCCATTATAACTGGTGTGAGGTGGAATCTCAGGGTTGTTTTGATTTGCATTTCCCTGATGACTAAGGATAATGAATATTTCTTTAGGTGCTTCTCAGCCATTCCACATTCCTCAGTTGGGGAAAAACTTCGAACACATGGGCATAGTGGAAATTTTCCTAAACAGAATACCAATGGGTTATGCCTTAAGATCAACAATTGAAGGAGGCAGAAGCAGGCCGATTTCTGAGTTTGAGGCCAGCCTGGTCTACAGAGTGAGTTCCAGACAGCCAGGGCTACACAGAGAAATCCTGTCTCGAAAAACCAAAAAAAAAAAAAAAAAGAAAAAAGAAAAAAAAAAGAAAAGAAAAGAAAAAGATCATCAATCGACAAATGGGACCCCATAAAATTGCAAAGCTTCTGTAAGGCAAAGCACATTGTCAATAGGACAAAACAGCAACTAACAGATTGGGAAAAGATCTTTACTAACCCTACATCTGATAGAGGACTAATATCCAATATATACAAAGAACTCAAGAAATTAGACTCCAGAGAACAAAATAACCCTATTAAAAAATGGTGTACAGAGCTAAACAAAGAATCCACAGAACATTCTTAAAGGAATACTCAGAGCCAAAAGGAGGCTCATAGGAAAGAACTCACTTCATAAAAGCAGCACACAAACAGAGGAGACCTGGGAAGAGATGAATTGTGTTTGACACGGCAAACCAGCAAACATTAAACACATCCAGGCAAAGAAGAAAGGAATTCCCAATAAGCCGACCAATGAAAACAAGAAACAGCAAAGCCATAACAACAGCAAAGCCTCTCAATTACAGTCCAGAATGCAAATGCCTTAAAGTAATTGATTAAAAGACAGTGTAATAGATCAAATAACAAGATCTGCCTATTTGTTAGCCCCAAGAAAATCACATAGTTAACTGGAAAGTCATCTACAAACTGAGAAGCAAAGACTGGAGAAGGAAATACCAAGCAAGTAGAATCTGCAGAAAAACTTCCACAGCAATTTTTATACCTCTTAAAGGAGACTTGCAACCTCAACAGGTTGGAAGAAGTAAAGGGGCCCATACACACTAATGAAAGGGACTATTAATAAATAGGATGTAACTATCATCGAGCAAACACTGAAGTGCATACAAAAGGACATCTAGGCTTTGGCATAATGAGGGTGGAGGCTCAATACCCCACTCTCACATTGAGGTAGACCTCCCAAATTAAAAAACCAGCAGACAAACCTTAGAGTTGAATTAAACAGTAGATCAATCAGATTTCATAGACGTCTATAGAATGTTCCACACAACAGAAAGAAAATATATAGTCTTCAGAATGACCCATAGACCCTCCACTAAAATTGATCATGCCATTAGCCATGAAGCAAACCTTAATAAGTTGAAAAACAACAAAGTAAATCCTCAAATGTTTTCACGCTACAGTGGAATGAAACTGGAGGTCAATAGCAAGACTGACCTCAGAAACACACACACAAATACTTTGAGACAGAACAACACAACACTGTTTTGAACAGTGGGCTGTTGAAGAAATCAGGGAGGAATTTTGAAAATTTCTAGTATTTAATGAAACTAGAACAAAGGGATAGGGAGATGACTTAGTAGATAGAGTGCTTGTCCTGCGAATATGAAGATCTGAGTTCAAATCCCCAAACCTAAGTAAAGCCAACCTCTGTAGCATGCACATGAAATCTCAGCACTCCTGTGGAGAGATGGAAGGCAGAGACAGGAAGATCTTCAGAACCTGAGGGCTGGTAGCCTCATGTACATGATGGGGGGAAAAAAAAGACCTTTGCCAGTTGCTACAGGATCATCTAACTCACCCCTCACCTTTAGTCTAGTAGGCATAGCCACTGTGGCAGCACAACAGACATGCGTATATTTGGAGAGAGCCAGTGTGCTTGGTGGACTAGTCCCAGAGATTATGCTCTTTCCTGTGATAGTCATAATTTGTCTTGTATTAAGTGTCTTAATATATTTTCCCTAGTGTTAAGTGCTTAGATATTTAAATGATCCCAGTTATTAGCTATAGGCTGATGTTCTTTTCCATCTGATGAAAGCCAAATCCAAGGGTAGTGGTATCCCTTAGTATCAGTGCTGTGAGTTGCTTTCCCTTCTTCACAGGAGGAGGTGGTCATAGAAACTCAACAGTTGTCTCCTAGCCACAGAGTGACAACTATATAGAGAGACTTTTCTGATTCTGGATTCTATTTAAACGGGCCCTTTTGCCTGATTATAAGAAGAATGAGTCAGAAAAGCCTGGCCAATAGACTATTACCACCTTCAAAATATAAAGCAGCCAACTAACTCTTAGTAAATGGAAGCCAGATGTACAACATATTCTACACACTTGTAGGATCTTCCATACATGCCAGGGCATTTCTCTCAGAGGGCATTTACAGCATATGCTTTGTTTTATTTACCACGCAGGACATTTGAGAACTCTCTTTCAGTTGCTGCTTTTCCTGTAACTGGTATTTAAGGAAACACAAGACAGATGAAATCCACGAAGCTGGGTGTGTTCTGTGCTTTGGCAGCTGAATTTGATCTTCTGTTAGGCTGGTGATATGGCGACAGATATCTTGTGACCAAGGGTAGTAGCAGCTGAGATGCAGCTGAGATACAGCTGTGTCAGACATGTGACCAGCAGCTGATTCTCTATCATGCCTACTGTTGACAAGGAACAATGTTGAGCCGATGAAGCAGATTAAATGCAGGCCCAGAATCTACTGCATTATTAACTTACGCCCAAGTTCAAGCGACAGATGGTGTCACTTTGGACTGAAGTTCTGCCTTTTGGTTTATCATATCTGCAGGAATTTTTGCCATCCTATTGGGGATAACACATTTAATATTTAGGAGTGATGCAGAATGAATTAGCATTATGTACGAAGTCAGTAAAGTTTCAAACTAATGCAAGCTAGAATGATGGTGGAGTGGAAGCATCAAGAATCTGCCCTTCTGTTTAATGATTTATGTCTCATAGTCTGTTTGAAGTAAGTCCAGTGCTTTTCATCTGATGATGAGATCAGCATGCTGACCTTAAAGCCATCACAAGTTGAAAATGCCCTTTGGGTACTTTGTTTACTGAAAACCATAGCTAAGTCACATAGTGTACAGTGTCAGTTGCTGGTCAGATGGCTGATGGGGAGGTGCAACTGCGGTGCCTGGAGAATGTTCTTGCCTCACGTTACTAGCCCACCAGGTTAAAATTCAGGATTTGAAGAGTGGCTTCAATTGAAGCCCATCACTTCAGCTCTACCAGAAAGTCCACAGTCATAAGTTAAGTCACACTGAGCTGAAGAGTACCTGTTTGTAGGACCTCTTGAATACAACTTGTGCCTGGAGTCTTCTTAACGGAATACTTGTGGCATCAAGCACATATTTTTTTGAATACATTTTTTAAATTTTGATTACTTTGTACTTGGGTATATTTTGATCATACTTTAGTGTAGTCTCCTACAGCCCATCATTCCATGGAATGGCTGTTTGCGTTTCCGGTGTACAGTGGGAGTCTGGCGAGCGATGAAGACCTGTTCATTCAAATATCAGAACTGAGCATCTGATTTTAATACATTTGTTTTTCTCAGGGGCAGACACCAAATAGACTGAAGTTGATTGGGATTTTAAAGGATTTATACTGCTTTTTTCTCTACTCTGGGAAGGAAGAATTCCAGGGGGTTTTTGTCAGATTGTTTGGTTAACTGCAGAGAGAGCAGAATGAGATTTTAAGGGCCCTGTGAAAGCAGGCAATGTGTATTCTACAAAAATAGTTTAGAAAGTTTCAGATAGTTATACTCCTTCAAAAGCGATATTTAACACAGTCCCTGGAGAGCTAAAGAATTAAACTATCAGGGTAACCCCAATATAATTTTTATAACATCTGCTCCTCAACAAAAACATTGCAAAATGTTCAAAGAATGGTCCATTTGCAAAATATTTTCTAGAAGTAATCTCCATGAGACTTAGATATTAAAATTATTACTTAAGGATCAGCTATCTTAAGTGTGTACAACTCATTAAAGACAACTAGACAAAGAGAGGAAGGGACCTGGGAAAATGATACATGAACAAAATGGAAGTGTCAGTAAAGAGGAATCAGAAAAAAGAACCAAACAGAAACGTAGGTAGAAGTATCAGGACAGAGCTAATTTGATCTTTAATAAGATTCTCTGATTTCTCCTGAGAAATTGCAGAAGTTCATTATTATTGCAGTGAGACGTGACCTCACGTGCTAGAGGTTCTACTGCCTCTAACAAAGGCACTGGCTGGTAGCTCAGCTTTGACACACGGAGCCTCCCAGGATGGAAAACTGCCCCATCAATCTATTCCCAGACTGGTCCAGCTAAGACGCAGCCCACACTGGTGAACTGCATGGTCCCTGACCTCCTTTGTCTTGCTCTGGCTTTTCCCTTCGGTCCCGGTCCCAAGGAGCCTTGCAGGACCCCCAAGAGCATCCTGATTTCCTGTGGAGGCTGTAGAGCCCCCCAAAACAACCAGTGAGGTAGGAACTTGTCCCTATCAATCGCTTCCCAGTATGGTCCACATTGGGCATAGCCAACAGAATCAGAGCTGATGTCTAATCTCCTGTAAATCACCCAGGCACTGCTGCCAGCAAGCCAAACAGGCTGCCACTGTCAAGTCAAGGACTCTCCCTGTGGGACTAGCTGGAGCGCTCCCCTTCCCTCTTCCCCCTTCCCCCCAGCCTAAAGAAAGAGATGGCTATAAACATGCAAGAAGCCTACAGAATACAAATGAATCAGAAAAGAAAATTCTTCCACCACATAATAATTGTAACACTGAATGAACAGAACAAAAATAAGAATATTAAAACCTGCTAGAGAAAAAAGGCCAAGTAACATATAAAGGCAGACCTATCAAAATTACACCTGACTTCTCAATAGAGACTCTAAAATTAGAAGGGCCTGGGCAGAGGTCTTGCAGACCCTAAGAAACCACACATGTTAGCCCAGACTACTACACCCAACAAACCTTTCAATCACCGTAGATGAAGAAACCAAGAAACTCCATGACAAAACCAAATTTAAACAATGTTTCCACTAAACCAGACCTACACAGGATACTAGAAGGAAAACTCTGATGCAATGAGGCTAACTACACTCAAGAATACACAATAAATAAATAGTTTCACACCATTAAAATCAAAAGAAGAGAAAGATACACACACACACACACACACACACACGCACAAGCAGCCACCACCAACATCAAAATAATAGGAATTAACAATCACTGGTCATTGATATCTCTCAATATCAATGGACTCAATTTCCCAATAAAAAGACACAAGCTAAAAGAATGGGTGCTTAAAAAGAATCTATCATTCTGGTGTATACAAGAAATACATTCTCAGCAACAAAAATAGACATTGCTTCAAAATAAAGGGCTGGGAAAAGATTTCCAAGCAAACAGACCCAAAAAAACAAGCTGGAAAAGCCTTTCTAATATCTAATAAAATAGATTTTAACCCAAAAGTAATCAAAAGAGATGGGGAAGGACACGTTTTACTCATCAAAGGAAACATCCACCAAGAGGATGTGACAATTCTGAAAATCTGTGCCCCAAATGCAAGAACACCCACATCTGTAAAAGAAATATTACTAAAGCTTAAATCACCCATCAAACTCCACAGATTAATAATGGGAGACTTCAACACTCCATTCTCACTAATGGACAGGTCATTGAAACAGAAACTAAATAGAGAAATGATGAAACTAACAGAGGTTATGATTGAAATGGACCTAACTGATATCTATAGAACATTTCACTCAAACACAAAACAATGTACTTTCTTCTCAGCACCTCACTGAATGGTCTCTAAAATTGACCTCATAATCAGTCACAAAGCAAGCCCCAGCAGATACAAGAAGATTAAAATAATCCCTTGCATCTTATCATATCACCATGGAGTAAAGTTGGATTTCAACAACAACAGAAACAACAGAAATCCTACTCATGAAAACTGAATAATTCTCTACTGAATGATAACTGGGTCAGGGAAGACATAAAGAAAGAAATTAAAGACTCTCTAGAATTCAATGAAAATGAGAGCACAACATGCCCAATCGTATGGGACACAATGAAAGCAGTGCTATGAGGAAAATTTATAGCAAGAAGTGCCTTCATAAAGAAATTGGAGAGTTCTCATACTAATAATTTAAGAGTATACCTGAAATGTCTAGGAAAAAAAAGAAGTAAACACACCCAAGAGGAGTAAAAGACAGGAAATAATCAAGCTTAGTGCTGAAATCGATCAACTGGAAACAAAGAGAAAAATAGAAAGAATCAATAAAACCAAGGCTGGCTCTTTGAGAAAAATCAACAAGATAGACAAACCCTTAGCCAAACTAACTAAAAGGCAGAGAGACAGTACCCCAACTAAGAAAGCTCAGAAATTAAAAAGGAGAGATACCAATGGACCTTGAGGAAAGTCAAAGAATCATTAGGTCTCACTTCAAAGGACTGTACTCCCCAAATTTGGAAAAACTAAATGAAATGGGTAATTTTCTAGACAGATACCTATTACCAATTTTTAATCAAGATCAGACAAACTATCTAAATAGACCTATATCCCCTAAGGAAACAGAAGCAATTATTAAAAGTCACCCAACCAAAAAAAAAAAAAAAAAAAACCCAGGCCCAGAAGGTTTTAGTGCAGAATTCTACCAGACTTTCTGTAGTAGAATTTTTTCCTAATTGATTAAATAATAAAGACGACAAGAAGCCAATCAGTGGGCGAAAAGGAGGTAGGCCTTCTGGGTCTGAGAGAGGAAGAGGCAAGACAGGAAGGTGGAAGCAAAGTAAACAAGATGTAGGCTGGGAGCTATTAGTTAGGGTGGTGGAATCCACCAGGATTTGCCACCGGCAGATTTCTAACATAGAATAGTTGGCGAATTTAGGATGCTAGATTCTGAGACCAGCGATTGTGTTATATGTTAATTCTTAACTAAGATTATCTGGTGTTTTCCATTTCGCAGTGACTCAACTGAGCTCCAGGGAAAGGTAATCACAGAAGAGCTTGGGTTTTCGAGAATGTGCCCCCAGCTAGCCTTGGAAATTTGGGATTGCTTATCAGTTTGGCAGCAGCCAGCTGAGGGGAGAAGAGAGTGATTTCAGAGCTCTGGAGAGGCAGAGCCAGCGTTGGTGGGAGAGGCGCTGGCAAGGGGAAATGTTTAGTCTCAGTACCAGGCTAGGAAAAGACCAAGACGGCCAGCCAGTGCCTAACTGGCAATATTGTGGAATTTTTTTAAAAATACTACATGCAACAACTTTCAAAGAAGAGCTACTACTAATACTTCTCAAACTATTTCACAAAATAGAAACAGAAAGTATATTACCAAACTCATTCTCTATACCTAAACTACACAGACTAATCAAATTCAGACCAACCTCCCTTATGAACATTGGTATAAAAATACTCAATAGAATATGTGCAAACTGAATCCAAGAACACATCAAAGATATCATCTACCATGATCAAGTAGGATTCATCTCAGGGATGCAGGGGTGGTTTAATATAGGAAAATCCATCAACATAATTCACTATATAAACACACCGAAGGAAGATAAACCATGATCATCTCATTAGACGCTGAAAAATTCTTTGACAAAAATCTAACACACATTCGTGTTAAAAGTATTGGAGAGATCAGGGATAGAGGGCACATACCTAAACACAATAAAGGCATTATTCTGCAAGCCAATAGCCAACACCAAATTAAATGGAGAGAAACTTAAAGCTATTCCAGTCACATCAGAGACAAGGCTACCCCAATCTTTCCCTATCTCTTCAATATAGTACTTGAAGTTCTAGCTAGAACAGTAAGATAGCTAAAGGAATCAAGAAGATACAAATTGGAAAGGAAGAAGTCAAAGTATCACTACTCGCAGATGTATATACTTACAGATGTTATACATAAGTGACTCAAAAAAATTCTACCAAGGAACTCCTATAGCTGACAAATACCTTTAGCAAAGTGGCTGGATACAAAATTAACCCAAAGATATCAGTAACTTCTCCTTTACAGAAATGACAAACAGGCTGAGAAAGCAGTTACAGAGATAATACCCTTCACAATAGCCACAAATACTATATAATATCATGGGGTAACTCTAACCAAGCAAGTGGAAGACTTATATGACATGAACTTCAAGTCTCTGAAGAAAGAGATTAAGGAAGCTATCTGAAGATGGAAAGATCTCTCATGACCATGGGTCAGTAAGATTAACATAGTGAAAATGGTCATTTACCAAAAGTAATCTACACATTCAATGTAATTCAAAGCAGAATTTCAACACAATTCTTTACAGACCTTGAAAAAATAATTCTCCACTTCATGAGGAAAAATAAAAAACCCAAGATAGCTAAAACAATCCTGAACAATAAAAGAACTATTGGAGGTATCACCATCCCTAATTTCAACATGTACTACAGAGTAATAGTAATAAAAACTGCAAGGAATTGGCATAGAAACAGACATGTTGATCAATGGAATCAAATCAAAGTCCTGGAAATAAACCCACACATGTACAGACACTTAAGTTTTGATAAAGAAGCCAAAACCATACAATGGAAAAGGAAGATCATCAACAAATGGTGCTAGTCTGACTAGATGTCTGCATGTAGAAGAATGCAAACAGATCCATATTTATCACCCTGCACAAAACCACAAGTCTGAGTATATCAAAGATCTCACCATAAAACCAGATACACTAAATCTAATAGAACAGAAAGTGGGGAATAGTCTTGAACTCATTGACATAGGAGATAACTTCCTGAACAGAACACCAATAGATCAGATACTAAGATTGACAACTAATAAATGGGACCTCATGAAATGGAAACGTTTCTGTACATTAAAGGACATTGTCAATAGGACAAAACAACAGCCTACAGATAGGTAAAAGATCTTCACCAACTGTACATTTGACAGAAAGTCAATATCCAAAATATATAAAGAACTCAAGAAGTTACACAACAACAAATAATCATTTAAAAATGGGGTACAAAGCTAAACAGAGATTTCTCAATAGAGGAATCTCTAATGGTCAAGAAACTCTTAAAGAAACATTCAACATTCTTAGGCATCAGGAAAATGCAAATCAAAACAACTCTGTTTTACACCCATCAGAGTGGCTAGGATAAAAGCTCAAGGGACAGCACATGCTGGCCAGGTTGTGGAGCAAGGAGAACACTCTTCCATTGCTGGTGGGAGTGCAAACTTGTACAACTACTCTAGAAATCAATAAGCTGGTTTCTCAGAAAGTTGGCAATAGGGTTACCTCAAGACTCAACTACACCACTCCTGGCCATCTACCCAAAAAATGCTCCACAATCCCACAAGAACACTTGCTCAACTATGTTCACAGCAGCTTTATTTGTAATAGCGAGAAACTGGTAGCAGCCTGGATGTCCCTCAACTGAAGAAAATGTGGTTTATTTACATAATGGAATACTACTCAGTTATTAAAAACAAGGACATCATGAATTTTGCCAGCAAATGGATGGAACTTGAGAATATTATCCCGAGTGAGGTAACTCATACTCAAAAGGACATGCATAATATAACTCATTTATAAGTGGATATTAGCCTTAAAGTAAAGTGTAACTACACTATAATCCACAGACCCAAAGAAGACAAATAACAAGGAGGGCCCAAGAAAGGTTGGGTCAATCTTTCTCAAAAAAGGAAATACAATAGGTATCGGAGGTGGATGGAGGGACAGAACTGGGTGGACAACGGGATGGAGAGAGGATGGAGAAGGGAGTAAGAAAGTGGGGAGCAGGTGTAGGAAGAGCAAGGGAGAAAAAATGAAAATTGGAGGTGGGGGAACAATCTCTAGGATGTGCCAGAGAGCTGGGGTGCGGGGAGGCCCCAGGATGTCTTTGGTGGCAACTCTAGCTGAGACTCTTAGCAGTGGGGGATATGGATTCTGAAGTGGCCACTTCCTGTAGCCAGGCAGGACTTCCAGTGGAAGGAGAAGGACAGCACCCTACCCACAAAGGCCTTAGGCCCAAAATGTGTCCTGCCTACAAAATGTACAGGGACAGAGATAGAACAGAGACAGGGAATAGCCAACCAATGACCAAATTGAGACCTATAGCATGGGCAAGAACCAATCCCTGACACTACTAATGATACTCTGCTATGCTTGCAGACAGGAGCTTAGCATAACTGTCCTCTGAGAGGCCCCATTCAGCAGCCAATGAAAAGACATGCAGAGACCCACAGCCAAATGTTAGATAGAGCTCAGGGAGTCTTGTGGACGAGTTGATGGAAGGACTGAGGGACTTAAAGAGGACAGGGACGCCACAGGAAGACCACCAGAGTCACCTAACCTGGAACCTTGGGGGTTCCCCGAGACTGAACCTTCAACCAAAGAGTGAGGATGGGCTAGACTTATTCCCCAACCCCACATATATCTAGCAGATGTGCAGCTTGGTCTTCATGCTGTCTCCCAACAACTGGAGCTAGGACTGTGCCTGAATCTGTTGCCTGCCTGTTCCCCTAGCTGGGCTGCCTTGTCTGGCCTCAGTAGGAAAGAAGGTGCCTGGTCCTGCAGTGACTTGATATGCCAGGGTTAGGGGATTACGGATAGAGGGGTGGGGAAATGGGGGGCTGATACCCAGAGCGGGGTCTCCCTTCTCAGAGGAGAAGGGGAAGGGAGTATGGGGTAGAATATGCAGGAAAGGGTACTGGGAGGAGAGGGGGGCTGATATTGCTATGTAAAGTGAATAAATAAATAAAATTTTTTAAAAAGATCATAGTCTGAAATTATTTTAGGATGAATAAATTTGGGCCCTATAGAATTTAATCTCAATTTGTATTATACAATCTTTACATTGCTAAACAGACTTTTTGGTATTTCTGGAAGAGATAGACTGACCCAGTACCTACTGGGAATTTGCTTGTCTCGGGAGATGAGAAGGCTGAGATCATTGTGTCATGATGATAAAATTATCAGTACTGGAAATACAACGGAATGTTCTTGGAAAGGAACTGGGATGAATGTTGATTTGAAAACATTCGTATCTGACCTTGAGCAGAGGGTAGCTTTTAGATGTCAGAGCCTCCATATATTTTTACACACAGTTATGTTAACAGAGCCCCACACAGAGCGGATGTTTGTAAATATTTAGGACTTTGTTTTATGTCTTCCTTTAAAAACAGGAAGCAGTGAAGATGAAATAAGTTGCTGCTTACATCTTTCTTTAAGAATCAACTATGGCAACTGACCAGTTGTTCGTTGCCTAAATCTGCTATCATTGAAGTTATGCGAATTACAGCAACAAACACATCGTATGGAGTCACAACAGCTTCAGTGAATGAACGGAGAGATTTATAACCTGAGTGCTGACCCCAGTGTCTGTCAGGCCACTTGAACACAGCTGTACAGCATTTGGGGTTTCCATGTCCAACAACTAGGGAAGTAGCAAGAGTTTTAATAAGGGGCTACAGGCTGCAGGGGCCAGCTGATTAAGGAAGGAAACCATTCTGCAGTTCTAGAGAGAAAAAATGTCAAAGGTATGAGTGTTACGTGGATCTCCATGTACGAGCATCTGTGTGTGCATGAGCTTTTATCTCTTTCTATACAGCACATATAGTGGGACACTAAGTCATCCTGTAATCTGAGCCTAACGTCTCAAGTGTTCCCCGTACCAGTCTGTGTTCCAACATGACTATATGTTTTATACTCCACACGGGGAGTATTTTATCAGTTCTCCATATCATTGCCAACAATGACTGAGGAAGGTTCTACTCTAATGTGAAATGAGCCTTATGCTACACAACTTTTCAGTCATTAGTCTCTAATGACTGTCAACTGAATTGCCACTTGGAATCCCTTCATTACAAAAGTTTAAATCATTCCTTTTCAATTCTTCATCATTTCATTTGTTTTTGTTTTGAGACAGGATCTCATTATGTAACTCTGGCTGGCCTGGGACTCACTATGCTTCCAAGTTCTGTCTCTGATACCTGAGTGCTGGCTTCACAGGTATATGCCATCATGGGTGTTCAAAAAGTGGATTCTCTTAAGCACTGAGTAGCTCAGTGCTTAAGAGCACTTGTTCTTCTTGCAGAAAACATGAATTCAGTTCCCAGTACTCACATGGTGTGGCTCACATATGCCTATAACTCCAGTTACAGGGAACCTGGTACTATCTTCTGGTCCCTGAACAGACCTATATAGACATTACTTTTAAATTTTCAATTGTTCTCAACATTTATATATCCTACACATTTCTTAACAGATACACAGTTTTTAAGTATTTTCTTCCACTTGGTGACTGACCTTTACACATATTTTCTTCCACTCAGTGGCTGACATTTGCACTTTCTCAGTGGTGCCTTTACAGATGCAGTAGTTTAACCTTGATGGCATTTACATTTTCTTTTAGTATCATATCTAAGACTGATTCCTTCTAAAAGCACTAAAGTGTAAAATTCCTATGTGTTAGCACTAAATTTGAGTTAAGTTTGTATGTAAGCATCTAATGGAAGTCCAACTTCACTCCTTTTTTTATTAGGACATTGAGTTTATTTTTTTTTATTAGAATATTGCAAGGTAATGGATTTCCCTGTGACACTGTCATGCATGAAGGTAAGGAATTCACCTCTCTTCACTGTGAATCAAGACAGAAAGACATGGGAAAGTAAAGGATCACAGAAAGGAAAAGGCCAGGACTTTAAATCTATCAGTGTCTGAGAGTCAAGAATTTCCTTACAACTAACAAGAACATGCTGTGAATATTACATGCATATACACAATGTTCTTTTTCAACGGATATGTTTGAAATAAGCATGTTAAAGTAGTAGGAACCAGACTTGAAGGAAAGTGTAGATCACCTTGGGGCTTAACCTCTTTCATCTCTAAGTACATTTCTAAGTTTCATTTCTAAGTACAGCACAAACAAGATTAGACATGTTTACAGTTAAAACATAGGCAGAGGACTTCAAGGTGACTAATCAGTGTGCACATCTGACACAATGCACCCCAGAAAACACCTTATGTTCTTATTTACTAAAGAAATTTCCTGAGATAAAATCATTCAAAGATTTTAAATGAGCAATGTAACTCAAAAAATTGAACAATATAAACTCAAAAATCATGTAAAGAGGGACTAGAGAGATGGCTTACAGGTTAAGAGAACTGGCTGCTCTTGTAGAGGACCCAAGTTCAATTCCCAGCACCCACCTGGTGGCTCACAACTATCATTGACTCCAGTTCAAAAGGATTTGATGCCCTCTCTTGATCTCTACCAGAACTTCATGCACCTGATGCACAGATGTACATAGAGGCAACACACACATATGCTTAAAATAAAAATACATGAGTCTAAATATATAAGTTTAATCTTGAAGAAACATGTAAGTATTGTAGAGACACTCACTGTACCTCTTTGGTCAGGCTATGCTTCACTGTTGGGAGGGTAACACTGCTGTAATTAAGCCCCATCTGCACCCCACTATCCATGCTTAAATCCATATGTTTTAAAAAAATAACTCCAATTCTTCTTGGTATTTACCCATCTTGAATTTTTTTTCTTCAGTGAAAATCGAGACCAGCCAGCTGTGTGAAGAGGTGTCTCTTGCTGCCACTAAAGACTGATTAGACCCTTAGACCCTTGTACCACCAAACCTTGTACGTATGCTTCCCTGACAGACCCCTTCCTGAGTTCATGATTTTAGTCTTTTATTTCCTTCTAGATTCTACAAATAAACATGAGATACTTGTCTGAGTGTGATCTCATCCATCTCCCTGCAGTAGTTATTGATTCTCATTAGATTATGTATGTACTGCATTTTATAAAGACAAAGTTAATGTTAGGGTCCTACTTTTCTCCTCTTGGTTTCTTCACCTTTCAAAGAAATGTCCAGTAGCCAAATGATTCTGTTTCTTCCATTGCATACTTCAGGTCAGAAGAGGAGCGTAGACTTATTTCAATGACGAAGGTGCCTGGAGCACTAGGTACTTGCATTAGGCATGGTCCTCTAGAGAAACAGAACTGATAGAATGTATATTGGATGGTGATAGCTAACTTGGCCTTCAATCACCTGGGAAAGGAGTCTGAACAAGGGATTTATGGTATTGGCTGACTCAGTATCAGTTAGGTCATCCAACATGAATGGGAGTCTGAACACTGGAGAGGTAGAGAACAAGGAAATGCCCAATCCAGGAAACTCAGCTGCCTTCAGTATGGTGTTGAATGCCTGGAAACCACCCAGAGAGTCAGTGGTACGGAATCATGTTGTAAGATGGAAGAATCCGGAGTTTACCACCACCACCACACCTACACCACCACCATCACCACCACCACACCTATACCACCACCATCACCACCACACCTACACAGCCACCACCACCACCACCACCACCACCACCAGAAAAACAATAGATGCACTTGTTCATAAAGAAGAAGCTTTTAGGTGTAGCTAACTCCTTCTTTATTTCTGCTTTTCCATGCAGCCACTTGGTGGAATTTATGTGCATATTGAAGGTGTATTCCTTTGGCCCTGTTACTGTTGTCCCAGAGAGCACTCTGCTGTTGAAAGACTCACACAAACACAAGTGTTTCATCAGTTCTATTAATCCAGTCAAGTCAGCCACTGAGACAAACCATCACAATACTTTATGCCTTTAGGAGGTAGCAAGGGATAAGTAAGCAGATTAATAGATAGGTAGAGGATTTGAATAGATGTTTATTCAAAAGACATGGCAAATGGATGACAGATGTATGAGAACATATTCAACATCACTAATCACTCTCTGATATTTTTCAAGGTCTCTGTAAAATACAAGTCAAGCCAAACAAGCAGTAACTTGTACTTTAGGCGAGGTCTAGACAACAAGCTTGATCTTGAGATCTTAAGTGGTACCATAATTGACTACACAGGCACTTTTGTCATCTATTAAGCAATATCATTTTGGTTTTGGCAATAAATTTAAATCATAGACAGGGTTTGCTGTGAAAGAAAATTTTCTGTAAGATTATCTCATGTGAAATATGGTCAAGACAATCTAATTTTTCCATAATTTCCAAGAAATGTCCTTTTCAGAGATTGATGTGGTATGGAGCCAACATTTTCTTTTTTTCTGTTGTTTATTCTCTCTCTCTCTCTCTCTCTTCCTTTCTTCTTTTTTTCTTGCCCCTCCCCCTTATATAAATACTAGGGATTGACTCTAGGGCCTTGTGCATACTAGACCATCACAGTCTTGTATCCCCAGACCTTGTTTTACCTTGTATACGTAGTAAGGACTTCACTCAATTGCATGGGATGGCTTTGTGCTTACTCTGTAGTCCAGGCAGACCTTGGCTTGCAGTCAACCTTTCTCATGCTGAGTTTGACCACTGCTTCATTCACTCCATTGATAAATGGCCGTCTACACCTCAGAAGAATCCAAATGAAGGCATAATATGTATCACTGTCTTGTGTTTGACTTAACCTTCTGTAATGGGTTTGCATAGCAGCTAATACTTTGTTCTAGGTGCCAGTGTGTAACACACCCCCCCAACTTGGTTCCTACCTAGAAACATACACCTGGATTTTAGGTGTCACTCTATGCAGACTTGCTTACATCACCATGTGTGACCTTATGGCAGGAAACTTTGCTCACGGTTTAGGAAACATGTCCTAACCGTGTAGGAGAGTGTGATAGACACAGGGTATTTGAATTGAAATCTTTCCAGTGTTGTTGTTTAGTTATAATCTCCCTAATGTTCCATGTTTCTTGATAGGAAAGGGGATATTCTGGAAACAAACAAACAAACAAAACCAAAGAGCAACAACAGCAACAAAAACAGTGTTAATCTTTCCAATAGGTACCATACTATTGTAAAAAAACATACAAAGATTACACTTTCCCAGGAATCCCATAGACTAGGAAAGGAAAAGCTGAGTCCATAGTACCTGCCAGAGGAAGACCTTGACTGATAGGAAAGGATTTCACACAGTTCTGGCAAGTTGTTCAACCACATTGCAGGAGAGACAGGACACAAAGATAGATCAAAAGGTCCGAGATAGACCACAGCTGGATAGGACTGTTTAGTTATGCATACATCTTTCTTTATACTGAATAGTATAACAAAGGAGTTGTAAATAGTGGTCATAACTGTAAGCCTCCGGTCTAAGCTCCACCCCACAGTTACCTGGAAACCGAAAGGTAGGCCTGACCACTATGAAAGGGGCGGATTGCCCCCTCCTTGCTCTCTTTTCTTGCTCCCCCTCTCTCCCCAATCCCTGCTCTTGGACGGCCTCTATTCTTCTCTATGTCTCTCTCTCTCTGCCTCTACTGCCCTCTTAGCGCCCCTCCCCATGCCCTGAATAAACTCTATTCTATCCTATACCATCACCGTCCTGCTGCTGGTCCCTCAGAGGGAAGGGATGCCTCGGCATGGGCCCACTGAGGCACCCCTTTCCCCCACACCTCACCACATCCCTATAGGACATATCTTATATCTCTTTATCTTTATATAAACACATCAATGACCACATGCTCAGGAAACAGAATTGGTATTGTGTGTACAGTCTGTGAACACATGTATAATGAATAAATATCTTTCTTTTGTTTTCTCTATTTTATCATACAACATAAGATGTATTGATTTTACTTTAGTATTCAAATATTATTAGTCATAGTATATGGGATGCAAAGAGAAAAGTCAACATCACTCTAGGATTTCACTTTCTTTTCTGGGGAAGGTACAGCACATCTGTGGCTTGGTCATTAACTTCAGAGACTAAGTACTGGTTAATAAGAAGCTCAAAGTATTAACTTGACAAAGTGGTCTTGTGATAGTTAATTTTATGTGCCACTTACATGCAGTGAAGAAATCAGCTCAGTAACTTTGGAATATTTCACCAGACCCCTCCCCCTCCTAGAAGAGAAAGGTCACTGCTCTTCCTTTTGGAAGAGAGAGGCTAATTACATTCCTCAGACCACAGGTGGGGGATGAGCATCCAGCCACCTGCAGGCAGAGGAGGCACCCAGAGCATGTAAACACAGTCTGCAGGGCAGACCAGCCATTGGTCACCTACAGACAAGGGGAGCCTGACCATCTCATTCCCTAAGGCCCAATCAGTTTAAAAGTCACACTGTTCCGCCAATCATGTTGCACCTAGTGGCTGTTACTCTGAAAACTGTAGAAAGTCTCTCTAAATGGGTCACATGGGGTCGAGACTTCGCCTTCGGGTGTGGTATGGCCCCAATTCGTTGGAAAAATAAAGTCTTCTTGCTGATTGCATCAATCCTCGACTCTGTGGTATCCACTTGGGGGTGTCCTCCTGAAAGCTAAAGGCTCCCCAGAGTCTTTACAGCAGCCCTCTTCAAGCTGATCCAAGGGCAGTTTGTGCTGATGATAGACCTTGAGGGATAGCATGTGATTCTGATTTTGTAGAGATTCAGCACAGCATTCTTGAGTCAAGGAGGGGGTAAACAAGGACATCGAAGGAAAGCATGCAAGGCCAGTGTGAGGCAGGACTGGAATCTGTGATTTACAGAGGCAAAACGACAGTTTAAATTCCAGAGATGCAAGTGGGTTAAATAACTTTGAATCTCTAAAAGGGGATTTTCTCAGGGTAACAGCTGTCAGTTACATCAGAGTCTGAAAAACTCATTCATTTCCATTTAAGGGTATGCTGACATCCTTTAGAATATATACTTCTAGTTGAGGGTAGCTCAGCTGTCCTTGTCTGCTGGCCCCATGATCTGAAGCTGCAGATAGAGAAAACACGATATAGCTTGGAGATGGAGTCTCTCCTCTTCAAACAGCTCTTGTCTGCGTTTCCCTCCACAAGAGTCTCTCCTTTTGAACAGCCCTTGCCTGCATTTTTCTCTACTGTAACATGCCATTCCCCTTCTGTTTTAGATCAGTGCTTGAGTCACAACATTTCAAGGAGGGCTTACTGTTTCCATATGCCCACAGTCAGTTTCTTCTAGTATTTAAAGCTCACATGAGCAGGGCATGTTTGTCCGATTAATGAATACATACAATAGCAATGTAACCGAGTCTGTGCTCTAGTCAAGCCTCTTTCACTTCACCTACTGTCTCTTGAACTCCTGGATCCTGCCTGAGATACAAAGTCTTTACTCTTCTTTCTCCAGTGACTCCTGTTCTCTCTGACCTTTATTTTAAGCATTTAAGTACTTCACAGAGAAACAGCTTTTGAGAGTACTTTAGAATGACTTGCTGGTATTTCAGTATAAAGCACATGAACAAAACCTCTTAACTGCATCCTGTCCAGGCCATTCTTGCAGGAGGGAGTTGAAGATCTCATCTGTTTCAAATCGTCAGAAGTGGAGAAGGGGCTCTTCTCATTAATTAATCTATTATTAATTAACCTATGCTCTCTCGTGGTGGATGAAAAAGACAAGGGCTGTCTATCTGACTTTTTCCTCTCTAAGATTTGAACTAGCTTTCAGCTTTCAGTTGATGTTCATCTGGGATCCTTGGAGGGAAATCTACAATTATCCACAGTCCACATGTATAGAGTGGTCCTTAGTGGTCTGACATTAGGCGTGTTGGACCCCCGTAGGTCGCAACTACCAGTAATTCCCCCTCGAAAAGACACGGAGGTTAAGAACAATGCAATCAGCAAGAGGTTTATTGTTTCCAATGCATTGGGGTCGTCCTGCACATGAGGCAGAGGTGACCCCGTGGAGCCTGTTCAGAGACCTTACATAGGATTTTAGAGCAGCTGCCATTAGGTACAATGTGATTGGCAGAACAGTGTGACTTTTAAACTGATTGGTCTTTAGGGAATGAGGTAGCAGAGGCTTAATCAGCCCCTCCCTCCCAGCCTACATGCTTTCCAACCTGTTTCTCCGGTGTGCTTGGAGGGGGGGGGAGGGGACGTCTGCTAGCTAGGTGGCCTTATCTTCGGAGAAGGGAGGAGGGGAGGAAAAGCATTTCTTTCAGGTGGCTAGTATGGCAGGCCTCGGTGAGAAAGCACTCAGTCATTCCACTGAACTTGGCTGGACAGCTATTGTGTAATAAGCCCACTTTAGCCAGTGGAAAAAACAGTACCAGAAAGATAATATGACCTTTGTCTTTGTGCCCCTTGCTTTCATAGTTTATTCATTTTGAAAATAATAAAAGGAAGTAACATAGAATTACGCCTTTATTTAGAGCCCTCTGTTCTCCACCCCCAGTTCCTGTGTGAATTGAATAAACAACACAGAAGAACATTCCATTTCTGTGACCCTGGCAGCTGCTCCAGACTTTTCCCAGATGTGTTTTGGAAACACAGCCAGGCCCTAAACAAGTCCAGACCAACGGTCTGGCTCAGGGCCATAGCTAAATGCCAGAAATCATCATACAAGCCTCGGGCCTCTCTTGCCATAGAGAGCCTGAACAAAGATCACTTTTCTCTTGCTTTCCCCAGGAAAGTTCAGAACACTTTTTTTTTTTTTAGTTCTGAACACTTTAGTCTTGCTTGTAGATCACCCTAAACTACGGGGATTTTATTTTCATATCAGCCAACTTCATGTCAGGATGTTTTAGAAATGACTCGCGGAAAGTCCCTGGCTGTGGTTTTTGGCATGATTCTGACTTTGACTTACATGGAAATGAAACACCATGTTCAAGATCGGTTTTAATTTCGTTGGTACTGGTGTAATGCCCAGAGCTTTGTAGGTGTTAGATCAGCACCTATCTCAGAGCATATCCCTGGCCCTATACTGGTATTCTTGGCATTTAGTCTAGGCTCCTTGACTACGCCCAGGGCAGCTCCAGAGAAGCAACCCCCAGATGCTCCTATCTACTCTCAGAGACACAGATGCTTCTACTGGACCTGTTCCTTCTGATCTATCCACAGATGGTTCCATAGACCCTGGACAGCAAGGAAACAGTCAATTCTCCTAAGACTGGACCAACATCCCCATGCCCATTTTCTTAGGTTCCCAGAGATATGTCACCCCAAAGTCATCAGGAAGTAGCTAAAGATCATAATGACTGATGTGTTTATAAAAATATAAAGAGATATATTTTATGGAGGTATAGGAAGGTAGGGAGGTGTGGGGGAAGGGTATGCTTCAGCAGGCCCAAGCCTGGGCATCCCTTCCCCCTGAGGGACCAGCCACACTTGAAGGTATAGCATAGAAATAGAGTTTATTCAGGGCATGGGGAGGGGAGTTAAGAGGGTAGCAGAGGCCGAGAAAGGCAGAGAGAGGGAGAGAGAAGTAAAAGAGTAGAGAGTAGAGAAGTGGAGAGGCCTGCCATGACCATGTGGGGGGTGGGCGGTGGGGAGAGGCAAAAGCAAGAGATAAGAGACAGTTGCCAGGTAACTGTGGGGTGGAGTTTAGACCGAACGCTAACCACGACCTTATCCCTGCTCCACCATCACCTCTTCCTAATTTCTCTTTTTTAATTAAACCAAAACGGGGGTGGGGGGATTGTTAGCTTTTAGTCTAGGTTCCGCCCCACAGTTACCTGGTAATAGCCAGGTGTGCCTGACTCACTATAAAAGGGGCTGCTCGACCCCTCCTCACTCTCCTGCTCTTGCTCCCTTACCTTCTTTCTGCTCTCCCAGTTCACCCCCTCTCCACATGCTCATGGTTGGTCTCTCTCTCTCTCTCTCTCTCTCTCTGTCTGCCTTTCTCTCAACTCCCCTCCCCATGCCCTGAATAAACTCTATTCTATACTATACTGTTGTCTTTGTCGTCTTTGTGGCTGGTACTGCAGAGGGGTTAGGAATACCTCAGCATGGCCCCTCGGAGGCACCCCCTTCCCCCACACCTTACTGTGCCTCCACCAAACATAGCCCCTCCATTTGCTATCTTTTTTATAAAACACAACAGATGTCATACCCAGAGTGTTGTGAGTGCTAGATCAGCACTCTATCTCGGAGCTCTATTCCTGACCCTCTTTATAGGAGGCATTTTGAGAAAGGTTCTGAGTTGTCCAACAGACCTTGAACTCACTCTGTAACTAAGGCAAGCCACACCTAAATGATTTTTTTATAGTATATTTGGAAGCAAATCCATCTGAATTCCTGACAATAACCTCTGTGATACAAGGGCATCAAGAGTTATTATTACCCTGTTTAATAGATCCATTGAATTAAAAGCCTGAGAAATTTTCTGGCACAAAGAAGGAGGAGGAAGAAGGGGGGGGGGGAGGGAGAGGAGGAGGGGTAAGTGAGGTCAAGTCTATGGAAGGAACAATAAACAAATGAGGAAGAAACACAGAGAATTCTGTTTCAGAGTAATATGGGGTAAAGTTACTTGGTAAAGGACATTGTGTCAACTTTCTGATGCTATAACAAAGCACCTGAGATGGCCAAGTTATGAAGAGAAGAGGTTCATTTGGCAGTAGTAGTTGCATAAGTGTCAAGACTATGGCTGGTTGGCCCAATTGCTTCTGGGCCTGTGTTAAGGTTACACACAAGAATGGGGTGGTGGAGGTTATAGGGTAGATCAGAACTGCCCACCCCAGTAAAGAAGTGGAAGGAAGAGGGTGTCAGAGTCCCATAATCTGCCACAACTACAGTCGTGGTGTCAGTGGGCATTCTTGAAGAGAAGCTATGTCTTCAAAGATTGGCAGGTAAGAGGTGGGAATGTTGCCTGTCTAGAGGGTAATTACCTCATCTCAGACTTGCTTCAGCCCTGAATTCCTAGACCATGTCTACGTTGAACTATCACATCTTGTGACTAATAGGGAAAAGACTTTTGGACTACCTTAGCTTAGCAGACAACTAGCCTATAGTGTCTGAGGCCATTTAATATTCAAACCTTAGCAGAGGTTATTTGGGAACTATTTGATCCCCTCAACAAACAAAACAACAGAAACAACACCGAGACTAGTTTTCTACAAAATTTATTATTCTAACAAAGTTACAGGTATTCAAAGGCAAGCCAGCTTCTCAGTTTGGCGGCTGACATTCATTCCTTTGATGCACTTAAAATTCTTCTCAGGCAAATGAGAAAAAGCAGAAAAAGAGAAGAACACAAAGCTTTGTGTGCAAAGAACTACCCATTTTATTTCCAGGAGCAGGAAGAATCAATCGTGGAAGTTCTCCACAAAATAGGAAAATCCTGCTTCAGGGAACAGGGAATTCTGGTGAATAAGAAGCAGCTGCAGCAGGAGGAAGTGTCTCTGATCACAGGACTATAAGCATAGCATCAGAGTCAGCAGTTTAGGACAGACTTGAAAGAAAAGCTAATCTGGAAGATCTGACAGTGCTAACAGGAAGGCTTCTCTGTCCTTTGTTAGTCAAATATGGGCAGAGGCCAGTTTTGGCGGGGTTTTCTCGGAAAGTACCGACCTTAAACAGAAATCAGGAACAAACAGCCCTGGGTGTTGGCAGCAGCATCAGGAACGTTAAGCCAGGGTGGTTTTATAACCACATTGGGTTGTCCTACAGCCAAAGACAGTTGGCGTTGGTTATGTCTAGTTGTTTTCATATTTCTTTATAAGGTATTATTATTATTTGCTACTTTTTGTTTTTTCATAAAAGGAGATAACATAACCGCAAAATAAAATTGTCCTTCTAATGAAGTTAGTACCAAGGGCATCTTCAGCCCTGTATTAGAGTCATGAATTTGGACTGCAGGTTGTTACAGCTGCAGCATAGTTTTCTAAAAATATACTTAAAATTTATTCTTTGAACGTGTCATATGTAAAACACAATGTATTTGGATCATAGTCTTTCCCTCCACCTCTCCTATTTCTGTCTCCTCTGCCTTCCCAGTTGTCCATCTTCCTCAGAACCGCACCTCTGGAGAAAACTGACCCTCCTCCTGCTGGCACCACTGCCATTAGCTCCTCAGCGAGGGGTGGGACCTCATGACCCAATCCCCAGGTTTTCCTTCAATTATGTTTGATTTCCCCTTCCCCAGACACTTCAGCAGGTTTCTCTACGCTTTGATCACAGACAGACAAAGTTGATCTCCCTCACTCTCTGCTGACCACACGCAAGTGCTCTGAGTAGACCCTCAATGAGGTGTACCTTAAACAAAACCTGTGAAGAATGTCAAAAGTAATTCTACTTCTGTTCTCTGGCTTCGTCCCCACCCTTGTTACACCCGAGTTCTCACTTTGAAATCCTAAAGCTGCTGCATGGCTCTCAGGGACATCTTTTTCACCAAAATTGCAAATATTAGAATTTCCCCATCTGTCTCCTCACTCAACTTTGGCCCACAACCTCTTACACAACAGCATTTGAAGAAGTACCATCTGTAAGGGGCAGGCTACTTCTTTAAAACCAACCAACCAACCAACCAACCAACCATAGCTGTTTTAGTCTTAGACTAAAGGTGACTGAGGTAGCACTGTCCCACCCCAACCCAGTGGCAAAACATGTTTGAGTTTTCTTGAGATTGATTCCTCTTGTCACAGCTTTCTTGTGTGTGTGTGTGTGTGTGTGTTGCGTAGCTTGATGGGTTTGACACAATTGGGGATGTGGTCCTATGGAGTTTGCATGTGGTGTACACGAGGTGTTTTGCTAAAACACCCAGAAACCAACAACTGCATCTCACTTCCTTCTGTTGAGGAAAGCAGAAGTTACTGCTGAAACAGCGGCCACCCACTGAGTTACAGAACTCAGCTTTATTTTTCAATATCTGCAGGGGGATGGGAGTGCTCAGGCCTCCAGGGTCTCTATGGTCCTTTAAGTCCAACAGAACCCCAGCCTGAATTGTTAGCTTTTTGTCTAAGCTCTGCCTCAGAGTTACCTGGCAACAGCCAGGTGTGCCAGACTCACTATAAAAGGGGCTGCTTGCCCCTCCTCTCTCTTGCTCTCACCTTCTTGCTCCCCTTTGTCTTCTTGTCCCATCCCCCTCTCCCCATTCCCCTCCCCCCTCTCCACGTGTTCATGGTTGGCCTCTTCTCTCTCTCTCTCTCTCTCTGTCTCTCTCTGTCTCTCTCTCTCCCTTTCTCTGTCTCTACTAGCCTCTCGACTCCCCTCCCTGTGCCCTGAATAAACTCTATTCCATACTATACCGTCTGTGGTCCCTTAGGGGGAAGGGATGCCTCGGCATGGGGCTGCGGAGGCTCCCCCTTCCCTACAGCTGCCTACATACCCACCAAACATATTCCTTCTCTCCTCTTCTTAGAAACACAACGGCCATTCCTTCCTTCAGGTCCCTACACACTGGTGGCACAGCCACCACAGACCACAGACTCGTCTTGGAGGAGGAAGAGGAGAGGCCAAATGTTTCTCAGCTCATTTCTGCACCTCCCCAGTCAGCTACCCAGAGCTACCCATTACCAACGTGAGAGTCTTGCTTATTTCTTCCACTGCCGGTAAGAGTAGAGAAAGAAGGCACTGACACAAAGAAAGTGACTTCACTGAAAAAATGAACAAAAATCCTTCTCAATGTGACAAAATAGAGGATTTCTCCACATAGCATGTTGGGTTGGAGGCCTGTGAGGTTGACAGTGGGTAGGAAAAGGGTTAGCAGCCAGGTTATACCTTTCCTTCCTTTGTCTCTGTCCAGAAGATGGACATGAACTCAGACTTCCTGCAGATTCAGGAGGGGCTTTCAAAGGCCACCAGATTTTCAGGGACCTGTGAATACAGAGAAAGAGATGGCAGTCAACATGATAATCCCCTAGATGGGGCCTGTCTTTTAGAGTCTAGCCTTCAGGCAGAGTTTAGAAACAGTTGGAGGATTGAGAAAGACACTTCTTCAGAACATTGCCAAGGACAACTCTCCAAACGGATGACCCTGTCAGCCTGTCTCCATCCTCTGACTCTTTTCCTTTGTGGGGGACCAGCCGAACTCCATTGTCACTCAGAAGTAAGGATCAGAGACAGGAAATGTAATCAATGTGCCAGGAAGAGGAATCAACAAAGGGATCCAGTGACCTCCAGTTTATCTCTGGGGTCCCAACATGGCTTTAGGCTTAAGTGGGGGCAGAATTCGGGAAGCAGATGGTTCTCTCAAGCAGGAGGACTTCTGCAAACCACCAGGAAGAACAGGAACTGAGCTAATGACCAGCTAGGGCAGAGGGGAAAGCGCTTAGTCAGGAATCCCTCTGGGCCCTACACTAATTCTTCCTCTACTGAAACTCAAGCTGAGGTCAGATTTCTAAAAGACAGGATTAATGTCTGTGTGCCTCACAGGGGCATTTTGCATTTTGATTAAACTGCACATTTCCATCATGACTCCTGTTTGGTCCTGTTACAAGATGCCCCATGAATTCCAACGCTAGAATCCCAGACCACACAAGTGCTTGCCTACGCCTAAAGGCAATAGTGAAACTGGGCACAGTCAGAGCAGACTCTTAAGAGATTTCCCTGCAGAGATAACAGGACAAAAGTCATCACACCCACTTAAAACACCTCCTTATGGTTGGTTTGGGTTCTCAATTGAACACAATCTAGAATCAGGAGGAGCAAAGGGAACTTCCACAAGGGCTGGTCTAGATTAGGATGGCATGTGGGTGCATCTGAGGGAGACTAACTTGGAAAAAAATCCTCCCACTGGAGGTGAAATCATTCTTTGGGCAGGGGATTTTGAACTGTCTGAGAGCGAAGAAATTGCTCTAAGCATTCGTGTATGTACGTTATTACGTCACTGTTCTTTCCACTGTGGATGGTTGTGAGCAGCTGCTTCACTGCTCTCCAGTGGTGCACTGAGGTGGTCTGAATGAGAAATGTCCCTCATAGGCTCATGGACATGAGCACTTGGTCCCTAGCGGGTGGGGATGTTTAGGGGAGGTTGGGAAACCGTTAGGAAGTGTGACTTTGCTACACTTAGCACACAACTGGTGATGGGCGGGCTTTAAGAGTTTTTAGCCAATGAAGGAGGAGACCAAACAAACCAGGCAAGGAGACACTAATGCACCCGTTTCCCCAAAATAGAATGGGGAACAAAAATCCCCAAGGCTATCAAATCATTGGGTTTGCAAAAATATGATACTATATGTTTTTCAAGGAAAATATGGGTGCCTTCCTCAATATTAGATTGAAAACTGTGACAATGTAAGAAAGCGGGACAAAAAGGCAAGACACAGTACAACCTTTACTGCTTCTTATACTAAGAATTATTGTTCTATAGACAATTAAAGACCTAAGCAAACGTCCTGAAATGAAGGTATCTGAGATGACTCACTGGGCTCTGCTGCCAGGGCTACTGACCTGTGTTTCATTCCTGGGCCCCACATTTGACCGACTCTGAAAAGTTAATCTCTAACCTATATATGTACAGAGAGAGAGAGAAAGAGAGAGAGAGAGAAATTACAAGCATGTGTATGTTGAGAACTGGAGAGACTACTCACCCAGAGAAATGGAGCCTAAGATGCAAGGTGCTGGGAGCAGGAGAGCTGCCTTACTAGTCCAAGCAGTGACTAGCCTGAAAGCCACTCACTCCCACAGGCCAGGGAGATGTTACTGCCTCTTCAAATTGCCACACATGCAGGTATTATCTACGTGCAGCTTAAAGCTCAGAAGGAGGGTTTCAAATCTCCCAGTTCTTCCCCTCTGTCCTCCACCCTCCCACTCCCAGCAAAGGACATCAAAAGGGCCGATGGGTTGGAGAGATGGCTCAGCAGTTTAAGAACGCTGGCTGCCCTCTTACCTATCGAAGTACCCTGTTCAGGCAGCTCACAACCATCTGTTACCCTACTTCCCAAGCATTCAGTGCCCTCTGCTGAGCATTTGTGCACATGCAGGCATGCGCACAGGACGCTCCTCCCCTCCTCTCTCCTCCCCTCCTTTTCACACAGGAATGTAAATAAAAATAAAACTTTAAAAGAACCCGAAAGGTCATCGTCACCTGTCAAAAATAACACTGTGCAGAGTCCTATTTAAAATATACGACCCTGCGGATTGTAGTGCTGCTCTCGCAGAGCAAATTATTTTTCTTTCATATGAAACAACCAAGGCTCATCCAACAGCTCGCTAATAACTAAAACGAAACACAAAACAAGAAAGCATGGCATTGGTTGGAACCCGTGGGCATCCCTTCTTCTCAAGTAACTCTGAAACTTTTTCCTCAGGTATTCTTACTGTACCGAATCTGGAGATCGAAACTTCTGGTCCTCACAAGTCAGGTGCAGCCGACTCCGTCTCTGGATTCTACCGGGAGGGGCGGGGCGGGGCGGGGCGGGGCGGGGCGGGGCGGGGCGGGGCGGGG
>JADRCH010000610.1:410695-424920 GCA_019843965.1 Rhynchomys soricoides | reverse complement strand
TCTTCTTCTTCTTCTTCTTCTTCTTCTTCTTCTTCTTCTTCTTCTTCCGCTTCTGCTGCTGCTTCTGCTTCTCCTGCTTCCTCTTCTTCTCCTTCTTCTCCTCCTTCTTCCTCTTCCTCTGCTTCTGCTTCCTCTTCTGCTTCCTCTTCCTCTTCATCTTCTTCTTCCTCCTCCTCCTCTTCCTCCTCCTCCTTTTCCTCCTCCTCCTCCTTGCTTCTGCTTCTGGCTGCTTCTGCTGCTTCTGGCTGCTGCTTCTGCTTCTGCTTCTGGCTGCTTCTGCTGCTTCTGGCTGCTGCTTCTGCTTCTGCTTCTGGCTGCTTCTTCTGCTTCTGCTTCTGGCTGCTTCTGCTGCTTCTGCTTCTCCTCCTCTTCCTCCTCCTCCTCCTCCTCCTCCTCCTCCTCCTCCTTCTTCTCTCTCTCTCTCTCTCTCTCCCTTTCTCCTCTTTCTTCTTCTGTTTCCCAAGCATAGACTAGCTTCAAACTCAAACTTTTCCTGCCTTCCCTGCTTATTTCTGGGTTACATCGAGGGACACTATCCTAGTTCCTTTTCTATTGCTGAGATACAACACTAGGACCAAGACAACTTATAGAACAAAGGGTTTATTAGGGGGCTTTTCTATTGCTTTGAAGAGACACCATGACCAATGCAACTTATAAAAGGAAGCATTGGGAGCTTGCTTACAGCTTCAGAGCATTAGTCTATTATCATCATGATGGACAGCATGGATATAAGCAGGCAGATACTGGCTCTGGAGCAGTAGCTGTTAGAAGAGAGAGGGAGAGAGGGAGAAAGAGAGAGAGAACTGGGAACGATATAATGTAGGCTTTTGAAACCTCAAATCCTGCCTCCAGTGATATACTGTCTCCAACATGGCCACTCCCCCAAGCAGTTCCATCAACTGCATACCCAAGTATTCAAATATATGGGTATATGGGACCATTTCAAACAGTTACCATACCAGAGAGTTAAATCTACCTGTATTATATGTATGTATGTATGTATGTATGTATGTATGTATGTATGTATGCATGTATGTATGCATCTTTTACCAATTGTCTAGCTATCGTGTATCTATGTATCTATCAGTATCTATCATCTGTATCAGTTTTCTGTCTAGGAAGAAACTCCTTTCTTTTACACAGTATTATGTTTTTTGGGACTCAACCTTGTGAGCTGAGTTGAGCATTAATATCAATTTCTGGAGTAACTCTATAGCCCTCTTCTTTCAATGGACATGCTAATTACTGTTATTTTCATGAAGTGCGGTGGACATTTTTATGCATGTACACTTATAAATATAACCACTGCCATTTTACTTGTTTCCTAAGAAAAAGACACAAGAGTAAAATTTGTGAAATGAGAATGCTTTGGTGTGACTTTTCCTAGCTAGTATTAAACTACCTTTTCAAATAATTGTGCATCCCTTTTCTGCTCAAGCCCAGGATGGGCTATCAGTCCACTTGCTTCACAATCTCACTGGTATTTAAGTGTTCAGTTGTGTTGAAATTTGCCAATCTGTATATATTTAGTGTTCTCATAGTTTGATCTAAATTTTGCATGTTGGATCATAAATAAAGACTATCAGCTTTTTATATCTGTACCAGACATTTGGGTATCTTCTTTTCTGAAAGACCTTGAGAAGAGTTTTTGTTCACTTTTGCTAGTGAGCTTTGTGTTTCTTATGTTTGGTTGATGTTTTTAACCCTTGGATGCTAGTCATATGTCCACATGTTGTCTAATTTTGGTTGTAAACTTGATTGGGATAGGAGACACTCAGGAAATCAGTATGTCCAGTAAGGTAGTTTTGGAGACAATTGGTGTACGGGTCAGCAAGCTGAAGGGTTGAAAAGCCTCTTTGAATGAACAAGCTTATTCTCTAGTCTGGGGTCCAGGTGCAGCAAAAAGAAGAGGATGGATTCTGTAAAGTTAGATTAATTGGTAACTTGAAAGACTCTAGAATCATCCCTGGGAATTATCTCCAGTGTGTTAATGGAGGTGGAAGGACCTAGCACTGAGGGTGGCGCCACTGGGTTGGGCTTCTGGATGGTGTAAGTGCTCAGCACTGTGCATTTACTCTGTGTCCTCTTCTGACTGTGTGTGGGGTGTGATCAGACACTGTAAACTCCTGGAGACCTGCATTCTCCTCCTTAGCTAAACTGAAACATTATAAAACAGAGAATGCTTTTATATAGGATAATTCTGACTGAGCCTGGAAGCCTCACTCTTGAAAAGCAGCTAGACGAAGCTCAGGATTCTGATCTGGGCTGCAAGGCTACCCTTTTACCATTGGGTCACATTGGGTGGACAAAGTCAGATTTTCAGAAACTGATTTCTCACTTTTCCGTGCGTGCAGTGAGGACCATTCCATGACTGTGCAAATTAGAATGGAGTTAATTAGAGGCAAGAGATAAGACTTGGAAGAATGTCTTGCATTTCACAGCAGCAGGCACCTTCCTGCTCTTGAGGACTGGCTGTTTTCACTTTCTCACCCCATGGAGATGTCTGAAGCTGTCCTGAGGTTGTGAGGGAGGAAATCAGCTCCCACTGAGGGAGGACTACTTTGTTCAGTCATTCCAGGCTGGCTCTAGCCGGCCGGCATGGTTGGCCTCATTGTGGTCCATGTTCTTTTTCTTGTACATTCCCTACTTCTATTGAATGTGTCTTTCATGTTTTATGCTTATTTTTGACTGCATACATGTCAAAATCAGAGGTCCAAAGAGGACATCAACTCCCTAGGAACTGGGATTACAGATAGTTGTGAACTGCCTTGTGGGTGCTGAGAATTGAACCGGGTCTTCTTGAAGAGCAGCCAGGGCTTTTAACCATGGAACCATCTCTCCATCCCTACTTTCCCTTCCTTATCCTACCTTTCTTAATGGATTTTTATCCATCATTCAATCAGTTGTCTGCTGTGGTACAGAGGATTTTAGGGAGTAGAGTTCTATGCTGCCTGAAGGTAAGCCATATTGGGCAATGGAAGGAGAACTGGTGGAAGCCACTGAAGAGTTTAACAACAACAAATAAACAACATTACAAGCAGGTGGGTTCTAGTGCTATCCGGCTGAAGTCACAATGTATTTATAAAAACTAAAAATTCTGTCCATAATCATTGCACAAGACACCGACTTTGAAAGCTGACAGAATGGTAACTTAGAATATAGTTTTAGGGCACAGAAAGGGATTTGTGACCTGGAAAGTAACATCTAGGTTAAAAAAAGAGAAAAGCATGATTTTTTTTACTCCAAAGATGGCAATCCCATATTAGTCAAAGCATAGTTGTGAAAAAATTCCAAATGCAGATGATTTCAGTACTCAGGAGGCAGAGGCAGGAGGATTTCTGTGAGTCAGAGGCCAGCCTGATCTACAATAGTAAGTTTTGGTACCACCAGGGTCACATAGTGAGACTTGTGAAAGAAAAATCCCCAAGGTTGACATTTTCAGTAATCTTGGCAGTGATTCATACAGTAGTATTGTATGCTGTACAATACATACAATACAGTAGTATTGTACGCTGGGAAGAATGGCAGAAGTTGTTGCCTATAGTTTTTAAAAATCAAACCACGCTAAACCATGGGGCTCAGTCTGTTCCCAACCTGGTGCATAGCCTGAGACCAAGACCTCGTGTTTCTCTTAGCCAAAGCCCCTCCCACAAATGTCCGCTCTGCCTTTCCAGAGTCCCTAGATCACTCTCTCAGTCCCTGCTAAGTTCTTTCCCTCCTGCCCACCTGAGTCGCCGCAAATGGAAAACACCAGGCAATCTTAGTTTACAATCAACAGATGACACAACTGCTGGGCATGGAATCTGTCATCCTAAATTCATCAACTACTCCATGTTGGAAATCTTCCCATGGCGGAAACTGCCACCAGATCTAACATTTCCTGGTCTACATCTTGCTTCCTCTTGCTCTCAGTCTTGCTGTAAAAAAGGGGGGCTATTTCTTCCTCCCATATCCCCTCTTCCTCTCTTGGACCTGGAAGGCCCACCTCCTCCTTTTTGCTCAGCGATTGGCTTGTAGTTTTTATTATTTAATCAATTAATTAGGAGAAAGTTCCCCTACAAGCTGTGGACTCAGGCCTGTGTGATCTAGTTTCTCCTCTTTATTTTTGGCAACTGTCTGAGGAAACAACTAGCATTTTGACATATTTTTATCTTATTTTGTTTTTCCAAACTTAAGTTAGAAATTTTGATAAATGTACCCCACTTCTCCAAGGAGGCTAATGTTTAAAATATACTTTCTTACACATTATCCTAAATCTACTGGTTTAGACTTTTGAGATTGGAATCAAGAATCTGTTTGTTTGTACATTTGCTTGTTTGTTTTAGAATCTGTATTTTTTTGGAAGCTTCCAGTGCAAGTTTAGAACAAGACTTACATCAGTCTTTGGTTTCAGCTTCAGGTTGATCTATCTCCTCACATTCATTACTGCCTCACACCTACAAATGTCAGGATCCACAACACTTTGCTTCTTTGGCTGCAACAATCCTTAATGTTCTGTGTGTCTAAATCATTTCAAAACACTTTGCCACATGCCACATTCTACAGTGCACCAAGGTCACCGATTCAAAATGTCCTGTTAATAGAGATTCTTACCTCCGAAGTTATCATAGTCCTGAAATAATTCTACATCTATTTTTATTCCAGAAAGTCATTGTTTATCTGCAGCTGTGTGGCATTTGCACCATCACAATGAAATGAAAGACACCTTTCATCTATGTGGTCAGGTTCATGGTCCAAGTCCTGGAGAACACTTGGCTGCGCACTGTTGGGGGTTGGTCTGTTGCTACTATGTCTTCAAATGCTAAATACTGGCCCCCAAGATCTGGTTACAGTCCTACCAGCACATTATCCCGTACACCGAAGGATGTTGTATAAACTTTGCTTGCCTGTGTTCTCTGACTGCTTACATAAAAGTAGCTAAAGCCAATTACTGGAGAGAATACAAGTAAGCAAGATTTCAGTTACTGGACTGGGGGTCCCAAGTAAGGACCAGGAGCAGAGAGAAGGAAAAAGAAGAGGAAGCAAGCAGGAGGTCTTCATTAAATGTGATGGATCAGGAGTGTGTGGACCAGTAAACTGCCCCCTGTGTACAGACTGATGGAACCAAAATAGCCCCTGAGATTCAAACAGCAAGTACTTGGAAGCACAGCTGGGAAGTAGACAGTCTAGTGTAGAAAATAGATTAGGGCTACCCCAGTTAATTGTGCTAAAGCTGATTAAATAAATCTATTAGGACCCAGTATTAATTATTTGGGGGCTGGCTGGTCACATAAAGAACTAGTAGAGTAATTAGATACCATTGTAAACAAACAGAGCACTACCTCCAAAGATTAGGCAGAGGTAAGATCAGGTAACATGTGGACAACAGATGCTATCTCTCATTTCACAGATCAAGTTTGGTTTTCTGAGAAGGGCTTCCTTTCTGCAAGCTTCTAGAAATGCATGCTTTGATTTGGAATTGGGATTGTCCTAGAAGACTCTGTCATCTTTATTTTTTCTTGAGGGCAATCAGAATTATTAACAGTGAATGGAAACATGGCTGAGGTTTATAGTTGTTGTTTTGTTTGTATGTTTGATTGCAGAACACCCGGGGTTCGATTCTTAGCACCAATCCGAGGGCTCACAATCAGCTGCAACTCCAATTTCCAGGGACTCTAAATGCCCCCCTTTGACCTGTATATACGTGGACCTCATTTGTATAAACAGCTTGCACTAGGCATCAAGTGAACTTCCTCACATGTGCACATCCAATGTTCAGCACTGACTTTAAGCTCTTTGTTATTTTTATTCTCCAGGTTGCTGCATTCTGCTTTCTGCTTCTCCATCCTCTCCAACTACCTCTCCATGTGGAGATACTGTTGAAGAATCCCCTTGAATCCCAATCTCCCTTTCCAGGTGATTCTTCAGTTACTGTTCCTGCCTCTCAAGCAGCAGACTATGCTATATGTACTTTTGCGCCTGCTAGACTGGACAATTAAGACTCGTGCAAAATTTCGAACAAATCATGGAGGCACAGGAAACAGATGATAAAAGTCTAGATAAACCACAGTGTGTCTAAGAAACCAATGCTGACAACAAGGAGCTGGCTGTGGTTGGCCTACCAACCTGCCTTTATTTGATGTAAAAAACAGTTTAGAAATCTGAGCAGGGCTCTTGGTTAATGGGCCAAATGTGTCTAGAATTTGGGTCACAGAGTGACTGTTCTATGCATTCTTTACTTAAAGTTTTTGTTTCTCTTTTTGAGACAAGGTGTTGCTAGTAGCCCATTCTGCTTGGAGCCATGCGTTCTCTTGTCTCAGATTCCCACCCTGGGACTGCAGACACATGCCACCACATCTGCCTTCTGGTTCACGATTTTGCGTCTTTCTATTTTCTCCTCTGTTGGAGCAGAAATAGTATTCCTGACTCTACAACAAAACATAACAAAACTGGTCTAGCTCTGTATTGTGCAACTGTATAAGTGATATTCTCTGTCTCTCCGTCTCACCTCTTTCTCTTCTCTCTCTCTCTCTCTCTCTCTCTCTCACTTTTTCTCTCTGTGTGTGTGTCTCACTCACTCTCCTTTCCTTTTTCCAGTGTCCCCAGGTTGGACTGGAACTTGTTATGTGAAACAAGCTAGCCTGGAGTGCCTGGAGATCTGCCTGCCTAAGCCTTTGGCTAACATTGGGTTTGAAGATGAGAGACAATGTAAGTTTTACTCTAGAATCTGAACAAAGACATCCATTCTCACTACCTGTTTTCAAGCTAGACTGAAAATCTCAGCTCATGGTGAAGAAGAGAAGTCCTGGCTTCATATAAGAACAAAAGAAAAGTTATACAGACTGGAAAAGAATGAACTAAAGAATTTCTTTTTTAATTATGAGATTGTTGAAAGGAAGAGAATGTTAACTTACTTATTCTTTTATTAAATAGTTTCTTGTAGCAGATGATATGACTGTCCAGGCAGACCATCTTAAAACCAATATAAAGATTTCCCAAAACTAGAAAAGGAGAATTCCAAATGTTCAAGGGTCAAGGTTAATATTAAGAAGTTAATTGTTGCTTCCAGTTTTCATCTGTGGTGTGAGAACTCTGCCTGGGCCACCAGGGCTTCATAGCCAAAGAGCACTGGGAGAAAGCTAGCCTCCCAGGAGTGTGGAAAAGCTCTTGAGAGGGGGTAAGAGGACTAAAACTGCTCAGCAGGACTTGCCCGGAATCCTTGGGACACAGGAACTGAGGAAGAGCCAGGAGGAAGGAGCCTTCCTGTTTCCATCTGTGGGGGGGAGACCTCTGCCTGGGCCACCAGGGCGCCATAGCCAAATAGCACTGAGAGACAGCTAGACTCCCAGGAGTGCAGGAAAGCCTGTTTGCTCAGAGGGACCCGCCTGGAATACCCAGGACACAGAGACTAAGGAGGAGGTTTCTGGTTTCTTTCAGTGGCTGAAGAGCAGATCCTGTGACACAGTGTTCCTGACTCAAATAGTGTCATGAGAGAGCTGGTATACCAGGAGTGATGACACACTTTCAAGCACAGGCAAGACCATCACTTCTTTTCAAATTCACTGGACCAAGTGGGAGCCTTGCAGAGCCATCAGGACACAGGAAACAAGGAACAGCTTGGGATTAGATCCTTCTTTTTTCTGTCTGCACCCCAGAGCTGACCCTGCACCATAGTTCTCCAAACCCAAATTCCTCTCAGAGAGAACTGGTCTTCAAAGAGTATTGACACCTAGGCTTGCAGGAAAGACAAGCCACAGTCAGAGAGAGTAAGAGCAGCTAACACCAGAGATAACCAGATGGCGAAAGGCAAGGGCAAGAACATGAGGAACAGAAACCAAGGCTACTTGACATCATCAGAACCCAGCTCTCCCACCACAGAAAGCCCTGGATACCCCAACACACCAGAAAAGGAAGACTCAGACTTAAAAATCACATATCAAGGGGATGAAAGAAGATTTTAAGAAGGAAAGAAATAACTCCCTTAAAGAAATACAAAAGAACACAGGTAAACAACTGGAAACCCTTAAAGAGGACACACACAAAAAAAATCCCTTAAAGAATTACAGAAAAACACAATCAAACTGGCAGAATTACAAGAAAACACATTCAAACAAATGAACATAACCATTCAGGATTTAAAAACAGAAATAGAAACAATAAAGAAATCACAAAGGGAGACAACCTTGGAGTTAGAGAACATAGGAAAGAAATCAGGAGTCATAGATGCAAGCATCACCAACAGAATACAGGAGATGGCAGAGAGAATCTCAGGTGCAGAAGATACCATAGATAACATTGACACAACAGTCAAAGAAAACACAAAATGCAAAAAGCTCCAAACCCAAAACATCCAAGATATCCAGGATACAATGAGAAGACAGAGCCTGAGGATAATAGGTATAGAAAGAGAGTGAAGATTCCCACCTTAAAGGACCAGTAAATATTTTCAACAAAATTATAGAAGAAAACTTCCCTAACCTAAAGAAAGAGATGAACATAAATATACAAGAAGCCTACAGAGCTCCAAATAGATTGGACCAGAAAAGAAATTCCTCCTGTCACATTATACTCAAAACACCAAATACATAAAATAAGGAAAGAATATTAAAAGCAGTAAGGGAAAAATGGCAAGTAACATATAAAGGCAGACCTATCAGAATTACACCAGACTTCTTACCAGAGACTATGAAAGCTAGAAGATCCTGGGCAGATCTCATACAGATTGTAAGAGAACACAAATGCCAGCCCAGGCTGCTATACTCAGCAAAACTCTCAATAATCATAGATGGTGAAACCAAAATATTCTATGACAAATCCAAATTTGCACAGTATGTTCCACAAACCCAGCCCTACAAAGAATAATAGATGGAAAACGTCAACTCAAGGAGGGAAACTACACCCAACAAAAAGCAAGAAAGTAATCTTTCAACAAACTCAAAAAGAAGATAGCCACACAAACATAAAAATAACATTGAAATAACAAGAAGGAACAATCACTATTCTTTAATATCTCTTAACATCAATGGACTCAATTCCCCAGTAAAAAGACATAGATTGACAGACTGGATCCATAAATAGGACACAGCATTTTGCTGCATCCAGGAAATGCATGCACCTCAGTGTTAAAGACAAACACTACCTCAGAGTAAAGGGATCGAAAACAGTTTTCCAGGCAAATGGCCCCACGAAACAGGCTGGAGTAGCCATTCTAATGTAGGATAAAATCGACTTTAAACCAAAAGTAATCAAATAAGATAAGGAAGGACACTTCATACTCATCAAAGGAAAAATCTACCAAGAAGAACTCTCAATTCTGAACATCTATGCCCTGAATGCAAGGGCTCCTACATTCATAAAAAGAATACTAAAGCTAAAAGCACACATTGCACCTCACACAATAATAGTGGGAGACTTCAACACCCCACTCTCATCAGTGGACAGATTTTGGAAAAAAAAACTAAACAGAGACACAGTGAAACTAACAGATGTTATGAACCAAATGGATTTAACAGATATCTATAGAACATTTCATCCTACTCACAAGAATATACCTTCCTCTCAGCACCTCATGGTACCTTCTCCAAAATTGATCATATAATTGGTCACAAAACAAACCTCAACAGATATAAGAAGATTGAAATAACCCCATGCCTCCTATCAGATCACTACGGAATAAGGCTGGTCTTCAATGGCAACAACAACAACAACAAAAAGCCCACATACACATGGAAGCTGAACAATGCTCTACTCAATGATAACTTGGTAAAGAAAGAAATTAAAGACGTCCTAGAATTTAATGAATATGAAAGTACAACATACCCAAACCTGTGGGACACAATGAACACAGTGTTAAGAGGAAAACTCATAGCTCTGAATGTCTCCAAAAAGAAACTGGAGATAGCATATACTAGAAGCTTAACAGCACACCTGAAAGCTCTAGAACAAAGAGAAGCTAATACACTCAAGAGGAGTACAAGGCAGGAAATAATCAAAATAATGGCTGAAATCAACCAAGTAGAAACTAAAAGAAGTATACAAAGAATCAACAAAACCAGGAGCTGATTCTTTGAGAAAATCAACATGGTAGATAAGCCCTTAGCCAGACTAACCAGAGGGCACAGAGACAGTATCCAAATTAACAAAATTAGAAATGAAAAGGGAGATGTAACAACAGATTCTGAGGAAATTAAAAAAAAATCATCAGATTCTATTACAAAAGCCTATACTCAACCAAATTGGAAAATCTGGATGAAATGGACAAGTTTCTACACAGAAACTAAATACCAAAGTTAAGTCAGGATCAGAAAAAACATCTAAACAGTCCCATAACCCCTAAAGAGATAGAAGCAGTCATTAAAAGTCTCCCAATCAAATAAAACCCAGGACCAGTGCAGAATTCTATCAGACCTTCAAAGAAGACCTAATACCAATACACTTCAAACTATTCCACAAAATAGAAACAGAAGGAACACTACCCAATTCATTCTATGAGGCCACAGTTACACTGATACCAAAACCTCACAAAGACACAACAAAGAAAAAAACTTCAGACCAATTTCCCTTATGAATATCGATGCAAAAATACTCAGTATAATTCTTGCAAACCAAATCCAAGATCACATCTAAACAATCATTCACCATGATCAAGTAGCCTTCATCCAGGGATGCAGGGATGTTTCAATACCCAGAAATCCATCAATGTAATCCACTACATAAACAAACTCAAAGGAAAAAACCACATGGTCATTTCATTAGATGCTGAAAAAGCATTTGACAAAATTCAACATCCCTTCATGAGAAAAGTCTTGGAAAGATCAGGAATTCAAGGAGCATACCTAAACATAGTAAAAGCAATATACAGCAAACCAGTGGCCCACATCAAACTAAATGGAGAGAAACTCGAAGCAATCCCACTAAAATCAGGGACTAGGCAAGGCTGCCCTCTCTCTCCCTATCTATTCAGTATAGTACTGGAAGTTCTAGCTAGAGCAATTAGACGACAAAAGGAGGTCAAAGGGATACAAATTGGAAAGGAAGAAATCAAAATATCACTATTTGCAGATGATATGATGGTATACTTAAGTGACCCGAAAAACTCCACCAGAGATTTGCTACAGCTGATAAACACCTTCAGCAAAGTGGCTGGATACAAAATTAACTCAAGCAAATCAGTAGCCTTCCTATACTAGAAGGATAAACAGGCTGAGAAGGAAATTAGGGAAATGACACCCTTCACAATTGTTACAAACAATATAAAGTATCTTGGTGAGACTCTAACCAAACAAGTGAAAGATCTGTATGACAAGAACTTCAAGTCTCTGAAGAAAGAAATCGAAGAAGACCTCAGAAGATGGAAAGATCTCCCACGCTCATGGATTGGCAGGATTAATATAGTTAAAATGGCTATCTTGCCGAAAGCAATCTACAGATTCAATGCAATCCTCATCAAAATCCCAACTCAATTCTTCATAGACTTAGAAAGAGCAATTCTCAAATTCATATGGAATAACAAAAACCCAGGATAGCAACAACTATTCTCAACAATAAAAGAACTTCTGGGGGAATCAGCATCCCTGACCTCAAGCTGTACTACAGAGCAGTAGTGATAAAAACTGCATGGTGTTGGTACAGTGACAGGCAGGTAGATCAGTGGAATAGAATTGAAGACCCAGGAATGAACCCACACAATTATGGTCACTTGTTCTTTGACAAAGGAGCTAAAACCATACAGTGGAAAAAAGACAGCATCTTCAACAAATGGTGCTGGTTCAACTGGCGGTCTACATGTAGAAGAATGCGAATTGATCTATTCCTATCTTCCTGTACAAAGCTCAAGTCCAAGTGGATCAAGGACCTCCACATAAAACCAGATACACTGAATCTAATAGAAGAGAAAGTGGGGAAAAGTCTAGAACACATGGGCACAGGGGGAAAGTTCTTGAACAGAACACCAATGGCTTGTGCTCTAAGAACAAGAATCGACAAATGGGACCTTATGAAATTACAAAGCTTCTGTAAGGCGAAGGACACTGTAAATAGGACAAAATGGCAACCTACAGATTGGGAAAAGATCTTTACCAATCCTACATCTGATAGAGGGTTAATATCCAATATATACAAAGAACTCAAGAAGGTAGACTCCAGAGATCCAAATAATCCTATCAAAAAATGGGGAATAGAGCTAAACAGAGAATTCTCAACTAAGGAAACTTGAATGGCTGAGAAGCACCTAAAGAAATGTTCAACCTCCTTAGTCATCAGGGAAATGCAAATCAAAACAATCCTGAGATTTCACCTCCCACTAGTCAGAATGGCTAAGATCAAAAACCAGGGTGACTGCAGATGTTGGTGAGGATGTGGAGAAAGAGGAACAGTCCTCCATTGCTGGTGGGAATGCAAGCTGATACAACCTCTCTGGAAATCAATTTGGCGGACCCTCAGAAAAATAAACATAATAGTACCTGAGAACCTATCTATTCCACTCCTGGGCATGTACCCAGAAGATGCTCCAACATGTAATAAAGACACATGCTCCACTACTTTCATAGCAGATATATTTATAATAGCCAGAAACTGGAAACAACCCAGATGTCCCTCAGTAGAGGAATGGATACAGAAAATATGGTCCATTTACACAATGGAATATTACTCAGCTATTAAAAACAATGACTTGATGAAATTCTTAGGTAAATGGATGGAGCTTGAAAATATCTTCCTGAGTGAGGTAACGCAGTCACAAAAGAATGAACATGGTATGTACTCACTGATACATGGATATTAACCCAAAAGTTCAGAATATCCAAGAGTCACTTCACAGCAACCATTGGGCTGAGTGTGAGGTCCCAGATGGAGGACTTGGAGAAGGGACTGAAGGAGCTGAGGGAGTTAGCAGTCCCATGGAGGGAGCAACAGTGTCCACTGGCCTGACCTCCCGATGCTCCCAGAGACTGCATCACCAACCAAAGAATACACATGGAGGGACCCATGGTGCTGACCACATATGTAGCAGAGGAGGGTCTTGTTAGCCATTAGGGGGAGGAGAGGCCCTTGGGCCTGAGGGTGTTAGATGCCCCAATTTAGGAGAATGTCAAGGAGGGAAGATGATAGTGGGTGTGTGGGTGGGTGGGGGAATACCTTCATAGTGGCAGGGGGAGGTGGGAGGGAATAGGGAGGTTCCAAAAGGGAGATCTGGCAAGGGGAAAACATTTGAAATGTAAATAAAGTATCAAAAAATAATGTAAAAGGGAGAAAAAAGTAGTTAATTGTTTTCTGCATATTAATGATGAATAATTAGAATTTAAAAAATTTTTAAGTGCAATTTATAATAGCACCAAACATTTAAAATACTTAGATATAAATATACATGATCTGTATGTGGGAAACTACAAACTCCTAAAGAGATGTCAGATGATTCCAATTTTGTCCATGGTCTAGAATCTTAAATATACCACTCAGATCATTTTAAAGACTCTTAAAAACTGATTTTAAATATGTAGAAATAAATAGAATAATCATCACATTCTTTAGAAAGAAAACTTTAGGAAAATGTTTGGGAGAGTCATAAAGATCATCTTTAATGTCCTAAACAAGGGTATTTGAAACAGCAGGACACTGCAAAACACACTGACACACGACTCTAGGCATACTGCCACCCTAGCACTAGTGAGACATAGATAAACATGAGGATAATGTCTTTTTGAAGGTAAACTTTGCCGACATATACAGTTCAAGGCTAATTTGGGTTACATACGTTTATGTTTCAAAGAAAAAATAAAACAAAAACTGAAGGAGAAGCATATATAAACAGACAGAATAGAAAGCACTTCCCCCCAGAACCTCATTAATAGCACTGGTTCTTTAGTAAAATACAGCAGCACAAAGTGTGTGTGCATGCACACACAGACATGTGTGTATGAAAAATAGTGCTAAAAATTTAAATTTCAATGTATAAAAATTTTAAAGAGCTTAAAAATTCTGCACTTTAAACAAAAAACGATTTTTAAGAAAAAACTAACTATAAAAATGCAGAATTATAAAACTGTCAGAAGCAAATACCAGTGATGATTTATATAAACCTGAGTTGATAAACAGGTTTTATGTACAATGCCTAAAGTCCAATCTATGAGAGAGAGAGAGAGAGAGAGAGAGAGAAGGAGGGAGAGAGAGAGAGGAAAGGAGGGAGAGAGAGAGGGAAGGAGGGAGAGAGAGAGAGAGAGAGAGAGAGAGAGAGAGAGAGAGAGAGAGAG
>JADRCH010000610.1:388699-410685 GCA_019843965.1 Rhynchomys soricoides | reverse complement strand
GAGAGAGAGAGAGAGAGAGAGAGAGAGAGAGAGAGAGAGAGAGAGAGAGAGAGAGAAAGAGAAACAAAAAACAAAGAACCCCAGAAAAGTTGGGTTTATTTGAATCACAAAACCACGGCTATACAAGACAGTTTAAAGATATTGGAAACACATTTTGCAAACTAGCAGTACATATTTGCAAAATAAAAACAATAAAACGCGTGTTCCAATTTTGAAACAATTCCAAGTACTACATGATAGGGAAAGACAGAGTCCAAATAAGAAATCTACACTCCAAATAGATCTACCAAAGTTGATGCGTAGTAGAACAATTAGCACGTAAACATGCCCGGCATCGACTGTCACTGAGGAAATGCAAATCAAATCATCAGCGAGTTGTCTGCAGATGCCTGTTAGAATGTTAACCTTAAAGTCGTTCTCACAATCAAGCCATGACGTATTGGGGATCATCACTCATGGGTGGAGTAGAGAAATGAAGAGCCACTCTGAAAACCAGTTTATAACACTTTTGTATAAAGCTAGGCAATCTGGGATATGATCCTGAACCCAAGTCTTATGAAATTCGTCACGTGAATGTTTATAGATGATTTTTAAAAATCAACTTCCCCAAACACAGAGGGTAGAGTAACTTTAAGGTCAGTACACCTGACAACTGCTATCTGTCAGTGATCTAGTTGTTAAAGCAACAACGATATTTATGCTGACGGTCTGCGCCCTCTAGAGGACTTGATGAGAATGACAAATCACCTTTCAGTGTTCGCCCAAAATTCTTTAACTCAAGTACAATAGTGAGAAAAATATCTGGCTATTTCAACTTGGAAACTTTCGTATGAACACTTTTCAAAACCTATAAAATAGTCAAAAATGAGTAAGGGGTAAGAAATTGTCAGAGCCAAGAGTGTCCCAAAGAGAGGAGATAAGAGGAATGAAAGCACTGTGCTGTGCTATAGACATGGGGGTCCTAAAATGCAGGGAACAGACGCAATCCGAACGAGGGGTTAGGTAGGAATAAACATCAACACTGCATCTTAATTGTGGCAAATTTATCATTAAAACGGCTGTTCTGCATTTCCCGCAATTGGCAGGCTGTCTTCACAAGGGAAGAAAATAAATAATAACAATAACAATACTAATACTAATAAATAAATAAATAAATAAATAAATAAATAATAAAACTCTAGTGTTGGGTACATGAGAATTTTCATCTCTTTTTTTCACATCTTAAATCTGTGCTAAAAGAAAATTTGTGGTTTAAAGCACAGTTTCCCCTTTACTTCTCTGACGATATCCTTTGTGGTTTTACAGTAAGAGGCTGTATTTTGGTGCTACAATTTCATATGCACTTTGATTTTTGTTTTTGTTGTTAGACAATGTCTCTGTTTCCTTCTCACTCAAAAATGGATTATTCTATTTATAGGATGGGTGGACTGATGCAACCCACAGAAAGAACAGCTGTAAAGAAGCCTAGAAAACATTTCCATCACTGCCAACACAAGTGGACATGCAAAGGTAGGAAGCTGGAGTCGTGCCCTTGATGACTATTTTGGCTAGAATGTTAGTGGGGACTCTTTTGTTTGCTTGTTTTGTTTTGTTTTCCTGGACAGGGTTTCTCTGTAGCTGTGGCTGTCCTGGAACTCACAGAGATCTGTCTGCCTGCCTCTGCCTCCCAAGTTCTGGGAATTACCATCCAGCATTAGTGGCGAATTTTCTTCAATTCTACCTTCAGTGTTAATATTTAGAACTTTAACTAGCTTAGTCTGAAAATGTTGTTACCTACTTGGCAATGCTCAATGACATCTATCTACCTACCGACTTGAATTAGTAGTTATCCATGACAGCCATAGCAGCCTAATCCTTGGCACATAAAATATATTTATAAATATGTTTAGACTGAGTTAGGTTATTTTTTTCTGAATTGAAGATTAAAAAAGCCTTATATTTATTAAAGTAAAATACACAATTATAATGATGAACGCCCGGGTTTGTTTTCTCAGTCAGTACAAACGTGCTTTGTTTTGAGATGACTAAAATGAGTTTTGCTCATGTACCTCCTCAGACATTTTTTTTTTTTTAACTTTTACTTTCACTCAATTATTTTGGCATTACTTGTGTATTTCTTCCTCAGACTCACTTCTTTTGAATATTGGCTGAATAAGTTAGTTAATATGCAAATGAAAGCTAAACAGCCCACTCTACTCTGTGAAGTGTGATGTTAAGATAGAATTGCCAGCCTAAGAAGACTATTTGATGATGGCAGATAAACGTCGATCTCTTAGACTCAATAAATCCATTCTTCAAGACATTCTAAGTTTATGTTCATCTCGGATAATCTCGACTGGGGACTTTGTTGTTGCTTGTTTGCTTGAGACAGAGGCTCACTCTGCTATCCCAGGCAGGCCATGACCACAGGACAAAGCTCCTGCTTCAACCCCCTGAGCCTCCTGAATGTTGGAGAATGCAGGATTTACAGATGTGAGCCACCACGCCCATTGACCTCACCATTTAACAGATTATAGGTTTCTCTTCTGTCCTAAGATGGTGTGTACTCTCAGGATTTTCTACATTTAGGACACATTTACATGTACATTTAAAATGTTTAAACGTTACAGGAGAACATTTAATCATTACAGATCACCCTGAGTGTCCAAGGTGGCATCGGACAGCTCTGAGATTGGCCAGCATTGGAGTGGTTTTCTTGGTGGCCACAGTAATAGGACTAGCCACCCACAGTGAGTACTTTGAAAACTACCTGCCCGGATATGGAGACCAAAGTTTTCCTGAGGAGCTTCCTTGGCTCTCTCCAAAGTTACAGAGTTGCTTTGCATGTTACCCTACATGGGTTCCCATCATGACTTCACTTCTGTTGACATGACGTGGCCCCACTGTGATTATTAATGACACCCTATGTAGATGTCAATTTGAAAGTCTACCCTGCCTTAATTTGAACTAATTGGTATATATGTGAATGTGGCCATAACTCTTCTAGAAGATGAAGTTGTTGATTTTAGTGAGAGAACTCAAGTTTTATGGAAGCTGGCTTCATCCTTTAAGTATATTACAAAGTTTGATGGTTTGAAATTTGAGACAAAATGTATGAGCTGGTTGAAAAGTTAGGTCCAAATTAAATCTAAGATCTATTGCTGAAGTCGAAAGCACACAAATGAAAACATACACTTATGCTTGTTGTTGTTTCCATTTGCAGATATACCTTGTTAGGGATTGTGGTAAATGACTGATTTACAGTCTCAAGCAAACTCTAAGAGTTTGTGAAGTGTTTTCTTTCCTTTTGGTGCATATGAGGGCACTGAGCAGTTTAATGATCCTGTGTCTAGCTTAAGCTCACCTACAATTCTGATCCACCACATTAAGAGATTTTAATAGATATAAAGAAAACTTAACTGACTGTCTTAATCTTTAATACAGGTAAAGAGAAGTTTTATTTGTCTTGATTTAATTTAGATAATGTTATTTTGTGTCTTTATAAGAGTCTTGGTGAGGAGAGACCTCATCTCTAAATTCACATGTCCTTTGTAAAATTAAAAGGTAGAGATATTATTGACCAGACCCCTTCTTGACAAATAGTTTGTGTATCCAATAACACTTTTATTAAAACAAAGGAGAGCAGGCTTTTAAGTATAGAAATGTAATTAGCACTATGATTTTTTACTTCTCAGTAAGTCATCTGAGTGTATATTCCTCAAGTCATAAGCATAATGAGGGTATCCTTGGTAATAACGTATCCAGATGTTGTGGCTGTATGGATATTTCTTCCGACAAACAACACGATAGAACGAATTCCACAGGTAAGTGGCTCACTTCACTGCATTTTGAGAAGGGAAATCTCTCTAACCTTTCAGCTTTTGCTATTAGGATTGAGCAAATTAAGCGGGCGAAAGACAAATTCACAAAAGTTCTAAGAACGCCTATGGGAGCTATCAAAAGAAGGGACTAGCTCACTAACTGCTTGCCCTGGCTTCGTGGGATCAGGGGAGGAAGAAACCCCCAAATTTTATCTTAATTTAAAAACAAGTTTGTGTGCATGTATGTACATGTATGTGGATGCATGTGCTGAGGTGCTTGAGGAGGTCTGAACCTGTGGGAATTTTTTTTCTTTTAGATGGGCAGGCTTAGTGACAGGCTCTGTCACTCACTGAGGCATGTTGCTGACCCCCCAAACCCTTTATGACAGTTACAGATTTCTTCCACATTCAAAAGGCTGAGGCAGGAGGACTAGCAATCATTCTATGCCAGCCTGAGCTACACAGGGAGATCTTGTCTCACGTACAAAACCAAGACAAATACATTTCTGCGTTTCTTTAAGAACAGACTCTCAGTCTCAATAACTAGCTTTTATGTAAAGTTTATGTAATTTTTTGTAGATTCTATTTTCATATTAGTCCTCTTTGATATAAGCTTTTGAAAATATTTGTGAATATCTAAAATATTCAGTTGATAATAAAAATAACTAAAATGTATGTATCTGCAGGTAAGGCATAAATACTTATTTTACTTAAAACATTTAGACTCATTTCTTTTATGTATGAGTGCTATATCTGCATGTACTCCTGCAGGCCAGTAGAGGACATTAGATCCCATTACAGATGGTTGCGAGCCACTGTGTGGTTGCTTGAACTTAGAATCGCTAGAAGAGCAACCAGTGTCCTTAACAGCTGACACTGTTATCAGGGTCAGCTCCGGTCTCTATACTCATTTCTTAATATTGGTTTATTTTAGTATGATTGTTTTCTTCTCATGGAGACAAATCTAGTGGTTTGACTATTTTACGATGCTCCCTCAGTGTTTGGGAGGAGATATATTTTTCTGCATTGAAAGAGAATTTTGAAAATAACTGCTTCCTCACCTCTTTTCATCCCATGTGTCTCCTTTTAAACACTTGTGGGTCAAAACCTCAAGGACTGAGTCTATTGCAAAGAGATTAAAGTATTTTTTAAAAATTGTTCTTCCTGGGTTGGCTCCATGGCTCAGCAGGTAAGTCAATCGCCACCTAGCCTGACAAACTGAGTTCCATCCCTGAGACCCACATGGTGAAAGTGAGAACTGACTCCTCCATATGTGAGCTGTGGAGTATGTGTGCATGCAAGTGCACGCTTGCGTGCGCGTGCGCACGCACATACACACACACACACACACACACGCACACTCACATGTTTACATGTGTGCACTAAATAAGTAAATAAAGATTTCTTTAGGTGAATTCATCATATCTTGATTGTTCAGATGGTAGAAGAGACACTTTATCCTCTGACCACTGTTTTGGAATAATTTGGTTAAGGACAGACAGAGACATGAATCAGGGACCAGCTTCTGGGAGAACTTACTCCTTTGTCCCTTAGAAGCCCTGTTGATCTCTTCTGCAGTCTATGTAAATGAATCACTGTGGCTTTATCTTTCTCCCTACCTGCCACTGATCAGCTGCGTGACCCTGGGTCAGTTAGCTAAACTTCGGTTTCTCTGTATTTTATTGACTTTAGCTTTACTGTCTTTATTTACCCAATGAGGAATATGAAGTTAGAATGTGAAGTTAATACGTTTAAACCTGTCTTAAGTTTTGATAAGGAAAGAGTTTCATATATTCGCAGGCTTTCAGAATTTGGGAAAAGACTTCATATATAGTAGTCGTTCCATAAATAATAACCGTAGTGTGTTGGCACTTGCCTCTTCCAGGGACTGTTCACTGATGGAAAAGGAAGGAGGAGATCTCTCTTGCTCTTTCAAATATTTACTCTTATTTTATTTGTACGAGGTTTTTTTGTTGTTGTTGTTTTGGTTTGTTTTTTTGCCTGCATGCCTGTGCACCACATGTGTGCAGTGCCTCATAGGCCAGAAAGGGCATTGGATTACGTCCCCTGGAACTGGAGTTACAGCTGCCACATGGGTGCTGGGCACTGAATCTGGGTCCTCTGCAGGAGCAGCCAGTGTTCTTAACTACTGAGCCATCTCTGTGTCCCCCCCACCCCCCTTTTTTCTTTTAAAGTTTAAGACTTAATGCAACAATTGCTTCTGGTCTTAAACCTTCTTTCTCGTTTCTATTCCTTCCCTTATTGATCTTCTGTTTTCCCTCTAGGAAACTCCTGCCCTGATGATTGGTTGCAGAAACAAGGGAAATGCTACAAGTTTTACACGAACTTAAAGCCATGGATTGATAGTGAACTATCCTGTGCAGTAAAGACATCACACCTCTTGGTGATCAAAGACAAGGCAGAATTGGTAAGAGCTGGTGAATGCAGTCCCTTCTAAACAGGAAGATGTGGGTGCATTTCATGATAATGAAATTATTCTGCTGTTAATCACTGTCATTTGTTGAATGCCTATCGCGTGCTAGGCACCATGCCATGCATTTCACAACTATAATCTCCATTAGCTCTAAGATTAAACTTGTGAGATAAAATTTTCCCATAGCTACAGGGGATATTACACAATTTCCTCAGGGGCATAAGTTGGTTATGTTACTGTCCTGGTAAGTAGTGAGGTCAGGTTCTTGGGATGAGTTATTAACAATAATGTCCTCCTACATGGAGGATGACAGTTCTGAGTGACCTACCAAAACACTCCCATTTCGCCAGATATGGAAGTGTTCACCTACAATCACAGCAAAAGGATTGAGGTAGGTGAGTTTTAGGCTAGCCTACGATATACAGTGAGAACCCATCTCAAAAACTTGTAATGAAATAAATAAAATGTAAAACATTGCCAATTCCTGGCAGTATGTCTAGAATCTTGGTCATCAAGAAGATGGCTTTTAGTTAGAACAGGTGTATAGTTCGGGGCTACCTGTCTTTGCTTTTGGTTCCCTCCCTCCCCTCTTCCCTCCTCCCCTCCCCCTTCCCTCCCTCCCTCCCTCCTTTCCACCTTCCCTCTCTTATGTATTATTGCACTGCCTGCACATACACCTGCACGCCAGAAGAGAACATCAGATCCCTTTAATGATGCTTGTGAGCCACCATGTGTTTCCTGGGAATTGAACTCAGGAACTCTGGAAGAGCAGCCAGTGCTCTTAACCGCTGAGCCATTTGGTCTCTTTTGTACATTTTTGCAGACTGCTATTTGTATCCACCTGAATTCCATCTAACAATGCACAGGAGAGTCACACAGTCAGAAAAATCTCTTGCTATAGATGTCTTTTCCTAAATATACAGACGACTTCTTACAACTTTCCTGGCTGGAAAGATGAACACCAACATCTTTCTAGGTTTGGACAAAAGAAGTCAGATGTGTTTTCGTAGCTGGCACTCAGCTGCTTTCCTCTGGGTCTCCTTTCTCAGGATTTCGTCCAGAGTAAAATCCATGATGGAGTGTCCTTTTGGATTGGATTGAACATTACAGACCCACGGAAAACATGGACCTGGCTTGATGGCACACCTTTACACCCACAGTTGTGAGTGTTTGGTATTTGTATATTGTCCTGACCTGCAAGACTTAGTTATTCGTGAGGATCGAGGAGGACTAAGCCTGAAAAGAAAAACAGGCGAGAGAGAGGAGGGAGGCTAGGCAAAGTTCCGTCTAGGTCTCACTTTATTTTTTACACACGTTTGCTTTTAAAGAAAAAGGAATGTAGAGGGGAGGGGAAAGGAGGCTTATGGCCCCCCCGGCTGTCATGGTTTAAGTATTTTAACAAGCCAGACCATCCGGTGTCAAACTGTTTTATGATTGGTCTATTTCCAGGAGGTCGGAAGGACAGTTTAGTCTTGAGGAAACACAACTAGTTCTTGGAAGGTCACTAGGGTCAGATTCCCAGGAATGGTGTGAAGATCCTGGCTCCAGGCATCTCCAGCTTATTTTCTGCAAACACAACTGGTTCTCAGAAAGTCTCAGATTCCCAAGGACAGTGTGGAGGCTCAGGCAAATTCCAAGGGAGGGTGTTAGGGCCTGGCTCCTAACATATCACCCTTTCTTTTACAATGAATGAGGAGCAGCTAAGAAGGGTCGGTGGAAGGCCTGTCTTAGGCTATGCAGTGTGCACCCTTGTCTCATGCCCGATTTTTATTAGGGCAGGGGCTCTGTCTTAGGCTATATGGATGGCCCCCATTTCCGGCATCGACCTTTTATAGTCTCGATGTGCACCCGGATAATGGATCCATAATAACTCCCGTCATTGAGCTACCTTACAGCCTTTAAGGGCGTGCGTTGAGAATCATGGCACTGCAATACATTCCCATCATTGGCCTTTCCACAGCTTATGGCCCAAAAGCCACTCCTGTTGACTGAGGGCTGTAGGAGCCGTAAGGCTGTTTAGGAAAGCCTCCATAGCCTGCGATACCAGGGAATCTCTGCCTCTGCTGCTAGGGTTGAAAACTGTAGACCGTCAGACGAAACATCAGAGGGAGGGTGCTCGGTGGATTCTTGGGTACTGAGTCGATGGTAATGAACAGCAGCCGGTTTCTGGAGGGCGAAATCAATCTGTGACTTAACAAAGTTGGTTAGTCTATTAAAGGCCCAAGGGCCAAATGTCAAAAGCAGTAAGAGGCCCATAAGGGGTCCTAGAATGCTGGGGAGTAATGTAGAAAGCCAGGGAGAAGTGGAAAACCAATTTTTATACCAAGCCTCAGCTTGTTCTCTCTTTCTCTTTCTATCTGTTAAGCTCTTTTTTATCTTTTCTATGCTGTCATCAACTAACCCTGTCTTGTCTGCATAAAAGCAGCATTCCTCTTTAAGGGCAGCACATAGACCACCTTCTTGTAAAAAGACGAGGTCTAGCCCTCTTCTGTTTTGTAATACTACCTCTGATAGGGATGCTACAGATTCTTTAAGAAATTTAGGGCCTTGTTGTAACTCACGGATATCATTATCAATGGCTATGGAAAGTTGATTATACTGTTGAGAAGAAGAAATCAAGGAGGCTATACCTGTTCCAGCTCCTGTGGCAGTTAGGCCCAAAAGGACGGCCAGTGTAATGGCTGTAATAGGTTCTCTTTTGGCACGGGTTGCACCCCGCTCCCAAAATGTAAGTAGGTCTTCTGCATGGTGAAAGGTAAGTTTTGGAATATGAAGGACCAAAACACAGTAATCTCTGTGTGTCAATAAAGATGTTGAAACTACATAAGGAGTGAGTCCGGTGGAACAGATAAAATAAGAACTATTGGGTGCCTGAATGTACTGAAAGGTAGAGTTGACAGTAATTGTTTGATTACAAATGTCGTTCAACTGACGAGGGGGGAGCATATTAGGGGCTAATAAACAGAGGCCCAATCCGGAGACCTGGGAAAGGGTTAATCCAAGGCGCTCAGTATTGCCCCACCTTAACTGACTGGGATCATTAGTAAAGAGAGGTTCCCCAATAATAGCCACTCCCTCATAGAAGGGAGGTCGAGGGGAGCAGCAGACCCAACGTTCTAAATAGTCTGTCTGATTATTGTCTCTCAAGGCCTTAATGGAAGCGTTAACTAGATCGAGTATAATGTTGGATGACAATGGAGGTCCCACAGGAAGGGTTGGTTGGAAAAGGGTATTAGCAAAGGGTTTTAAGGTTGGCCTTATAATAACTGAGGGAGCCCCTATCTTAATTTTTGGGCTCGTCTGTCCAGGATGTAGGGCTGCGTTAGGTCCAATAGCTATTGTAGGGCCCTGTGGAAGTGTCTTAATGAGTTTAATTTTAAATGTGAGGCCCAAGTCATGTCCTGGCATATAGAGTCTCAATCCCCATTTGTAGCCTCTGGAATTATCCCAGGAGGCCTTTTTCCCAGCGTTAGTGAAAGTGATGGAAAGGGGATTGTACCAGTAAAATATGCATTCATTAGCCAGGGGGGCAGATCCACCGGTAAGACTGTATGGGGACGGGTTTATTCTCTTTACTGTAATGTAATCCCATGAAGAGGAGGGTTTCCAATAAGTATCTCCAGAGGTCTCCCAGCCCCAGGAGGCACAGTAAAAACAAGGAGAGAAACCTCACTTTGTGCCAAGAGAGCGGTCTTGATGTCCTCCGGGGCAGATATAGAGGGGGGCCATTTGTAGGAGGGTCCTTTTCATCGGGGATCCACATCCCGGTTGCCATACTCACCGTAAGACAGGATTGGGGGGCTTTCGTTGTGGTACAAAGAAGTCCTGGTAGTCCCAATAGTCATGAGCCCCAAGGGCCAGCACACATAGATCAACCTGTAAGGGGTCCCAAGGGATATTGGCAGAGAGCCGAGAGGTTGAACTAGCTACATCTCCTGCCTCATTAAGAATTAGCCATGTAAAGTTGAAAAGTTGATGTGGCGAGGGATTGTTCTTGCCGCTGGAGCACAGTAGGGCCTCGAAGAAGATCCAAGGGAGCAGTATCATTGGAGACAGGGACATTTCTGGTCCTTCTTAGTCTCTGAAATTAAACACAATGAGAAGCCTTCTCAGAGGGGTCCCTGGGTGGGTTATAGAGTTTTATGAGGCGATCTGGAAGCCAACTGGCATTTTGTGTCTCTGATTCATAAATGCAGGCATGCCCCTTGCCCCAGATGAGGACTGGGTCTGGACCCTGCCATTTGTTGGATAAAGGGTCTCTCTACATAGCTTGTGCATAGTTATTAGCCATGGATGGATGCCAGAGGCGGTCTGCAGCAGATCTACCCTCAGAGTCGTATGTAAGAAAGTTTAGAACAAATAAAGCATGATTGAGGAGAGTCTTAAAATTGCCTGCTCTGGGGTAGAGTGCTTCTCCCCCAGACTGTAATTTGGAAAGCATGTTTTTGAGTGTCTGGTGGGCTCGTTCAACAACCCCCTGTCCTTGAGGGTTATAAGAGATGCCCGTGATATGTTTAATGCCCATTTGAGCACAGAATTGTTTAAAGCTGGAGCTGGTACATCCTGGGCCATTATCCGTCTTAAGAATTTTAGGTATTGGGGTGGTTGCCAGGCTGGCAAGGACGTGGATGATAACATGTTTAGTAGCTTCTCTGGTCTGTAAGGATGCATAAAGGAAGCCACTGTAGGTGTCTATAGAGACATGAACATATTTAAGTTTTCCAAAGGCAGGATAATGTGTAACATCCATTTGCCACACTTCCCCAGGAATCAGCCCATGCAGGTTGACTCCAAGATGTGGCTCAGGCAGAAGCGTCAAACAACCTTTGCATTGGCAGACAATCTGTCTAGCCTGTTCATGGGTAATGGAGAATCTTAGCCTGAGAGTATGAGCATTGAGGTGATGTAAATTATGAGCCAGCCATGCAGCGTCAAGAGGCTCAACAGGCCTATGATCTATACTCCCCAGGGCAATCAGCTGGGTGGCTTGGTCCACCATATCATTTCCCTCTGTTAAGGGGCCGGGCAGACCAGAGTGGGCACGAATGTGACCCACAAAGAAAGGGGCATCATGGGCGAGAATCAATCTTTGTAGTTCAGAGAATAAGGGAGAGGCATTTGTTGACGGGCGAATATATGGGACTGTTTCAAGAAGAGGCACAGAGATGGCTACATAAGCACTATCAGTATACAAGTTGAAAGGCAGACCTTGTAAAACCTCAAACACCTTTATAATGGCTGATAATTCAACAAGCTGTGCTGAGGAAAAGTCAGTCATAAAGCGAGAGACTGTTCCATTGATATTAAAAGCTGCCATACCCGAAGAAGACCCATCAGAAAAAGCCAGTGCGGCCCCAGAGATGGGGGAGGCTTTTGTCCTTTTAGGAAAAACAATTGGCGTCTTTTGTAAAAACTGGACTAGCTTATCAGCAGGGTAATGATTATCTATGGTGCCCTAAAAAGAGGTGCAATTAATGGCCCAATCATCATCGGTCTGAATGAGCCACTGGACTTGGGAGGCATTATAGGGAAGGATTATAATATCAAGGTCTTTGCCAAAGAGTTTAAGGGCAGCCTCCCTGCCAAGACGTAGCAGGTGGGTGACCAAGAGAGGGTAGGTGGGCAGCATGTGTGATAGGGATGCTGGTAAATGCACCCAAAATAAAGGCTTTACTTGCCAAAGTAGGCCAGTAGGAGAAAAAGGGGTGGGAAAGATGAGGAGGCGAAGGGGCAATTCTGGAGAATAATAACCAACAGATTGATTGACTATGGCTTGTTCTACCCTGGCTAATGCCCTCTGGGCCTCTGGGGTCAATATCTGCGGGGATGATGGATCAGAATCTCCTTGCAATATATCAAATAAAGATTTTAATTCACCTGTAGTTAGCTTTAAATAAGGGCGCAGCCAATTAATATCACCCAGTAGCCGCTGGCTGAAAATCATTAAGTGTTAGGAGGGAATCACGCCTCAGTTGAATTTTTTTGGGAAAGAATCTTATTGGGGAACAGTTCGAACCCCAAGAACAAATGGGGAGGGTGTACTTGTATTTTTTCAGGGGAAACTTGGAGCCCTCGATCTTGAAGGGCAGCAATAAGTTGTAATCCTGTCTGATGGAGCTGCTGCTCATTGGGCCCTGCCAGAAGAACGTCATCCATGTAATAAACCACGTAAAGGTCAGGGAAGAGTGATCTGAAGGGGTCAATGGTTTGAGCTACATATTTTTGGCAGAGAGTAGGACTGTTGGCCATGCCTTGGGGGACATGTTGGCCATGTTCCCATGCCTGGAAGTGAGGGAAAGGTCCCACACAGTTGATTATGGGAAGACTGAACGCAATCTTCAGGGTGGAGGGGTATGGAAAACAGTCTTTTAAATCAATGACTAGTTTTAAGTATCCATCAGGAATGGCCACAGGGGAGGGTAGACCAGGCTGTAGGGAACCCATAGGGACCATGGTCTTATTGACTGCTCTGAGATCCTGTAGCAGGCGCCATTTACCATTTCATTTTTGGATGACAAAAATAGGTGTGTTCCATGGTGAGGTAGAAGGCTCCATATGTCCCGCAGCCAGCGGGACCTTAATCTCTCCAGTATAGTCATTGTCTACCAAGGAGGGGTGGACACTGAGTCTGCTCAAGGTAGAGGATGCGCGGCCCAAGATCAGAAAATAAGTATTTTTAGGGGGAAGCCCAAAAATTCCTGTAGGAAGAATCTGTACTCTGTCCTCTGGTCTTAGTATTGTGTGGGCAGAGGCACACAGGTCCACTCCTGCACTCCCTGGGGTGGCTTGGTAGAGGGCGAGAGGGAGTTTATTGTCCGGCTGTTCCCCAAGGCCGGAGGGAATGGGGTGACTAGCGGGATCTGGGGCTGGTCCCTCAACCCATTTGTTTGAAGGGGAGGCAGTGGGCATCTGGAAATGTCAGTGGCGGAGCGACAGGTGTTTGCCCAGTGTTTGCCTCGCCGACAGCGTGGGCAAAGGGTGAAAGGCTGTGAGGACCTGCCCGAGGTGCCCGAGGACACCTGCAGGGGCTCAACTGACCTTGAGACCCTGGGGCACTGAAGGGCAAAGTGGCCCATCTGGCCACACCTAAAGCAACCCTTTTGAGTATTCTGAGCCTGGAGCGTGGTGCCCACCACAAGGTGGACAGCCTGAGACATTTTAGAGGAGGAGGAATCTACATCGCAGCACAGGCGAATCATCTCATCGAGAGTCTTGTCTCTGGTTTTTCCACGTAAGGCGGCCCTGCAGGCTGAGTTTGCATTTTCATAATCCAACTGTCTGATAATCTTATCATTGGAAGCCTCGTGGCCCGAGGTTCTCTCTGCAGCCTCTAGGAGGCAGCTCACAAATTCACTATAATCCTCTTGAGTTCCCTGAGTTATTTTAGTTAGAGGAGTAAGTGCTGAGTAGGCAGCCGGAAGAGCCCGCCAGGCACCGAGAGCAGCATTGGCTGTCTGGGCCAAGAGACCAACGGGCAGATGCCTTTGTTGTGTCTCCATTGAATACTTTCCCTGGCCACTGTGTTTGTCTATGGTCCATGTCCCAGCAGGAGACTGTGGGGATCTTAAATTCGTGGCTGCAACTACCTGGCATCGGTCGATAAAATCCGCCTTCCAAGTTAGAAATTGACCATGGGTGAGAACTGCTTGAACTACACGAATCCACTCTCCTGGGAGCAGATAGCCGCCCCAGACAAGGAGTCTAAGACTGAGAGAGTAAAAGGGGCGTTTGGCCCATACGTTCTGACGGCAGTATTTAATTCCTTTAAATTTCTAAAATGTAGCTTGTGGAACTCGCCATGCCCATTAGATGGCGCTGGCGGTTCGTGGAACTCGCTGTGTCCATTGGAAGGTGCCAGCGGTTCGTCCTCTCTTTCGCTTTCACTTTCTCGAGCTCCCTCCCCCTCACCGTCAGGGCTGCTCAGTGCGTCCTCAGAGGGATCAAAGGAGATGGAAGGGTGTTTAGGTGCCCCGGAAGAATGGGTTACCATAGGGAAGGCCAAAGAAACACTATGGGACCTTCGAGTTTTTTTAGGGGGTTTGGAACTGAGGAGGGGCTTATTTGCTGATCCAGAAATCGGGGCAAGAACAGTCTCATGAAGAGTGGATTGTAAAGAACTGAGTTCGGCGGAGAGCTGGGTGAACTGCTTCTGTAACTTTAGGACTTCTTTTAGTTCGCTTATCTGTGCCGAGAGTTGCTTTTTGGACTCAAGGAGAGACGAGCTAGGGACAGACAACGCAGGCGTATGCAGTTGCTGGAAAACACAGGGAGGAGGTCTGCAGGGCGGAGCTGAAGGCTGCAGCGGCCTGTCAGGGTTACAACATGTCGCAGTTTCGTCATCTAAAATCGTGGTCTCCGCAGGACCCAAGGGATTATCGTTCAGCTCCCCGGCCACAATCGGGAATGTCAAGGCAGCTCTGGGGTGGGAAGGAGGGGGCTGACCCTGAGAAAGAGAGTGGTTTACTGTATTTCTTAATTGGTTTTGGCAGGGAAGACCTGTTTTTAAATCGGAAAGTCCTGGAGAAAGTCCGCTGAACGGAGGAAGGATTTTTTCTGGGATAGGGCGGATAAGGAGGTCTGGGAGGGGGTGCCTCTGCCCCCAAAGGCTTAGGCTCCGAGTGGGGATGTCTGAATTTTCGGACCTGGACATATCTATAACTACAGAGGGAGACTTAGCGGGGACTCGGGTGTCTGATTGTTTATCTGGGAGGGAGGCAGAGGGTTCTGTATTAGAAAGAGGGCAGAGACGGTACTCCACAACAGACAGTAACTGCTGTTTGTCTGGATCGGAAGATGCAGCTTCGACTATATCTCTTATTAAACCCCAATATGTAAAGACTGTGTCAGGGACAGCATCCGGCCCTTCACGACTCAGTTTCTCATTAAGATCATGTCCCACCTTTTGCCATTTTCCCTGGTGAATTTCTGGCCTATTTATTATGAACCAGGAACAGGCTTTATCTATAAAAATAAAAAACTTAATTAAATCTTTCTTTTTAACTTTAACTCCTCTCTCTCTGAGTGATCCCTTTAAGTCTTTAATAAAGACTGCTTCTTTAGTCAACTTTTGGCCCATTTTTATGAGACGGATGAAAATTACTTACCGAGGACGAAAAACTCTTTCACAGGGGTCCTCAACTTTTCTGGAGCTGCAGCGATGCCTCTTATGGGCAGAATCTGTCTGGCAAAAATCCGTGCCTCGAGCCCCACATTGGGCGCCATTCTGTCCTGACCTGCAGGACTTAGTTATTTGTGAGGATCGAGGAGGACTAAGCCTGAAAAGAAAAATGGGCGAGAGAGAGGAGGGAGGCTAGGCAAAGTTCCATCTAGGTCTCACTTTATTTTTTACACACGTTTGCTTTTAAAGAAAAAGGAATGTAGAGGGGAGGGGAAAGGAGGCTTATGGCCCCCCCCGGCTGTCATGGTTTAAGTATTTTAACAAGCCAGACCATCCGGTGTCAAACTGTTTTGTGATCGGTCTATTTCCAGGAGGTGGGAAGGACAGTTTAGACTTGAGGAAACACAGCTAGCTCTCGGAAGGTCACTAGGGTCAGATTCCCAGGAACGGTGTGAAGATCCTGGCTCCAGGCATCTCCAGCTTATCTTGTGCAAGCACAACTGGTTCTCAGAAAGTCTCAGATTCCCAAGGACAGTGTGGAGGCTCAGGCAAATTCCAAGGGAGGGTGTTAGGGCCTGGCTCCTAACAGTATATGACTGAGGAAATATAAGACCTCCATAGACCACCCCCCACTGGTAGCTCTGGGGAATGTCAAGTGGTCAGATTACTGCAGGATGAAAGAGTTTTATACCTGTTAATATGTGAAGGTTCATAAAATCTGTCTTAGAGAACCACAGGATCCTAAAATAACATATGGCCCTATTTAGAATTTCACTTAATTTAATAACGCAGGAATTAGGGATGGAAAATTATAATCACTGTATCCTAGTTTACATTCTATTGCAGTGATAAACACCAGGACCAAAAGCAGCTTGGGGAGGGTAGGGTTTATTTAGGCTACACTTCTCAACCAAACCCATCATTGAGAGAAGCCAAGGGAGGAATTCAACTAAGAAATGCAGGAGCTGAAGCAGTGGCTGTGGAGAGATGCCACTTACTGGCTTGTTCTCTATGGCTTGCTTAGCTACCTTTTTTATTTGCTCACAAACCACTTTCCCAGGGATGGCACCATCCACAGGGGGCTAGATCTTCTCCCATCAATTATCAATCAGGAAAATGATCCATGTACAGGGTCGTGGGCCATTCTGATGGAGGCAGCTCTTCTGTTGAGGTTCCTTCTTCCCAAGTGTATCAAGTTGACAACAAGATTAGCCAACAAGATTAGCTATCACAGTCATGAAATTGTGTTGACACTTATTTATCTAAGACAGATAAGATTGATCTCAACACTGAAGAACAAAGGTATAGAGGAAGTTTCTTCACTTAGCTCTGTCCTCAGCCCTGTCTGGAGTTGGAATATCCATCTTTACAGCATGCTCACAATATACTAAAGACTGGGCTTATGTTTTAGTTATTGTTATTACCTTTAGAATCAAGACGTTTTTTCATAGCACTAGGGGAAGGTGTTTTATTTGCAAAATATGTATCTACTATATTTATGCATTTGTGTATGCATGTGTGTGCTTGTGTGTGTATGTGTGTGTGCGTGAGAGAGAGAGAGAGAGAGAGAGAGAGAGAGAGAGAGAGAGACAGAGAGAGAGAGAGAGAGAGAGAGAGAGAGAGAGAGAGAGAGAGGTGTGTGCATGCATGGCACAGTGGCCATGTGCAGAAGGCCCCTTTTAAGAGTTGTTTGTCCTACTTTGTTGAGGCAGAATCTCTTATTGATTCTGTTGTGCTGTACAACATGCAGGGTAACTGGCTCTGGTTTTGAAATATTCATTCCTGGTCTGAATACCACAATATGTGAGGTCTCTGCCTTGGAGAAGGAGGAAAATACAAACCATCTTGCAGAGGGTGGGTATCTGGAGTGGAGCCCTGTCCTCGAAGGAGTCACTAATGGGTGACCTTTTCCTTTTTAGGTTTCAAGTCACTGGCCCGGTTGAAGAAGATGCCTGCGCCCTGATAACAAAGAAGGGTGTTTTTTCTGAGAAGTGTTACATTCACAATTATTGGATTTGTCAAGATTTATCTACAGGGGACAATGTTTGAATGATCATAGGTATTTCTCTTACTAGAAAAGAATAAGCTACTATGGAGATTTTTTTTTTTCCAGACAAGGTCTCACTCTGTAGTCCTGGCTGTCCTGGAACTCAAATAGACCAGGCTGGTCTCGAATTCAGAGATCCTTCTGCCTCTGAATCTGAGTACACAATACTCGAAAGTGTATTGTGATTTTAATAATATGTAAATATGTGTCTACAAACATAAACACCCAGTCATTCTTACCTGAGTCCTTGGGCCACCCCTGTAACTGACAAGGCATCTCATTATCTATTCTTGATGGTGGTTATTTAAGAGGAAACCTTGTCGTATTCAGTACCTCCACTGATCTCTTGCAAAAGATCTCATTTTATTTTAAGATAAAAAGAAACACCCTTAGATGACTCTTGAACTGTCTACTATTTAGTCTGCACAGCTGGCTGCTTGTTACTTCTTCCCATGCTTATTGTGAATAAAATCATCTTTCTTTTCTGACTAAATCAAATCTCCTAGTCTGTAGTTTAGACTTTAGCCTTTTAAAAATTTCCAAGGTGACCTCTTCTTTGACCTTTCTATCATGACCAAATTTATAGGAGTTACCAGAAAATGTTTCTGGGCTGGAGGGATGGTTCAGCAGTTAAGAGCACTGACTGCTCTGCCAGAGGTCCTGAGTTCAAACGCCAGCAACCACATGATGGCTCACAATCATCTGTAATGGGATCTGATGCCCTCTTCTCATATGTCTGAAGACAGTTATGGTGTACTCATATACATTAAATCAATGATTTAAAAAATAATTAAAAAAGAAATATTCTGGGGGGAAAAAAAGAGAAAATGTTCCCACAACCACAGGTGGTTTCTGGTTTCAGTTTGGCTTCTTCCACATCTTTTAAGAAAACGGTCCTGAAATTTTTTTTCCCAATAGTTGTGTTTTCCATGTTCTACCTCCTACTCCAAGTTCCTTTTAAATCTGGAACCTGCTTTATCTGTTTCATGACAATGCTGTCATCAGACCACAGTGGCTGACTCCCAGGGAAGTCCAATGGTGACTTTCTAGATTTTTGGGGCTCTTGACAACTTTGCTTGGTATTAAAACGGATCCCCTCATCTTGAAACATTAGTCTGTTGTCTCTGACACCCTTCTGTCTGCCTCTGCAGCCCTTTCTACTCTCTTAAACACAGAGATTCCTCAGAGTTTTGCCTGGATCTGCTAACACACAACTGTGGATTGAACTCATCCACTTCATAATGTCAGCAATGTATCTGCCATTTCCAAACCCCCATTTGCCAACTTCACCTTATTAAATGGATGCCCACTGGATGTTTCTATACGAGCACTCAAGGGGTTCTCAGTCTTTCATGTTACTAAAGTGTCTTTTAAAAGTCTGCCTGTACTAGTTAAGCTGAGCCCTTGGGGACAACCACGCCTTTGTCCTCCCCACCTTTCAACAGTCAGAGCTTCACTTAGGTCTTAGGAATTGGATTCACTGCATTCTCTTTGTTCTGAGTTTCAAGGAGAGCCTTTCATTCACTTGTACTTTTGTTTGCCAAAGGCACTCTCGGTACTGGGACAGGATGGTGCTGAGACATGCCAGGAACAGGATGGTGCTGAGACATGCCAGGAACATTCACTCTCAGTACTGGGACGGGATGGTGCTGAGACATGCCAGGAACATTCACTCTTAGTACTGGGACGGGATGGTGCTGAGAAATGCCAAGACAGTCCACTGTTGGTACTGGGATGATGCTGAGAATTGCCAGGACAGTCCACTCTCAGTACTGGGATGGTGTTGAGACATGGGTGACAGTCCACTCTTGGTACTGGGAAGATGCTGAGACATGGGTAACAGTCCACTCTTGGTACTGGGATGGTGCTGAGACATGGGTGACAGTCCACTCTTGGTACTGGGATGGTGCTGAGACATAGGTGACAGTCTACTCTTGGTACTGGGAAGATACTGAGACATGGGGGACAGTCCACACTCGGTACAGTTACTCTCTGAACCTTGTATTAGACTATGCTGCTCGCTGTTTGACTCAAAGGCCTTTAGGTTTTCCCAGTCCCTTCATTCTTGACTTCACTTCATTGCCTCCTTACTTCCAAACCTGTACTTACAATGGAGTCCCACCAAGCTTTGTTCACTTCCTCTAATTCCTTACAGAGTCTCTTAACCTGATCACATTTGTTTGCCTCAGTTTAACATTCTCCCTCTTTATTTTATTTTATTAGTGCTGAGAATTGAACCCAGTGACTTGTGCACTGCAGGCTAGCATTCTATCATTGAGCCACACACTCAGGCCCTTTAACTCTACTATTTAGGTTGTTGAACACCATTTGGCAAGGAATGTTGCCTTGACCAGTTTCCACTCCAGAATAAATTGTGTGGATTTGCTGCATATTTTTGAAGCTTCCTATAGTCATTTTATGTTCACACCCCAAATGTTTTGTTTCATGCTTGTGTAATTACGGTATTTCTATAAGTGTGAAACCCTCTGTGGTTGCTCATTATTTTGTAGAAACAGGCTTCAGGCACGTAACTGGAGATAAGGACCCACAGTGCAGGTCAGGATGTGCATGCAGCATGTTTTATGGTTTTCTTAGTCAGTTTCTGCTGGCTATGCACACACTTGCCTGGTTTCAACAATTCCGACTTGCGTGTGGAGAAACAAGCTAGAAGAGAGGGTGCAGTGAAATCTCCGAACCAGACTGTTCCATGGGCACATTAACGGGAAAGATTTATTGTAACTATGGAGAGAAAATAGCCAGAGGCATTTGAAGACATCCAAAGGAGCCATGGTTATCACTCAGGGGCAGAGAGGAACTGGGTAGACTAACGATAGCCAAGATATCTCTAAAGATCAGAGAGAAGAGCAGACAAGGTAAAACTTCCCTGGTTATAAAGCAGAGTTGGGGGGAAGGGAGCCTGTGAACTGGAGCAGCATGGCAGCTTAGAGGGGGAGGTAAGAAGAGCCAGGAAGGTATTGTAGACTTTAATATGTGGCTATGTGCCACATGGGTACATGCCAAGGTAGACATCAGCAGAGAGCCATATATTCCCTTTGCCGGAGGGACTCTTCTCTGCAGACAGAAACTCATCTCACAGTCTCCGAGGTGTGCTGAGTGTCAGCTCTGATTCACACACCAGTGATCCTATTGTTTACCCAGCAAGCTTCCAGCCCCAGATGAGCCCAGACAGTGCTCTTGGACATAGTCAGTGGGCCTGCCCTTTTTGGGGGTGTTGGAGGGTTCTCTTTTGGCTTAGTACAGTCACCTTGTTGGAAAGAGGTAAACTCTCAAAACAGGTTCCAAAGATACTTTTTAATGATTTCTTTATTTAAAGGAACTTGCTTTATAAAGTCTGCTCTCAATTATCAATGTCTCATGGTAAATAATTGGATATAAAAACATTGGGGTTATGAAGACCTTCGCGTTTTACACAGTTTATTAAGGTCCAAGAAAGAGTGATTTAAAGTATTTAAAAATAAAAGTTTAAGATTTCTTTCCTTTGTGGAAATGCAAATCAAAACACCCTATTTCTGAGAGTGGGATTCCCCTCTCTCCTGGTGTTGGGACTCCCTTTCCCAGGTTACCAGGACCATGGGCCTCAAATAAACTCCTTAACTCCTTAACTTCACCTTCTCTCTATACTCTGTCTGTCCCAACAGATTTCAAATCAGTTGCAGACTGCTCCAGTAACTAGCCAGCTCCAGGTGTCCCCCAAATCTGCATCTTCCACAGCTTCAAAGCGGCTAGCCCCCAGGGGCCCAGCCTCAAAGACCACTCCAACTGCTGCCTGCAAGACTCTGGCCCCAGAAGGTGCCACAGAGCCTGGTCAGCAAGGGAAACAGCCTGCTTTTCCAGGAATTGTCCAAGAATCCAGCTTCCTTGGCCACTCTCCACCAACGACAACACCCCAATGTCAGTGGAAATTAATCATAGAGGAAAATTATGCCATCCTTTATCATTTATTTATTATCAACAAACAGGCTGGGGCAGGACCTTAGGCTTCAAACCTGGGATAAATGACTGAGGTGTCTATTTAATATATCAAAGCAGACCTGGCTAGCAGGCTTTCTCTCCTTGGTCCCTCCCTGTCACAGGGCCCTCTTGCCTGGCATACTATGTCCTTACCTAAACTTCTCCAGCCCAGGGGAAGTCCCCCCAGTCCCCCCAGCTGCTCTTTCCTATATAATCCAATTATTCTGGTTACTTAGTCTTTTTTAATTTTAATTTTCCCCTTTTTTTGGTCTGTGCTCTTTTGGGCCTCCTCGCTGCTGTACCTGGTTCCCCTGTTCTCTCCCTCTTTCTTCCCATCTTCCCCTTCTCACATGGGCCAGTTTAGTCTGGTCATGTCCTCTCTAGACTCTCCCAGATGTGCCTGCCTCTGGCTATGCTCTCCCATATATCTGTAATAAACTTTTTCTTCCAATAAACTTAGGACAAGTCATGTTTCTTTTCATTTTTATTTCTTGTTGTTGTTGTTGTTGTTCTTTTCTTCTTCTTGTTCTTCTTGTTCTTCTTGTTGTTATTGTTCCTCTTCTTCTTCTCCTCCTTCTCCTCCTCCTCCTTCTCCTCCTCCTTCTCCTCCTCCTC
>JADRCH010000610.1:305760-382198 GCA_019843965.1 Rhynchomys soricoides | reverse complement strand
GAGGAGGAAGAGGAGGGGGAAGAAGAGGAGGAAAAAGAGGAGGAGGAGGAAGAGGAGGAGGAGGAAGAGGAGGAGGAGGAGGAGGAGAAGGAGGAAGAGGAAGAGGAGGAGAAGAATTATTATTAATTTTGGTTTCTCTATTTGTTCCTCAGTTCGCACCGAGGAAAGGATTATGATGGCTGCATTCATTTATTTCGTCCCAACTCTGTCCTCTCACCAGATTGGCTTGCTTTTACACCTGGCAACTCTCCTGATTGTCTCATGTGTTCCTCCACTGCTGTTTCCTTTTTTCCATGGCTGAACCTCTTGCTTCTGGCTGAAATTCTCACCTTGAATATCCGCATCCCTGAATCTCAGCTTGACTCAATAACCCTCCTTTTTGTATTAGCTGACAACAGTGCTGCTCATGAGACTTGAGATTTGATCTTATTCCCAGTTGCCCTTGTCTCTCTTATCCTGTGTTGATTGTGTTCACGTCTAAGATTTCCTGAAACCATCAGCTACTCTCTGCTCTTCTCGCCGCCATGATTCTCGCCTCCATGACTGGTACTACCCTGAGCATGGTTTTTTTTATACAACAATAATAAAATCGTATATAAAATTCCTTGGTCTACCAAAATTCAGGGAAAATTCAGAAAGCCTTGAAAGTCATTAAAGGTGAGTATTTGAAGGTGCTGCTAACCCATGATAGTTATTTAATAACTTCCTATGGAAGTAGAACATCAAGGCTGACCCGCAGCCTGGAGTACCATTCTTTTAAGTCTGGCCCTGGTGGTCACTCTGTCTACAGTGTCTGCTCTCACCTTGCATTCTTATTTTTCGCCATCATCCCAAGGTTTCTAAATTCTCATAACTTTTAGATTGTGCAGCACTTCACAGCTTTTCACTTTGTTTTTTCCCGTGGTCACTTCATTTGACACTTCATTCTGCTCTGCCACTAACCTCTTCTTGTGTCTGATGCATTTTTCTTGTGTTTCTTGTATTATTTGGTAATTAAATGCCTAAGCTGCCCCTATTTAGTCTCTGATTTTCTGAAGTAATTGTAAGTTTACTCCTAAGATGCTGCCATTGCCATTTGCAGCCTACTAATTTATTTTTGACAGAGGAGAATGGTAACATAATAATGTAATATAATGGGAACTCAAGGAGCAAAATCACGAGTTTTATTGCACATGCTGTGGTGGGTGTTGATGAGAAAGGGCCTCTTCCTCCCTTCCTCCCTCCCTCTCTCCCTCCCTCCTTCCCTTCCTCCCTTTCTTCCTTTCCTTTCTTTTCTTTTTCTTTGTCTCTTACTGACTTGTTGCCTAGTTCACTGTAAACAGTAATTTCCTCTATTCATTTTGTGACTGAAATAATGAGAGAACATTTTTGGCAGTGGGGATGTTTGGAAGCACAGAGAGAAAAAGAAAGCAAGGATGAGAATGGAGAGAGAGAGAGAGAGAGCGACAGAAGGCAATGCTATTAAGTTCTTGCCTCATTCTGAGCTGTGTGCTCAGTCACCACAACCTAAATCCCAAAGAACATACACTTAGCATCCATAGGATGCATGTCACCAACTTCACAATAACATTAAGGAAGGCTTGTGTGTTACAGAGAAACAGTGCTAACCCTGAGTGAACATGAAATTGCCATTCTCTGAAGAGGCGGACACTCGACACTGAATCTCAGTGTGGAGAATTTTGAATGGAAAGGTTCAGAACACACCCTCAAAGGTCTTCAAGGTCTTCAGCAGAGCCTTACTACTTACATTGCCCATCAGGCGGCAGAGCCTGGGCACTAACAGGTAGAGAGAGGTGCTAGTTAATTCAGACTGCTTCCTCTCAGTCTGACAGGCCTCTCACAGGGTGACTTCAGCGCAAGCTTTTTGTTTTCTGTGAAGTTCTTGTGTATCAGTTAAACTACATACTTGGGTTCGATTCGTAAAATAATGCAAATATTGCTAAAGTAAAAGATAGCTAACTGCTAGTATGGAGCATAAAAAGAAGGAGAAAACCCTCCAAATCCAGACAAGATCCTTAGGAAGTAATTATAAATGAGATTAGCCTCAATTTTAAAAATTAATATACTCATTGAATATATTAAAATTAGATTAAAATTTTCATTCATATTTAGTATATTAAATATGAAAATTTTCATTTGATAATTCGATTCAGAATGTGTATATGTCTAATCCTGAGGTATGATTCAGGGCCTTGCACACACTAAGCAAGTATATGCTCTACCACTGAGCTGTCCCCAAGCCAAGTGACTTTTAAATATGGTATGACAGAGTTATCTCACATGTCAGGAGATAACAGGTTTATAAAACCCAGATTTGGAAATCTGAAATGAGACAGAATAAAAATGTCTAAGCATGAATTCATGCATGCTCATATTAATATAATCTTTCTTGAGAAGGTTAAAGCTACATTTGATGTAGAATATCTTAAATCTATGAGTTTTAATTTCTTGGGATACAGGCATCTGGTCTGCTACAAATCTGCTTTTTAAACAGATGGCCACTTGCACTGCTAATGCCATTTTCTTGTTGATAGGCATATTGTCCTTCGCCGGGGATTTTAAGCCTGGAACAAAATACAAAGAGAAAGGCCATTAACAAACACTAATTGGAAGTGTTAGAGAAAATATTCATTACCTACCAACACAATAATTATTAGCTACCAATCAAACTGAATTCATTTCTTCTCTGACCCAGAATGGACTTTTTACAAATGAAAATAATGCCCTTGTCAGGTCCTAAAGAAACCTTGGACAAGTCTCACTCAGTACCCGTGGTTTCTCCCAGCACTTTTTATCCCACCCCCACCCTAAACCTCTCCGACCCACGGGCTGGGCTTCCCTTCCCTTCCCCAGCTCTGATTCCTATATAACAGCCATTTTGGGTATTTACCCTCTTGGCTTCTGGCGGCTAGTTTGTGGCCTCCACGGCCCCCTTCTCCCTCCCTCTCTTGCTCTCGTCCTCTCATGGCTCAGTGTTCAGTCTGGACTCTTCCAGATGCCTCTGGCTGTCCTCCTTAATCTCTATACTTCTCCTCAGCCTTACCTTGGAGTGGTCATGCCATCATTTCCATCCCACCATAACAAAGTCCTACAGCCTATATGTTGTGGGAAGGGTAGGATTTATTGTCAAATGTTTTGTGCTGCAGAATATTCTGTGTTCAAGACCTTTGGGGCCAATGGTTTCACATAAAAATGGACTTGAACAAACTCATTCTTGAAACATCTGTTCAAGTCAATATATATACTGAGTAAAAATCAATGTGTTTGGTTCATTAAAAATACTAAATTACAGTGTTAACGTTGACTATTTTCCCCCTTTGGTGTTTGTTTAGACTTTCCCAGAAAGAAAGCTTCCAAAAGAATGGTATTCTCTGCAATGGAGAAGGACTATGCCCAGGGTTTGGTGTGTGAACTGAAACTTACCTACTGCTGTACATGGTTCCATCTGCCCACTGCCACTCTGCCCCTTGTTCTCGACTCAGTCCAATCCAGTACTGAGAAAGGTCTGTGTATCACTTCAGGAAGTCCTTTGGTAAGGAACATTTACAGGATACAAGTCAACTGCTCCGTTATCTCTGATTGTCATTCAATCAGTTCACTGTGCTCTTTATAGAACTAGACTGATTTGTTTGTGAAAGATCAAAGACCATAGGGATCACATTGCTTTCACCTGGCTCATAAGTTTATTCTGTGACAACCTATCCAGTAAGTGGTGTATTTGGTTTTCTAGTATAGACTAAGACGTACACAATAATTTTTACAGAAGACTTGTACACAATGGAACCAGACCACAAACAACCCATTCTTGTCCATTAAGAATGAGTTAATGAATAAGCATTTATTCTACTTAATGATGAAAGATAATGAACTATGAGTTTTCAAACATCATGGCTATATCTTAAGTAATTATGCAGAATGAGAGATACCAGGACAAAAATGAAAATGCTTGGTATGATTCTATTTTTATAGAGACCACTGAACCTTCATGTATGCCTGACTTACCTGGAGACTGAAAGTCTCCTTAATTTGTCAGTTTTATATCCCTCACTCATGGTTCTTCTCAGGTTCATAAAAAAGATGTAGTCTGGTTGTGGCAAACAGCCTGGATTCATGATCAGGCCTTCTGTTCCTTGGATTTGGCTTCAATCACTTAGATGAAGAAGGTCTAAAGTGAGATTATCATTAGATAATATAAATGTGATGACCAAAGTCCCTCAGAACTATGACTGGCCTTACAACTTATTCAAAATTTAGCACATCTAAAAGACATTGAATGTCACTACACTGTAAAGACCGGTGGACTCAGCTCGAGCCACTGAATGGATTCTTCTGTTGGGCTCAGTAAAGGAGAGTGAGGCTCACACATCAACAGAGGCAACATATTGGGTCTGCACATCATCATTCCAGTTTAGCAACATTTTTGTTTAATTTTGATCAACCACACTTTCTGTCTTAAATTGCTTGAGCATGAGAAATAACAGCATTCAGTTGAAGAAAATCAAGTTTGCCTTAATGCCAAAGATAACAGTAGGAGAGATCCTGTCTCGCCCATATTTTGTATTTCGATGTATGATAGCCCACGTATGAGCTCCTTATACCTAGGACTTTATCTAGACTCGCAATATTTTCAGGCAGCTGTTACTATGATCATTAATTCACAGATGCGATGACTTTTTCAACTATCAGAGAGCTTGAAAAGCTTGTTTAAGGAGACAGCTAATATGTGGCTGTTAGCACAGGGCCTGATTCTTGGCTCCTAGACCCCTTTACTTTAATAAACTTCACTGGACAGAATTCCCTGCCTGCTCCCTTCCCTGCCCTCCGACTCTCTACCCTTATTTCATTATGTTTAACTGTAGCCACGCAGGAAGGCCAGGAGGCTCTGCTCATTTAACTCAGAAAACCTCCGATGATTGCCAGGCTCTGCCGTGAATGCCCTCATAGGCTGAGCTGAAGCTATCATTTCTCAAGATCAGTAGTAAAAAGCACAGGGCTACTGTGTCAAGTTAAGGTAATTATAATCATGTAATATTACTTGATATAGCTAAAGACCAATGCATGACAGCATGGTAGACAAACATCAGTGAGTTGAAAAAGAGTGTAATTCCTAATTTTTATGCTGAATGCTTAAAATAAATCCGTCTAATTCCAAACAGTTTTTTAAAAGAGTTAAGCAGATTGTATGTATGTAACACACATGTACATGCAGACAGGGTAGAGAGGAGGGGCAAGATAGATAGAGATAGAGTGAACTACTTTACTGCAAACTTTACGCACTAGTCTGTAAATTTACTTTTATCTCATTTAGCTATAGATATTTCAATGTTGTGTTACAAACTATACCCAACCTCTAGTTAAGGTCAACATCTGCTCTCACAAGCCTGTCCCATATTTACTTAATGTTGGGATCCAGACTGAAAGGCTTTTCTCTTGGAGACATCAGTGGTTCATCAGGAGAGGACCCAGGCCTGGTATTGGGCTGAACTCACCTTCTCATTGACCTCTGAGGGAAGAGGGAAGCACCCATTGCTTCCACTGAGAGAAACTGAGAAGTCACATGGCCAAAGGTGTAAGACTGTCAGGACTAGAACGCAGTGAAGAGTTCCATCAGACACATCTCATGGAACTGGGGCCAGCGATGGTTGGGAGCTGCCATGTACAGCTTGGAATTAAGCTTGGGTCTACAATTATCTGTAACTATAATTCCAAGAGTCTGCTGCTCTGTTCTGGCACCTTGGGCACTGTATACATCTGGTACACTTTCATACATGCAGGCAAAACTTTTATACACATAGAATAAAAATAATTAAGAAAGATTGAGAAAGTAAATGAGTGTTTCAGCCCATTTTCCAGTCCCCACCTCAGAGCTGTTAGGCATGGCCATCTTCTAAGAAACAAATCAGATTTAATCTCCAAACAAGGACTTGCTCTTATTTATCCTGTTGTTTTCTGGCCCCTTCCTTTATTCCAAACTAAGTTATCCATGCTACTCCCCAGGTGCCTAAACAGTGTAATTCTCTCTAGAAACGGGCTGAGATTAAACAAATAAACCCAAAAAAACCCACTGTTTTTCTCATCTCCATTTTCCCTTAAAGTTTCAAAATGGCACCCAAATCTTCCTTTGATCTGTTTTTTTTTTTGGCAAACTCTGAATTTTATTTTGAAACAGAGGGTCAATTTTATCTTGTTAAATAAAGACTGATCGGACATGCTTACTACTTACCAGTTGATAAAGTTTATTTTATCCTTGCCGTGCTCTACAACACCCACGAGATTATTTACATTCTGACAGGACCCTGTTTTGTTACTTTGAGTCTGCTTGCTAACTTTCTCTAAGCCATTCATTCAGTTCAGAGTTCCAAAAGTGAGTCACGAAAATTTAAGAGAAAACAAGAAACCTTCCCTTTCAAAGGCATCCCTCTGCCAGGCCAGGTCCACATACTCACAGGAGCCCTCTTCCTCCCTCCCATACTTCCTCAGAGTTGTTGACTATCCGAATACCAACCCTGCAAACGCAAGATGTTCCTCGAGGGACTCAAACTTTCTTTCACAGCCCAGCTCTCACCATCTGGACTTCTGTCCTCTTCTGGATCAGAAGTAACGAGCAGTGAGTGACTCATAGATACACATCTATTAGGGAATGGGAGGGGAATGAAAGCTGAGCTAGCAGCCCCAAAACCCTCAGGACTTAGAAAAGTCCAAACCCTAATTGTGGATCATGTGAGAAGGGGGAAGAGAAGCAGAAACATAATAATTTAATGGGAATGCTTGCAGTGCACAGGTAAGCAGCGGGGGACCCCATCAGTTCACTCAGCTGGTAGAGCACTAGAAAGCTACATATGTTAATGTACAACCTTTAACTGCTCCAGCCCACTGGGAAAGCCATTCTCCACTGTTCTCTTAGTTACATTCTTATCTGCCTATAAAATAGCTATCCCTTCTCACAGAGGAGGAGGTAAAGTTTATTTGGGGACCCTTCATACAGACACATGACTTAGGCTTTCATACATAGACCCTTCCAATAACTTCCTAAGTCCATATTGTTTGAAAGTCAGCATGTAAAATCTCTCATGTGAAAGCATTTTATTCTAAGCCAGGGAAAGGAAAGGTGGTTATATCCCTAAGCTTTTGCCCAACCCAGTATTCCCCTTTAAGTTTAATAGGGGTTACCAGCTACTGAATATGAGAAATGCATTTTAGAATAGTAAAGAAGGACTAGAGAGACAGCTCAGCTCTGGCTCTTCCAGAGGACCTGGGTTTTAATTCCCAACACCAGAGGATCTGATACTCTCTGCATGTCCCAGGACACGCATAGCACACTGATATACATGCAGGAAAAACACTATACACACAAAATAGAAAAATAAGCAATGTAGCATAGCAAGCACAGTATTCCATTTGGTGGAATGTGTTAGAATTTTATTTCTATATTAAAATTTATTTATCTATTTATTAACTTATAATTGAGTCCTAAGGGCTGGAGAGATGGGTCAGTGGTTAAGAGCTCTTGTTGCTCTTGTAGAGGACCGGAATCAGGTGGCCAGCATCGATAACATGTAACAACAACATCAAGCAAAGAGCCAGAGGATCTGATGCCTTCTTCTGACCTCCACAGGAATCTGTACACATGTGTGTTTGTACAGAGACACATAAATAACAGTAAAATAAAACAAAAGCTAAGCATGAACATATAAGCAACTTTCTAGGAAACTTTGAATCCCAGGGATTAACAAGTGCATAAATAAATGCCTTGTGCACAGTGGTAAAGTCATAGCTACTGTCCTGTGCCTTAAGCTCTACATGTGAAATATAAAACGATGCATATTTTTCTTTTAGTCCCACAGATATCTCTGTGAATACTAATTATGGTACTTTTATAATCTCAGCATTTATTAAAATATTCAACATATGGAGCACTCATTTCACTACATGACCCTGAATTGCTCAGTTGATATATTTAAGAACACAGGAAACAATGGCTTGAGTTTTATTTCTGAGTCATCATTCGTTTTGCTGCTATAAAATCCAATGGGATCAAATTTTGCATATTCAGGTCAGGTGCTGGGCATGTCTTGCCCTACAGCATCAACTTTTGGGTAATAAGGATTTAGTCCTCTGTTTTAGTTAGTAGAGATAGAAGAATGGATGCTCACTCAGTGGGGCAGTTGGATTCTATTAGTACTAGGGAATTTAGCTCAGCTGCTGGGTTTATACCAAGTGACAATATTGTTGTCACTTGCAGAAATGTGACTCTTACCAGAAAGCAGCATGTATTTCTGTCCTTAATAGCCTCATTATCTATCCAGAGTAGGCCAGTGCAAGATGAAGCTGTTCGTTCTCTATGAAGCTCTTTTTATTAGTACTTCAGAGCCCCCAGACTCAGCTTTTACCTTCCACAATCTTATTTGATTGGCTAGTTTTAGAAGAATTGGCACACAGAAGATGAAGGAAAGGATAAAGAGGTCACTGCTCCAGACCATCAAGTTCCAGAAACACGTATATATGTGTGAGTGTGTGTGTGTGTGTGTGTGTGTGTGTGTGTGTGTATGCGTCTGTCTGTCTGTCGGTCTGTGTCCTGAGGGGGTAGGGGGTGGCTCTGATACTCTGATCGGGAATGAATGCTGAAGGTCCTGTTCCCCAGTTAGTTCTTGATTAATCAATAAAGATGTTAGCAGCTAATGGTTGGGTGGAAGAGGCAGAACTTCCAGGTTCCTGAAGGCAAGCTAGCAGATGACCCAGGAGGAGGAAAGAAGATTCACCATGCTTCAGAGGGAGAAAGAGCCACCAGCCATGTTTGATCTTGGGTGGAGTGGCCATTGGCCACTTCACCGACTGCATCTGGGATAGCAGGCCAGAGATTAGAAACCTAACTAAGCTGAGGGCAGACTTAGGGTACTGAGCTGGGGGGAGTGAAGATAAGGGCATGTTAGCCCCAGGAGGCCTAGAAGTGTCTGACCACTGAACTAAAATAATATTAAAAATAAGCTAATATGTGTGTGTCTTTCATCCGTGGATCTGAGAGAATCTGGGCAGGGCTGGTTGCTGTTCTGCTCGAAAGTGGTGTAGTAGAAACTACATGCTATGGGGGTGGATGACAGCCTCTGTGTAAACAAAGGTTTTACCAGGTTGGGAGAGAGTTTAAAATTTCTTATAAAACTCTTTAAGGTGGGGGAGATAAAAAGATTCAAATTTCTTATTATAAACACAAGTTTTATATTTGATATAAGTATTTGACAAAAATAAAACAAAACAAAACAAAAAAACCCTCACACATTTAATGTTTCTTACATAGAAGCAGAAATTTGACCCCCAATGACAGTTCACTCCACACAGTAGAAATAAGAGAAAACCCTTCAAGGGTTGCACATATCTGACTATGGCTTTTGCCCAAAGTGGAGCCAGCACTGAACAGAAGATTTAACTAACGAAGATACCCCTTAAGCTTATACATTCCACATGAACTGCTATCCTTAAATCAGATCTTTTAGGTGCCAGTTCCAGGTTACAGTTTAATCAGTTTAAATAGAGTCAAGGACTTGAAAGTCTGGCCACTTGGGATACTGGGAGATACACAGCAGAGAAATTGCCAGGATTATTTCTTAGTGCACCAGTGCTGTTCTTTCTAAATAGTTGTTACCCAGACTTGTTTTTCTTCCTCACCCAGCAGAATTATGCTTTTTAGAAAGAAGATAATGGGTAGGACAGGACTTTATGTCACGAAGGACTTATGACTGTAGCCAGTCTGGGCTGCCCCTTGAGTTTCTCATTACAAGTATGTTCCCTGGAAAAGAAATAGATGCAATGGTTGGTGTCAAGTCAGTGATGTCTCATGGGAATGGAGTCTAATGGCTGGTCATCCAATCCTAGTAAACATTTATACTCCAGCATTCGAAATTTTACCTATCTCTAACAGGTTAGATATTTATCTTTGGAGCTTTTGGAGGCAATGTCCCATTCGTGAGTCTAATTTGTTTGACTTAATGTCACCTAAGCAAGGTCTACTAGTAGATCTTCTATAACATTAATTCTATTACCTTGAATTTCTTCTATATAAACATATGGGTGGAATTTAGCATGAGACATTGCCCAAACAACGTTTTGAGAACATTTTCTGATATAAGATTTGGAAAAACTGTAATACTAAAAAGGCTGAATATAGCTGGATTCTTTTTTGGGGGAGGGGGCCAGTCAGGTGTATAATTCATGCTAGCAACTTTTCATAGACCCTGGGCTGTCATGGAAAAAATAATATGTATACAAAATGTTGTGTAATTATGAGTGCCTGTTACTCTACCTAACTCCTGAGACAAAGCCTGCCCACTGCAAGAAAGCAGCTCACCTTTGTCCTGGCTGTCCTCATTAGCCTGATGTTTGCAGCATAGGCACACATGTGTCCTGTTTGTGTCTTATTGCATAGCAAATTCTCGATCTCAGAGAATCCTAGTTATGTGCCTTAGTTTGCCATGTTCATCTCTTCTAGATCTTTGTGGGTGCTCTGTATAGCTGTTTAATCATTATTAATCCATACTCCCCTGTCATTTTAGACTCTGTATTCAACAATCTAAATATCACCTGTTTTAAAGTTCTTTCAAATGCTGTATTTCAAATTGGAACCTATCAATGAATAGCCTACAATTGACACAGACTGCCTCCTACTTGGGAAGTAGCATTTTCTGCATCTGACGTAAATAATAAGCATGCTAGCCCAAAGGACAGCTACTTGTCTTTCACTTTCAGAATGAGCCAATGACAGGGAAGGCTTGGGAGAGGGATTTTAGTTTAGAGCATCCTTCATTTATTCTAAATTCTCCTCTGACCATGAAATTCTTCCAAGGTATGGAATCCATGGTTCCACCACATACTCAGCCCCCTTTTGCAGCCAAATTGCATTTCACAGTAGTGCCAAATAAGCACATGGTTTTGGAGACATAAAACCAGTTAGGTTCACTTCATTTCAGGGTGTGGATGGGGCCTGACCTTACAAAGTCTGTTTTGTGCTTGTTCTATAAAACACAGACCTCTTCCATGAAGTTAATATCCCACCGTTCTCAGGATGGCTGGTGGGTAAATGCTGACTGTGCAGGTTTGAAAGGAGACAGTTTTTGGGAAGTTCTGGGAAGGTAGGGTTTGTTACACCACAACTTCAAGTCCACCCTGAAAGGAGAAACTGTGTGTCCGCACGCTTTTTCTCTTTGCTCTGCTGGGAAGAGGGACTTCCCTGAGGGACAGTGGCAGTTTCTCCATCTGCTGCACACAGAACTGAAAGCAGAGCTATGATTTTACCAATCTTCAGAGGAGAAGTTAATCTTCTCTCATGCAGTAGAAACCCCTAAGCACCAACAGGCTTTACCCTAGTTCAAGACTGGTCTCCAGTTTGGGTCTGCAGATTCTGCTTGAGCTCCTAGGGAAGTGGAACTTCCTGATCCCCTTTTGTTTTTGCCACTGTTATTCAATATATGTCTTGTTGTATTAGCTCCAGCAACAAGACAAGGGAATAATATAAAAGGTTTAGAAACAGGGGGGAAAATGTAAATATCACTGCTTGTAGATGACATCATTCTGTAGATACTACCAAAAACTTCTCATTTCAAATAAACATTCTCAATAAAGTTGTAGGATTCAAAATCAAAATATAAAAATCAACAGCTTCTATGTATACCAACAATAAATTTTCGAAGAAAAAATAGGATAAAACTTAAAAAATACCTCTCTCCCAGAAAAGAAAACCAAACAACAGCAGCAGCAGCAGCAGCAGCAGCAGCAGCAGCAGCAACAACAACAGCAGCAACAACAAAACACTCTAGGAATAAGTTTAACTAATGGAGTGAAAGACCTCCATAATGAAACTTTAGAGACAATGAAAGGAGAAACCAAAGAATATACTAAGTAAGAGGCTTAAAAAGACAGTATAACTCACTCCATCTTGATTTTCAGATTCCATTTTGTGCCTGACCTACTTTGAGAGTCTGGGAACCTAACCTCGTGGACTGCAAGTGCAGACTGTTCCAGGAACTAACCACATCCTTGACCAGCCTTGTGTAACATCATTGTTCAGCAAGCCTTGATGGATTGCAAAAAAAAAAAAAAAAGTTCCCAAGCCCCAGTTCCCAAGCCCCCACCTGCTTGCGGTTTTTGCCCTTAAATACTCAATCATTTCTGCCCTCAGGATCACCATTTCATAGTGGTCCAACTGGAGCTAATTAAAAAATCTTTCTTTGCTGATTACATCGGTGTTGTGTCCTGTTGGTCTCACAGGGGTCCCGAGTTGATTGTTCTACACTAAGCAATGGAATCAGCTTCCATGCTCCTAGATTGGAAGAATTCATACTGTGAGTGTAATATACAGATTCAATGCAATTCTAACCAAAATTCTATTTCACAGAACCAGAAAAAAGAATCCAAAAATTTACAAGGGAACAAACATCACTTCTCTATTCCCAACCAGGAAGGAATGGGATGTTCATAGACATCTCATCCAGTCTAGATGTTCACCAATCAAAAGAAGAATGGATAATGAAAATATGGTTCATATACACAATGGAATTTTCCTCGGCGATAAGGAAGAATGAAATATGGAGGGGAACAGGTGGATCTGGAAATTGTTATTCTAAGCAAGGTGATCCAAACTTAGAAAGACAAGCAGTATACGCTTCTCTCATATTTGTGTCTTAGCTCAAAATGTATACCTGTATGTATATAGATGTGTGAGTGAGAGCAAAGACTAAAAATCTAGGAAGGAGACCAAGACTGAGAGAAAAAGAGGTGCTGAGGAAGGGGACTGGGAGGACATATGTCACACAAAAGCAGCAAGGGGAGTGTGGGGTGAGCAAACACGAGGATGGGGTGAGTGGGGAAGACAATGGGGAAGAGAATTACACCAAAGAATGCCCATGGGTAGGAGAGTAGGAATTTTGTCTCCTTTATCAGGGTTTCCTTGGACCTAATAATCCAGCCCTTTGTTGAGGACAAGGGTGACATATTTTCTCTTGCAATTACTTCCTGCTGAAATTAGAATGCCTTTGTCAAGGCCCAGGAAGGCTGGAATATTAGCTAAAGACTAGGGGGTATTGGGGTAATGGGATATTTATCAGAAGCATCTGGTTTGCTGGTCCAGCTAAAGAGACAGAGAGCAATCACAGCAACTGGACCAACTTACACCAGCTTTCAGCAAGTCCAGAGCTTTCTGGTTTTGTCAGACTACCTGGGGCTGGCACAGTGTGGATCACCTTTGGAGCAGTTTGTAGCCCACAGCTGATTTCTGAATGGTGTCTACCATATGAGTGGGACTCTGCAAAGGCAGATGCAGACTAGGGACAAAACTTAAAGGACTGGAAGGACGATTTTATATTTAGAACTCCTCCTTCAGGAGTAGGCGATTGGGAATTTAGGAAGTTGATTGACAAGAGTGCTTATCTGGAGTCCATTTGACCTGTGAGAGGTGGACCTAAGTCTTGTGGTTTTTTTGGCTCCCTGAAGGTTACATTACCATTGTTTGTAATTTGTGTTGAAATCCATGTTGTAATAGTAGTCAGAAGTCAGTTTATCATAGCTCCAATGTTTAATGATAAATCTCTGAACTTTTGAAATCTCAGTATAGCAATAGCATAGACTAACTTATACTTACATACATGGTCATTTTTTAGACCCTCATAATTTATTTAAACTTTTTATATCTTCAAATGCTTATAATTTAAGTTAATTTCATACCTGTATAATTTATATAAACTTTTAAGTTTTTTATCTAATTACTTATTATTAGATATACATAAGGGAGTTGGTTATTAAAAGCAGTCTTTGCAAAGCAAGTTCCTTTAAACAGAGAAAAGCTACATCTGAAACCTGTTTATCCTTTAAATGAAACCTGTTAGTAAGGCAAACCTGTCTGTGAGTTGCCTTTTTAATCAGGTGCTAGAAAAGTAAGGCCTGGTTTAAAAAATTCATTGACCAGGCAGCTGCTGCTAATCAATGAATCTACAATTAGCTGTCAGTACAATCAGAGATCTGAGAAGGAAGTATAATCCAAATGGTTTATGTATCAATTAAAATGGATTAAACCAGAGATGGTGGCCCTGGACTCTCATTAGGTAGCATTAGGAATAGTGGGTGTAGGTCTTCAGCTAGCATACAGGACAGCATTGACCTTTTGCTGCCAGACCCAGGTCTGAGAGATTTTTCTGTAGAGTAGGAACCTGGGGGACTGACTTTACTGTGGCACAACAGAGTACAACAGTAAACCCAGCAGTGTCCACAATTTGTTCACGGTCCTGGTGGCAGATGAGGCATGAGGCAGTATTTCCAAGTGCTTAGCATTACCGCTATCCAGGTGGAGTAGTCATGACCCATCTGCCTCCTTTGGAGACCTTAGGGTTGCTTCTAGGAGCTGTGATCTCTGTCAAGGTAAGTGTTTTCTATTAAAAATTTAAATGTCATATTAAGCAGATCTCTAAAAATTTTGAGGGCTGCCTATTAAGTATACCTGATTTTAAATGAACTTTACTTGTTTTTAGTTACTTAAGTTCTAGGGTTCTGGGGTTAACCTTGAAAATGTATGCAGGAGGTTAAATAAAGCTTGTTGCTGTAAATGAATTACATTTGTAAGGAATTTGATAAGTTATAAGGTGACTATTAATCTGCATGTCTTAATTATCTTTAACAGCTTACAACAAGGCAGTAGCCTTTATAAAATTAGCATCACAAATATATCCTCTTTAAGTTTAGCCTTAAAAATTTACAACTCTTGAAGTGTTGGGTTATTTTGGTATACAAATAAAACTGTAAATCATAAACACAGTCTGCAACTTTACTTTCCTGGTCTTTTCATAGTGTGCTATTGTAGAATATCATAGTTCCTTGTATGATTGTATATAAAAATAGCTAAAGCTTAACAAAGTTAGAAAATATAAGGAAGCAAGACAAACTTCCTCTTCTTCCTCCTCCTACTTCTTCACAGATTACTTTGTGTATACTTGGCTGCCCTAGAACTCACTCTGGAGACTAGGCTGGCCTTGAACTCAGAGTTCTTCTGGCATCTATCTTCCAAGTACTGGGATTAAAGCCACCACCATCAACTAACATTAAGACAAACATTCTTAAACCAGTCTCTGTTAGACTGAATAGACCTTAGGTAAAGAGAAACATTCTAAAGGCTCTTTGTCAAACTGCTTAGGTCACTGTCTTACTGCATCATAAGACAGACTTATCTCAGTTTCTGGTGTTTAGTAGTTGTGGTCTGAACTTTAGTTGGCCAGTGACTATGCTGGGTGTTTGGGATTCCACTGTAGCCTTGAACCTTTCTCAGGGTGAGCCTTTAAGCATAAAAAACATGTTTGCAGTTGACATATTTCAGTTAACAAAACCAGTCAGAAGCAGAAATACAGGGATTAAAAAGCAAGCTTAGCACATTTAAATAGTTGCCCAGAACTATAGACATTGATGAATTAGGCCTGTGTTTTAGCATTACCTATGCAGCCTTGTAATAATCAACCCTGTGTTATAAGTTGTAAGTCATCTTTTGCTACAGATTCTATAGATTTTTAAAACTATATTCAATAATATAAATCCTGAGTTATAGAAAGTTCATATAATAGTCTTACAAATCTTGAGATATGGTTTATTTCTTAGGAAAAGTTTTAAACAGTTAAATGAAACTAATATTCTGATTTTTTTTTTTTTTTGCTGCTTCTTTTTCCTGTCACAAAGTCAGGTGGCTCACCTAGCATAGGACAGAAACTTTCCAACTCCAGAGCCAACTTTTCAACAGAGTAGAACAGTATAAAACAATATTTCAACATTACCCATACTCAAAAGATATTTGAAGCTTTGCTAAACTGAATCCAGTCACCAGAAAGCTCAGAAATGAGGAATTCTGAGCCTGGGCTACCAAAGTAACTATGGCAAGTGGCAGCAGCGGAATTGGGCCTGGCACTGGTGAGTACACAAAGAGTGCACGCAGGATAGCGTGCTGGGGTATGCCCACATTGTCCCAGGTTGGCAGCATGGGAGTGGCAGTGAGAGGCTTAAAAAGACAGCATAACTCACTCCATCTTGATTTTCAGATTCCATTTTGTGCCTGACCTACTTTGAGGGCCTGGGAACCTAAACTCCTGAACTGAAGGTGCAGACCGTTCCAGGAACTAACCACATCCTTGACCAGCCTTGTGTAACATCATTGTTCAGCAAGCCTTGATGGATTGCAAGCCTTGATGAAAAGTTCCCAAGCGCCAGTTCCCAAGCCCCACCTGCTTGCGGTTTTTGCCCTTAAATACTCAATCATTTCTGCCCTCAGGATCACCATTTCATGGTGGTCCAGCTCGAGCTGTTTAATTAAAAATCCTTCTTTGCTGATTACATCGGTCTCATGGGGAGGGAGGGGGGGTCGCGAGTTGATGGTTCTACAGCAGCAGCTATAGCTTGATATGGCTCCCATTTCCACCTGTTCCTGGCACAGAAACACACACAAGAGATGGAGAGAGCAAAAATAAAACTAATACCTAGAACTCGCACCAAGTGGAATGCATGCAGACAAGCAAAACACAAAACAAGACATGGGGCAAAATAACAACAGAGACCATGACAATTGGGGTCATTGAGAGGTTCACCAGCTACTACCCTGCACAGCCCAGACACCAGGCTTCCTAATTCCCTAGTTCAATTAGGCACAACCTTACATAATTCCATCTCTGTTCATTATGCCTGACATCCCGCTCTGGGTCTCTTCAAACCCTGGGCTTGTCCCCAGTGCTGTGGCATGTTCTCATGTTCTTCTGCTCTGTTGTGCTCAAGAGGGTCTGCCTTTTGTTTAGGCTGTGACATAACCACTTGCAGGTAAATGTGAGAGGTAAACCAAATGGACATTGGGAATGTATGTGATTGCCATGGCAACAGACGCATAGGTCCCTGTCGCCTATGGATGATGTCACCGTCATCACTGGATTCGGAGGCGAATTGCAACCATAAAGCTGGTTCCTGATACCAACATACCTCCCTTTTTCTTATCATAATGACAGCTTCCTGTTGTCTAGGGGCATTATCAATTTTGGAATGTAGCTGACTTTCACCATTGGGGTCCACTTGGTAAACATTCACATCAGGCTCCTCTGTGGACAGCAGCTCCTCTGTGGGCAGTGGCTGGTAATCCTGTAACAGGAACTGATTAATAGTTTGGTTAGAATTTTTTTGTATTTGTCGTTGAAGGAATGTAGAAACAAGATTAGTGAGGCAGGGAATGAATAACAACACCAGGGAAAAGACTAGGAAAAGCGTTACAAAAGGGAGTATCCACTTCCATATAGGGTTTTTAAAAATCCAGGATCTGGAGGCCTTGTGTTCCTTGAAATTCTGCATGTCTGATTGTAGCTCCTGGATTTTGTTTCTTACTATCCCAGATTGGTTGACGTAGAAACAGCATTCCTCTTGGAGGAACAGGCAAAGACCACCTTCTTTCAGGACATCTGTCAGGACATCTGGTCCCCATCAGTTCTGAAGTACCACAGCTGCCAAAGAATCGATTTGTTTCTGGATTGTAAGCATGGTTTCAGACAGTTTTTGAAAACCAGTGTCAAGCTCAGAAGTGAACTTATTACATTGGGTTATGGATGTCGTTATCCCTGCAACTCCAGTACCAACACCTATGGCTATTTTCATAGCAACCAAGCGTGACCCGACCTGAACTGCCCTCTTGTGTTGGGCAGCTATCATATCTACAACTGGCATTGGCAGGGGCTCGTTTCCCTGGATTACTCCTAGTTCAGGGAAAAGGAGTACCAACATGCAAACTCCTGACCAGCTGGCAGGTAGGCAATGATATACGTGAGTGCCACAAAGAATTGACGTGTTTTGAACTGCAGGGCATTGTAGCAGAGATGAGGTATCAAGGGTTGTGGTTTGATTGCAGTCTAGGGAGCTTAGCGTTCCTACAGAACGTGTCCCGGAGATCTTAAAACAGTTTGCCATGCCAAAAAGAGGGATAAAGAAAAGGTATAAGTCATGGCAACATCAGAGTCAGGGTAGCTGACAAAAGGTGAGGTAAGGTTACTTGACAGTATCACTGGAGAGGCTGTAAGTGGCAATTGTGAGCTAGTTCCAGGGGTTACACATAGCCAGCAATCTTTAAAGCAATCAGGTCAGGTGGCATTAAGGAGTTGGTACACCCAGGTCAAGGTCTGAAGCAAAAGGCAAAATGACAACTTAGTGCCATTTATGAGGGGGGGTGTCAAGGAGTGTTTGATTACTTCCCCTACTTTTCCAATATCTAGAGGTTGGGCAATTGAGACATATTTTTTCTGTCTACAGATAGTACTTACTGGGGACTGGGCTTGATTTTTATGGTAGAGCTTACCAACAACTCCTGTCTCCCACTTGGGATTCCATGGATCTTGTATGTAGAAAAAGAGTGTCTTGCGTTGTTGATAGAAGTGATTGGTCCATGATCCTAGCATATATATCTGATAAGACCAATATAGGCAGCCCCCATATTTGTCTGGCCAATTTTTACAATCATCTTTTGTCTGGTCAAAGAGAAAGCAAGTAAAGAGATCATAATATTTAGATGGGATAACAGATACAGAGATGACAGCAGTTTGGATCAGTTCCTGGCATCAGGCTATGGAGCAGTTTCCTGACCCTATTTGGAAAGACCGTTATCTGCAGGGGTTTGTTTCTTGAACCTCAAAGCTCCAGATGTAAGGGCTTCCCTGGATAGAAACAATCAGCGGGGGGAGGATGAGAAGCCCATGTCTAATCCAGTGAGGTCGAGCACAGCTGCCAAAGTGGAGTCTCATTTTCTGGGATTAGGGACAAGGTGGGTGGTCTCCATGTCTTCTGGAGTTTAACAGAGCATAGTCCTTAAAAGAGCCCTGCCATTTAGGAGAGAGGGATGAGGGTTGATGGTCTGGAGGGGATAGAAGAACTTGGTCTCCAATGTTGACAGGCACTGGACAGGGGACAATGTGTGGCCGCAGGCTGTAGATGGTGGTCAGCACAGTTCCATAGGAGAGAACAGAAGTGGCAAAGTAATGGGGTGAGGGTAGGTGCCAATGCAAGGTGATTGGAGTGACCTGTAGCTGGCACAGGAGGAGGGGAGGGGTCTGGAGAGGTTGAGCAAGGAGGCTCTGGGGTAGCCTGGTGAGGCGGCAGTTTGGGTTTTCAAAGGCGTGGAAGCAGGTCTGCAGCAGAAAGGAGGTGGTTCTTTTGCTGGATTGAGGGTTGTAGAGTCCTCTGATGGAGGTTTCATGGCTAAGAGAAGTTGGGTTGGGGAACAAGAAGAACACAGGGAGGGGTGGGAGCGAAGACAGGAAAACACTTGGGCATAGGGAGCCTCTTTCCATTTACCAGACCGCTGGCAGTATGCATGAAGATCCCATAAAATAACTGGATCTAATGTGCCATTAAGCAGCCATTTGGAGCAATTGTCTAGTGAGTACTGAATTCAGACCTGATTTTACCCCCTCAGTTAGCATCTGTAATACCTCTCATGTCTACTCCACTCAGCATCTTGTATTATTGTCATTGAAGAAAACATAGTTGCCTTTGACTTAGGTCTTTTGTCAAGTTCATATATATATATTTCCTGCATGATAAGACTATATTATCTTATAGTTTGATCTTGCCTCTGGTTTTGGACACAAGAACTTCTAAAATACTTAGAATTGCCTGAGTGTTGGGAATTTGAGGGTCACCTATCGTTGTTCCAGCCCCTTTCAACTATATAACTGAAGTTTTAGTAATAATGTGAATTTTGGTGGGCCCTAATAGCTTCAGGGTAAAGGCTAGTTGTCAGAAGGCTACCATGTGATTAGAGCAGTGGCCCTTTAAATCTTACCCTTCACCTCCAGGGAGGGAACTGACTTAACTACTGATAAGGATCTAATTTACTTTGTTCTCACAATGAATTCTTCATAAACTTTCTAAACAATGTGGTTCAGGGAGCTTCAAGATGAATAGAAGTGTGTGTGTGTGTGTGTGTGTGTGTGTGTGTGTGTGTGTACAGAGCAGTGCACTGCACTCCAAAGAGACTGGCCAGAGCTTGTTTTATACACATTTTCATTTCATTTTTATTACTTTCAAATATTCTCTATAATAAATTGATAATAGTATGTAAACTATTTCCCTTAAGCTCCAGGAGTTAATTTTGTAGCAAACTACCACATTTAATAAGGGGAGAATAGAAAGCCCTTGTTTGTAGTCAGTTGGTTAGAACTATGTATCTTAATTAGGGTTTCTAGTGCTGTGATAAAACACCATGATCAAAAGTAACTTCTCAGAGGAAAGGACTTATTTCATCTTAGGCTTCCAGGTAACAGTTACTGAGAGAAATTAGGAAAGAAACTCAAATAGGGCAGCAACAGGCCCGAGTCCCACGGAGGGGCCCGGCTTGCTGGCCTGCTCCTCATGGCTTGCTCAGCCTACCTTCCAATAACACCCAGAACTATTAGTCCCATGGTGGCACTGCCTTCAGTGAGCTGAGCCCTCCCAAGTCAAGTATCAATTAAGACAAAGCACCCTATGCTTTCCCAAAGGCCAGTCTGATGGAGGTATTCTCTCAATGGAGATTCCAGTCTGATGGGGGCATACTCTCAACGGAGATTCTCTCTTCCAAAACGACCTTAGCTTGCGCCAAGCTGACATAAAACTAACTTATGGCTAGCATCTGAAGTGGACACAGCCCTTTTGGTCAATTAACCTTAAGATCCTTGAGTGTAAAGTTTAACACCAGCATTAGGTGCTTAATAACTTAATTGGTTCATTAGATATCCAGAGTTGGGGAATTGGTTTCTGGTGTTGGAAAGAAATCCACTCATCAATAATTCGGGGGCTGATAGGATGGATCTGGTTCATGGAAATGTAGCTTGGGAAGAGAATGGGTGACAGGATGAAGGGGAGGAAGTGCTGGCTCTTAGGTAGAACTACTGGTCGACCTGATTCTGAGAATTGAGGCTCATGGGGCACATAGGAAATGAAACTGAATAAAAAGCTAAACAACAGCCTTTGACTATTGATATCTATAACAGTTAAGGTGAATGTTTTGAAAATGCTGGGCCACTTATTGATGTCAAACCATGCTGAGATTTCAGTTGAACTAGACCACCAGCACCAAACTGCCCACAGTGGAAAGTTTGTTCCATGACAGCAGGAAACGGTTCTGAGGTCTCCTGTGACCAAGGAAGTAGCAATTGTGGGAGGAGTCGCAGCTGGTGAAACCAGCGGTGCGCCACTACATGGACAGACAAAACCAGCGGTGCGCCACTACATGGACACACCACAAAGGAGTTGCATCATTGTGAACTTATCCATTTATTTATTTCTTAACTCCTTGAAACAGAATCTATCTCAGAGACTTGAAGTTCTTGTCATACAGATCTTTCACTTGCTTGGCTAGAGTCACACCAAGATATTTTATGTTGTTTGTGACTATTGTCATTCTCAGTCTGTTTATCCTTTAAGTAGAGGAAGGGGAGATAGAACCTTCCATAGAGCATATCCAGTAGATAGGCACTGCCCCGGATTGAGGGATGGAGCCATCCATCTCTAAAATTTAAACCCAGAATTGTTCCTGTCTAAAGGAAATGCAGGGACAAAGAGTGGAGCAGAGACTGAAGGAAAGGCCATCCAGAGACCGCCCCACCTGGGGATCCATCCCATCTGCAGACACCAAACCCCTACATTATTGCTGATGCCAAGAAGTGCTTGCTGACAGGAACTGTCTCCTGAGAGGCTCTGCCAGAGCCTGACCAATACAGATGCAGATACACACAGCCAACCATTGGACTGAGCAGGGGGACCCCAGTGGAAGAGTTAGGGGAAGGACTGAAGGAGCTGAAGGGGATTGCAATCCCATAGGAAGAACAACAATTTTGACGAACCCCCCCCCCCCAGCTCCCAGGGACTAAACCAACCAGCCAAAGAGTACACATGGAGGGACCATGGCTCCAGATACATATGTAGGAGAGAATGGCCTTGTCGGGCATCAATGGGCAGGGAGGCCCTTGGTCCTGTGTAGGCTCAATGCTAGGGTGGTGAGGCCAGAGTGGGCAGGTGGGTGGGGGAGCACCTTCATAGAGGTAGGGAGGATGAGGGATGGGATAGGGGTTTGCAGAGGGGTAACTGGGAAGGGGGATAACATTTAAAGTGTAAATAAATAAAATAACCAATAAAAATCCCCCCCCCCCAAAAAAAATGGAAGAAAGAAAAAGAGACAGGGTCCAACTCCAGCTCAGATTTATCTGGGATTCACTATGTAGCCCAGGCTGGCCTCTATCTTGCAGCAATCCTCTGGTATCAGCTTCCCAAGCTTCCAACTGGGATTACAGTTATGAGGGGTCAGACCTGATTTGCATTTTTACAGCAAAATATTTCTGAAGAAATTTTGATAAAATGGATTGTGTAAGTAAATAATTCAAGAACTGTGGTGTGTGTGTGTGTGTGTGTGTGTGTGTGTGTGTGTGTGTGTAGGCCAGAAGTTGAAACTGGTATCTTCCTCAATCACTCAGTTGAACACATTGTTTTCCAAGGCTCTGCCATGGAAGCTGGGGCTCACACATTTGTCTGGATTGCCTTACTAGCAAGCCCTAGGGATCCTCTGTCTCACCATCCTACCACTAAAATTAAACAAAGACGTCTTGGGAAAAGAAAATTATGAGCAACTATTTCTGATAAACATAGGTATATAAACCCTCTGGAGAATAGCAATAAGGCAAATTCAATAATATATTAAAATGGTTTTTAGTACTTGGATCCTTTTTTCTTCTAAGGCAGAGACTGGCTGCACTCTCCTTGTACTGACCCTGGTCAGGGCTCTGCGTCTTTTCTGTCTGGACCTACGCTGGAGTTCCCTCTCTGTCCTTGTTGAACCCCATTAGAACAGGAATCTCGGTAAATCCACACAGTGAACATCTCTGCCTGAGCTATTCTTCACCTTTAGAAATAACCCTTGAAAATCAGATTAACCGGACATCCCTGCTCCTTTTGATTTTCCATTCATAGATTCTCACTCACTCCTTGGTCATAAATCTTGTAAGCGCTCTGTCTTGAAAATTCTTGTATTTATCACGATGGCTCCTCTATAAAGTCTTTATTGCCCCTGTGGTATTTAGAAACAATTGCTGCAGTTTTCAGTTTGTTGAAAGGACTTGGACACTTCCTTATTCCCACTTCCAGCTTCCAGTTTTAGTGGCACATCTCCCTTTTATTTCTAAGTCCTGAAGATGGGTTGGCTCATGCTGGGTTGCTTTACTTTTTTTCAAGTTTGCTTCTGCTGTGTCCAGATTTGAAATAGAGAAAAAAGTAAGTTATTTGAGTTGGAGATACAGACAAAGGCAAGTGCTTTCCTAGCATGAATGCGGTCCCAGGTTCAATAATCAGTGCTGTGAAAACAAAACCCAACCAAATAAAAATGCCTCTGGCATCTTTTGAGACGTATTCTTTCTATGTAGCCCTGGTTGTTCTAGAACTTACTATGCATAGCAGGCTATCAAAGATATCCCTCCTGCCTCTGCCTCTCAAGTTCTGGAATTAAAGGAGGGCACCACCACTGGCCAAAAAAACCCAAAACAACAACAACAACAACAACAACAACAACAACAACAACAAAACACTTCCAAATTTCCTTTGTTTTTTAAGCTTTTTATCTGATGTTATTCTGATACTAATGTCTGCCCCCCATACCCTGTCCCCCATTCCCATGATTTTCTCTTTCTGTATCTGAATGCTACAGTTGATAAGTTGTCCAGAGACATCAGCAGTTGCTCTCAGTATCTCACACAACCGTAAAGATAACATGGGAAACGCTTAAAGGTCATTTTGCATTTACAGTCTTTTCTCCCCACTTTTACAGATGTGAAATCATTCACTGGGGTGACATATATTTAAAGAAAGGAAATAACTGAAACTGTTGTTTCGTGGTGCCATCTGCTGGAAAAAGTGTGCACTACTTTAATTTTTTTGTTTGTTTTTTTAATACAGGACGCACAGGAGCATAGAGTTTAGACCCAGTCCCTAGAAATTTCTGCAAAGTATCTAGGAAACCAGGCGCAGACGTGGAATGATTGCAAATTGTATTGTAAACGTCCAGAGGAGGAGGAACTGTGACCTGGGCTTTCTCCTTGTCACCCGTACCTGCCCCTCACCTCTGCCTCTCAGAGGAACTTCTTTCTTAGGACAGTCTGGCTCCTGCACTAAGAGTGTCTAGTCTAGGAATTATCTTTGCAGTACCAGGCCCCACCTCAGACCTTGCTCATCTTCTGCCATATCGGATTTTACATAGCTGTGGGAGTGTAGGCATCTTCCTGGGAGATGTTTTTCTTTAGTGTAGCAGTGTACTTGGAGGGATGCTGGTTCTTCCCCCCCGTTCCTACTTTCCTATCTATATTGGGTTTTTATAAAATCCTTAGGGGTTGGTGTATAATAGTTCCTACCAAGATTGAAACGACTCAAAATAGGTTCAGGAAGTCTCTGAAACCGACTAGATTCATGAAGCCCATACCACAGTCATCAATACAAGCTGAAAGTCCCCTCAGACAGAAGGAAGCTCAGATGCAAAGAAGACTCTGAGACCAGATCACTGCCTGGAAGAAGCCAAAAGAAGCAGATATTCCTGGAAGAGGTTAGACAAAGTGAAACACCTGGAAGAGATACCCTCTAACCTGTTGACCTGCCTGCAGGTGTGCAGTGTGCACCAGGTTCCCAGCTTTGTGAGTTGTCATTTGTAATGGTGTGGGTTTTGGTGATGCAGCTGTCTTTGAGTCATTTCAGTTTCTGTAAGTAACCCTTTACCCATACTCCAGTAACATTAATAAAACTAATTGGTTCACCAAGTTGGAATTTGGTGGTATCCTTACTTTGATCTGTTGTGTGTTCCCTATCTGGGGAGAGTAAATGTGTTACTCTGTCTCCCCAGGGAAAGTCTCATCACACAACAGAAGTCTCTAAGACTTTAAGCTCTAACACGGCATAGAGCACAACACTTCTGGTTAAGCTGAGCCCATGGAGGAAAGGTCTTGGTTAACCAGGAATTTTTACAGTCGTCTCTTTCCCTTTTACAAACCAGTGGTCATTTACTTGAGTGAATGGTACATTTGATGGAGCTCTTGGGGTTATTGAACACTGGCCAAACTTATGGCCACCAAGAGTGTCAAACATTGCACTGATTCTGGTTACAATCTATGGAGTTTGGGCTTCAACATCTCCCTGACGACCTGTCCACTAGGATTCCTAACCCCATGTTATGGCTGCTCACCATGCATGCTCAGAATTCTGTTATGCTTGGAATGCACAACAGGAACAGACTTACTCATCAACTGGCTGAGCCTCTGACTTGACTTCTGATCCCTGAAGTGATGAAAACTGATTAAAGAAAGTACTCAGAAGGGGAATGGCATACGTGGGAGAAATGAAGGGCAGAGCCTCCCTCAAGGCTACTTGCCCTCCCTCAAGGGCAGAGCAAGAATTAAAAGACCAGTGCTGGCACCAAAAACCGGACACTATTGTGGATGGTGGGGAAATGCTTGCTGATGGAAGCCTGGTATGGCTGTCTCCTGAGAGGCTCTCCCAGAGCCTGAGCAATAACAGAGGTGGATGCTCAAAGCCAACCATTGGACTGAGCTCAGGGTCCCCAATGGAGGAGTTGGAGAAGGAACTGAAGGAGCTGAGGGGATTTGCAGCCCCATGGAGTGACCAAGCCTGCTCAGTCAGTCAACAGGTTCTCCAGTGCACAAGTGAGGATTGAAAAGAAAGAAACAATTAGACAATACTACAGCATGGCCTCAGTCAATTCTGAGACTGCAGGCAGGTTTACTTTTTCCCAATCTGCTTTTATACCATTTTAATTACTGTTTTAATTACAAGCAATAAGGTCGGTTCTAGGTTGAGGAACAAGCAATACAATAAACAAGGAGCAAACAAGGCAGTAAACAAAGTTGCGTGTTCATTCCCTTGATCAATGTTTCAAAAGGCTTATCAGGATGACCAAAATATCTGAGCCTACTTCCCTGTCCTAGCCCAAAGTCATATTCATGCCTGAAGCCTACTTCTTTGTTCTACCCTAAGATCAGATTCCTGCCTGAACTTACTTCCCTATTCTAGCCTAAGATTAGATTCCTGTCTGAGCTTACTTCCTTGTCCTTGGCCCAGTGTCAGATTTCTGCTTGAACCTGTATCTCTGTCCTTGGCCAAATATCAGGTTCTTGCCAACCTTGCCAAGCAGCCCCAAAAGGCTCTCCACAAAGGAGGGAGCAACAGTGACAACTGGCCAGACCCCCTGGAGCTTCCAGAGACTGTACCGCCAACCAACAAATACACATGGAGGGACCCATGGTGCTGGCCGCGTATGTGGCAGATGATGGCCTTGTTGGCCATCAGTGGGAGGAGAGGCCCTTGGGCCTGAGGTTATTGGATGCCCCAGTGTAGGAGAATGCCAGGGAGGGAAGATGGGAGTGGGAGTGGGTGGGTGGAGGAATACCCTCACAGAGGCGGGGGGGGGGAGTGGGGGATGGTGTACTGGCTGGTTTTGTGTGTCAACTTGACACAAGCTGGAGTTATCACAGAGAAAGGAGCTTCAGGTGAGGAAATGCCTCCATGAGATCCAGGTGTAAGGCATCTTCTCAGTTAGTGATCAAGGGGGAGAGGAGGGCCCCTTGTGGGTGGTACCATCTGTGGGCTGGTAGTTTTGGGTTCTATAATATAAGAGAGCTGGCTGAGCAAGCCAGGAGAAACAAGCCAGTAAGAAATATCCTTCCATGCATCAGCTTCTGCTTCTCGATCTGCTTGAGTTCTAGTCCTGACCTCCTTTGGTGATGAACAGCCATTGGAAGTGTAAGCTGAATAAACCCTTTCCTCCCCAACTTGTATCTTGGTCATGATGTTTTGTGCAGGAATAGAAACCCTGACTAAGACAAATGGGATAGGGGGTTTTTGAAGGGGAGACCTGCAAAGGGGAAAACATTTGAAATGTAAATAAAGAAAATATCCAATAAAAGAAAAAAAAAAAAGAAATTGAAACACACACACACGCACACGTGCACACACACACACACCCCATGCTGGGAGGAATAGCTGGAAGGAGATGTGGAGCTAAAAACACTGCTAACTCCATTTTGTTTTCCAGACCCCAAACTAAAGGCCAAACTAAGGGCTTGAGAAACTAAACTTCTGACCTGCACAGGAGCAGAATGTCCCAGGGTGGTCCCCACCCTGCCCACTGAACAGAATGACCCACCTGCCCACCGAGCAGAATGTTAAGATCCCCACCTTGTTCACTGACAGGGGCTAAGCCGCGGAGGGTGCATTCCTGCCTACAGCCAATCAGCTTCTCGCTACTATGGAAACCCCCTAACCATCCACTTGTGATTACTGCCTTTAAAATGCCCCTTTCCCTGGAGCACAGGATCGCCATCTTGTGGCGGTCCAAGCTAGTTTGCTTTGATTAAAGCCCTCTTGCTTGTGCATCGAGTCGACTCCTGGTGGTCTTTCTGGAGGGTCTCTCGAGTTGGGCACTACAGAGACTGAATCTGCCATCCTCTGGTTCATCTTTGAAAGGTCTCAGGTACTCAGGTACTCAGTTTAACAAACTTGTGGTTGAAAATACATCCCATTCCAAGTGAGAGAGCATCATTCATTTTTCTGTTAGAAATCATATTGATTGAGCTTGGGATATCATTGAAGAGTAGAGTGCTTACCCAGTGTCTTAGTCAGGGTTTCTATTCCTGCACCAACATATCATGACCAAGAAGCCAGTTGGGGAGGAAAGGGTTTATTCAGCTTACGTTTCCAAATTGCTGTTCATCACTAAAGGAAGTCAGAACTGAAACTCAAGCAGGTCAGGAAGCAGGAGCTGATGCTGACACCATGGAGGGATGTTATTTACTGGCTTGCTTCCTCTGGCTTGCTCAGCTTGCTTTCTTATAGAACCCAAGACTACCAGCCCAGGGATGGCACCACCCACAATTGGCTGGGCCCTCTTCTCATTGATCATTAATTGAGAAAATGCCTTACAGCTGGATCTCATGGAGGCATTTCCTCAAGAAAGGCTCCATTCTCTGTGATAACTCCAGCTCGTGTCAAGTTGACACAAAGCCAGCCAGTTCACCCAGAATGCCCAAAGCCCTGTGTTTAATCCTCAGTACCCCGCCCCAACGCAAGTGAACTTTCATTAACTGAAGCCAACTAGAGTTAAAAATAAAAATTACCAAATACTTCAGGAAACAAGCCGAAATATCAACATGTTGATAGGAAATAAAAAGAGCCGTCTTGATCACATAGAAATTTAACAATTTAAATAATTACATGCATTATATATAGTGATTTTAATAGATTTTCAGAAATAAAGGAAATAACAGTGTTCATTTGGTAAGAGACCATCGAAAGTTAACCAGAAGACTTGAAAATATTAAGTCCTTACCACTGAAAATTATAATCATAATCCTTGAAATCAGAAACTCATCAGGCATAGTGGCGCATACCTGCAGTTCTAGAATTCAGGAGGCTGAGGAAAGAGAATTGTAAGTTTCAGGCCAAGCTTAGAAAAAAAAATAAATCTGAAATGTCGCCAACAAACCAGCACAGATCAACAGTCGTAAGAGCATCGTGAGAGGTTGAAGGAAACCCAGAAAAGGCTTGGTGTCCACTTGACCTGACGCCAGAGGAAAACAGAAAAGAGAGAAAGCATCGGAATGACGGCTGAGCAGATCCGTCAGCTCTCACTTCACACTTCGTAAGCCTGTCTTATCAACGTTGATTACATTCATATCTGGCATTCTTTCCTGATGGATTCACCCTAGGACTTTAGGGAAAGTGGTTTACTTCTCTAAACAGCAGAAGAAGGCTTGGACAATGAATGGAAGTCATATACTGCTTCCTTGAATGTGGATTGAAATAACCACTTTAGAAATGTGTTTAGCATTAAGTGTTATAAAGGAACAAATTAGGACCATAGAAAACAGGGATAACCCCAAAGAAATTAGCATATATGCATCCCTAAGAAACATACCAATAAAAACAACAGAAGCATTATTTGAAGTATTAAACCAATCCCCATGCCTGTCAGTCTTCCCTATTCACACAAGGAAGTACTATGTGACAATGTACACTATGCTAATAACACAGGATGAGTATGTGTAGTATATTAGATACACAACCTTTAGTTACCATGGTGATATGTTACTATGGTGGCATGAACAGCCACGTCGTTTATATTTAATACCAAGCAACATATAATCTCATTACATCCATTGCTTTTAACTGACAGCAATGCAGTTTACCTTTTCATACACATAAATGTTCTTTACTGTCATACAGTGCGCAGGGAAATAGCATAAAGTGACTGTAGCTGATCATGGGTGAACATGTGATGCCAATCACACATACAGACTGAAGTGATGGTGCTGAAAGGAAGGGTCCTGGAGTACCTGCTGTGTGATTTCATGCGTCTAGAGCACACATAAATAAAAATGTAACCTTAAAATATAGACTCCTTTAAAAAAGTCAGTTGGAAACCTATAGATATTTTTACACATGTGTACGAGGTTGATGTGTATAAGTTAGTATAAGTTAATATTCTGTACAGTGTGCAATGACTAAATAAAGCTAATTAACAGAACCATCACTTCAAAGCCTTTTCTACTTAAGGTGAAAACATTTGAAATTTATCCTCTTGGCAATTTTGAAGCATACATGTACCATTATGACCCAGATTCACCAACGAAGTTTTAGTTTAGTTTGTGTATGTGAGCATGCACATGTGTGGCGGTTTGAAGGCATTTTTTAGGAGCTGATTCTCTACACTATTTGGCTCTTAGTCCCAAATAGCGTTTCTTCCACTAAATAGATCTAGGGTATTGAGCTTCAATCATTGGACTTGGCAGAGGTCACTGTTGCCTGCTGAGCCATGATCATCAACAAATCAAGTTTCACATAGAAACTTACTTAAAATAAAAGTGCAGTGTCTCTATGTTACCACTAGAGGGCATTGCAGTAAGGGTGTTGCATTGCTTGAGCATCAGAGGTGTTTTGAAAGCAAACTCATTTTTAATGATAGTAATTTGTCACTGGAAAGTACACTTGTGCTTTGAATAATGAGATTATTACATTTAAGGAATCTGCATTTGTGTTGGCTTAAATTAAAGGTTTTCTTTTAATTGACAACATTTGAAGTGACTAAGAAACAAAAATCAGAAAACTATCACTTAGGGAAATACAGTATATAAAATGTAAAGATATTTAGTACATTTGTTGTTGAACAGGAAGCCTAATCTTTCATTGTCAGGAGCCATCTAAGAGAGGTTAAGGCTAGCAGGTAACTTTCCTGGAGATGGACCACCATGGGATTTTTTTTTTTTTTTTTTGATATTTTATTTACATTTCAAATGTTTTCCCCTTTCCAGGTCTCCCCTTTGGAAACCCCCTATCCCATCCACCCTCCCCATGCCTCTATGAGGGTGCTCCCCCCCACCCACTCCCATCTTCTCTCCCTGGCATTCCCCTATACTGGGACATCTAACACCCTCAGGCCCAAGGGCCTCTCCTCCCACTGATGGCTAACAAGGACCACCTTTTTTTGCGTGGCTTACAATGGGTGAGCTCTGAGAGACAAGGTATCAGGATTGCTTCTTGCAGCTGATACTCCTTTCCTGCCACCATTACATAGCCTAACAATTCCTGCTCATTAGCCCCCTAATTGAGAAAAATCTCCTACAGATCAATTTGTTCATTCATAAATTAATGGTGCTTAGATGAATTAATGGTTTTATAGAATTCAAGATTTGAGTAAAATAATTTTAGGAAGAAAGTTTTTTTGGGGGTTTTTAAGTTGATCTATTTTAAATATCATCATCATGATCATCATTATTTTACTTACTCACTTTACATCCTACTCACTGTCCCCTCCAGATCACCCCTTCCCACAATCCCTCCCCCATGCATCTTCCCCTTTTCCTCTGAGGAGGTGGGGGCTCCCTTGGGTATCTCCTCCACCCTGGTACATCAAGTCTCCGTGAAGCTAGGTGCATCCTCTCCCACTGAGGTCAGACAAGGCAGCCCAGCCAGAAGAACATATCCCATGGACAGGCATCAGCTTTAGGGATAGCAGTTGTTCAGGACCCACATGAAGACCAAGCTGCACATCTGCTACATATATGCTGAGAGGCCTAGGTCCAGCCCATGTATGCTCTTTGGTTGGTGGTTCAGTCTCTGAGAGCCCCAAAAGTCCAGGTTAATTGATTCTGTTGGTCTCCCTGTGGTTTTCTTATCCCTCAGGGACTGCAGTCCTTCCTCCTATTCTTCCATAAGAGTCCCCAAGCTCTATCCTATGTTTGGCTGTGGGTGTCTGCATCTGGGTGCAGCTGCTGGGTGGAGCCTCTCAGAGACAGCCATGCTAGATTGTAACATGCCTAACAAAGTATCATTAGTAGAGTTAGGGATTGGTGCTTGCCCATGGGTTGAGTCTCAGGTGGGCAGTTATTGGTTGGCTCTTCTCTTAGTCTCTGCTCCATTACCAATTCCTGGATTTCTTGTAGACAGGTTAAGTTTCAGGTCAAAGGTTTGTGGGTGGGTTGGTGTCCCTATCGCTCCCCCAGGATTCCTGCCTGGCCACAGGAGGCATCCTCCCCAGGCTCCATATTCCCAATGCTATGAATCTCAGCTAAGGACACCCTTACTAAGTCTTGGGTGCCTCCCCTATTCCAGGTCTCTGTCTCTTCCTGGAAATGTCCTACCTAGACCCCCTCTCCACAATCAGTTGCAAATTTCCATTCATTCTCATGGCCATCCAGCCATCCCTCTTGCCCCGACCCCAGACTTCTCCACTCCCCTCCTGATCCCCTCTCCCACCCAGTTCAGTCTCTCTTCATCTGCCTTTCATGACTTTTCCATTCCCCCTTCCAAGTGAGACTCAAGTATTCTCACTTGTGCCTTCCTTCCTGTCCAGCCTCTTTAAGTCTGTGGAATATAACATGAATATCCTGTATTTTATGGGTAATATCCACTTATAAATGAGTACATACCATGCATGTGCTTTTGGGACCTGGTTACCTCACTCAGGATGAGATTCTCAGGTTCCATCCATTTGCCTGCAAAGTTCATGATGTCTTTGTTTTTCATAGCTGAATAGTATTGCATTGTGTACATACACCACCTTTTTATTCTTTATCTATTCTTCAGTTGAAGGTCATTTAGGTTGTTTCCATCTCCAGAACACTAATGACTCAGGTTCTAAGATCAGCAATTGATAAATGGGACCTCATGAAACGGCAAAGCTTCTATAAGGCAAAGGGCACTGTTGCAAATGAAACACTGCTTTAAACTTGACTATCAACAGCCTTCTATAACCATTTTATGTAATATCTTATCTATGAGGTAACTTTCTAAAGAACGTTTGTCTAAGAAGGTATTAAAAAGCCAGAGAAAAGAAATAAGGCTTGGGAGGCTCTGCCCCATCCATCGGTCCAACCCATCCATTCATCCATCTAAGTGTGTGTGTGTACATATATACATACATGTGTAGGTATGTGTAAGCATGCATAAATACTTGCGGAGTTGAGACAGGTGGCCAGGCCCAACCAAAATACATGTGTATATAAATGTGTATGTCTATGCATATTTAACTGTGTAGAGGATTTTACTTCTTTTCCTTTTATTGTAACATTTTGTCTGTGAGGTAATTCTTTCTTACATAGATAACTTTTTGTCTAAAAGCTATAAGAAGCTGAAAACAGTAAAAGCAAGTGGTGTCGCTGTTTTCTGCTTCACTCAGTGTGTATGTCTGTGGAGTGATTCCTTTCCTTTTCTTTCTTCTTTCTCTGGTTCACAAAGAGTTAACAAGCGTCTCACCTGGCTGGCAAGGGCTCCTTGAGTCAAACAGAAGGGAGCTCTAACAATTAAGCTTGCTTGCTTGCTTGCTTGCTTGCTTCCTTCCTTCCTTCCTTCCTTTCTTTCTTTTCTTTTCTTTCTTTTTTTTCTAATCTCATGATGCTAACAGAAAGAGTTTACTACCAGAAACCAATGGCTTTTGGCTTTAGAATAACAAAGAATTACAGACAGAAGACTTGCTAAAGATAAATAAACTTTGGCCTCCCCACTGACTCCATACCCCTTGGTTGCCTTCTTCAAAGAACTGGTGCCACTGGTACAAGAACACTTGTGGAGGTGATGAGACAAAAAATGGGGCCCAGCCAGTGTGTGTGTGTATGTGTGTGTGTGTGTGTGTGTGTGTGTGTGTGTGAATGTGTGTATATTAAGGCCATCCAGAGACTGCTCCACTTGAGGATCCATCCCATATACACCAAACCCAGACACTATTGTGGAGGCCAAGAAGTTCCTGCTGACAGGATCCTGATGTAGGAACCTTCTGAGAGGCTCTGCCAGAGCCTACTAAATATAGAGGCAGATGCTCACAGCCAACTATTGGACTGAGCACAGGATCCCCAATGGAGGAGTTAGAGAAAGGACTGAAGGAGCTAAAAGGGGTTTGCAACCCCATAGGAAGAACAGCAATATCCACCAACCAGAATCCCCAGATCTCATAGGGACTAAACCACAAACCAAAGAGGACACATGGAGAGACCTGTGGCTCCAGCTGCGTATGTAGCAGAGGATGGCTTTACCTGGTATCAATGGGCAGGGAGGCCCTTGGTCCTGTGAAGGCTTGACAGATGCCCCAGTGTAGATAAATGGCTGGGCAGGGAGGCGGAGTGGGTGGGTGGGTGAGCACTCTCACAGAAGCGGGGTGTGTGTGTGTGTGTGTGTGTGTGTGTGTGCAGAGGGGATGGGATAGGGGGTTTACAGAGAGAAAATCCCGAAAGGGGAAAACATTTGAAATATAAATAAAGAAAATATCCAATAAAATAAAAGAAAAAAAGTTAGTATAATTTTAACATGACATTCCTGTGTTTTGTTTTGTTTTTTTAAAAGAAATGTAAATGCCTACTCAGTTAACTTTAGGTCATTTTTATTAGTCCAAAAATAATTCTCATACCCCCTTGTCTTTTCTATTGATTTGAAATAAAGCAATGTACTTACAATCTCTAAAATAATAATAAAAAATATTTTCTTTCCTTTCTTCCTGGTTCACAGAGTCAACAAGCTCTGAGCCTCTTGCCTGACCAGTGAGGGGCAGTTGGCTCACCAGGGAAAGGATCCCTAGTGAGAAATCCTTTACTTAATGCTCCACCACTACACATGAAGTGTCAATCACTGTAAGCTGGCAGTGTTTGGTTTTAAGATAGCAAGGAGTTAAGGAAAGAAAAAAAATTACCAAAAGTAAGCTATTTTTGATCTTGTAATTGCAAGTTTTGCCACTGCAGCTGGCAACACCTCCATTGCTACCTTCCCCCGGAAACTCTGTGTTACCAGGAAGGTCCCCGACATTTCATATTTTCCTCATTATCAACTTATAATTTATTTATTGTGTTGTGTATGATGTGTGTGTGTGAGCACACACTTGCTGTGGGGCTTCAAGTGGAGCCATCTTGCTAGCCTTCATTATCATCTTTTGATGTCAAGTAGCAGAATCACATCATATTACTTTTGGAGAATTAAGTGATTCCTGAATTTTACTGCTAGAAATTGACCTTGCATATCTAAGGTTATTCTTTTAATTTTCTCTTTCTCTAAAGTAGTCATATCACAGTAAAAGTATTCCTTATTCTATATTTTTTGGTAAATTGCTTCTAGAAGCTAACCTAAGCTAAATCACACTTCCTCTAGCTATCTTTCTGACTGTACATTTTCCAACACAAAACTCTTAGAGATTTGTGCTCATTTTAATTTCAGTTATACACTCATGCTGGAATAATGAAATTAGAGGAGCAGTCTCCAAAAGAACATTAGGATATTGATATTGTAAAATATTTATTTTTCATGTGTGGAGATCAGACAGCAGCTTTTGGAAGTCAGTTCTTTCCTTCTACCTTGGGTTCTGGAGCCTGAACTCTGGCTGTCAGACTTGCTTAGCAAGTAATATTAGCCATGGAGGCACCTCATAGACTCAATATTGATAAATCTTTGAATCACTAAATACTAACATTTTAATGGTACTTTTCCTTTTGAGGACAGTTCATGTCTACCATTTATTCCTATGGCTGAGAAGGAAGAAACTAAAATTATTCTGGAAAAATCAAAATAACATACAGAACACTGATAGTTTTCTTCAGCTCATATTATCGCAGTCACTTAAGGTGAATGAGTGTAGCTTATAGATTTATTGTAAAATTATCCAAAAGTTTGACCATAGTAAAAAAAAAAAGAGTTCTGTACTTCAAAAGGGTTCTGATGGCAACGTAAGTATTTTCTGTCGCAGTCATCATCATGCAACAAGAATTAATTTTATTGCCTGTTTCACAGGTAGATATAAATTCTACACACTTATATCCTGCAGTTGCTGGTTATTTTAATTCTGCTACTACATGCTTGTTTAAAACTCATTAGAAAGCAAACATATGTATGCCATGTACAAATAGACATACTTTGAATACATGATGCTTCATACAATACTAAAATCTGACATAGTGCTTCGCATGTAAAATTATTACTATTAGATAGGGTCGCATGACTACTCTGAACTTGGTTTAAGGTCATTTTGCATAGGTTTCTAATTAGTTTCGGCTCAGTCTCTAATGAATTCTAAAATAGCTCATGATCCAGTGGATGGCAGAAGTAAGACTTAGGTCAGCTGTCCCTCATCTTGTGTCTCTCAAGAGCAGTGTTTCCATTTACACATCCATGCCATGCAAATCACAAGACTGTTTTTCAACATGAGTCAGGACGAGACTGTGGTTATTTATTTATTTTCAGATTTTCCTCTTTTTAATTTTTTATTATATATTTTCTTTATTTACATTTTAAATGTTTTCCCCTTTCCCAGTTCCCCCCTCCCAGAAACCACCTATCTCATCCCCCCTCCCCCTGCTTCTATGAGGGTGTTCCTCCACCCACCCACCCACTCCTACCTCCCCACCCTCAATTCCCCTACACTGGGGCATCTATGGAGCCTTCATAGGACCAGGGACCTCTCCTCCCATTGATTTCTGACAAGGCCGTCCTCTGCTACACATGCAGCTAGGAGACTGTAGTTATTAATGAAAGAATGTTTAAGTGAGGAGGCCTCTGGCTTCATTCTGTAGCTATGGAACGGAGGCTCTCGGCGGCCAGTAAACTTCATGGACAATATGTTTTCAGAACCTTGGCTATGTGGACTGAAGGTTCAGAGCATCTGATATATGAAAAATGAATGTATCCTTTTATCATGAACGTGTGAAGATATACAAAAGTGTTAATAAGACTAGGGTTTTGCATCGTGGAAGACTTTTAACAGGCATTCTACTGTTTTCTGCTTTCCAGGATGGCATAACTCACAGCTATTCTTTGAGAATTTCATACGTCTATGCAAAGCGTTTCAATCATATTTACCCACCACCTCGTCCTCCTACTCCTCCAAATTTCATGTCTCTTTTCCTTACTTTTTATAAATCCCATTGAGTCTAATTAATGCTGTTATTTCACAATTAATTCACCAGTTAATGCTGTTCATAATGTATGGACATGGGGTCATTCACTGGAGCACAGTCAATTACTAGGGGCATACTTGGGAATAAGAACTGACTGCTTCTCTCCCAGTAGCTGTGAGGTTGCTCTTGCTCTTCTTCCATCCTGCTGGGATGTTGACTGGCTTGATTCTGTGCAGGGAAGTGCAGTGGCTGTAAATTCAATGAACGCAGTGGTCCTCTCATGCCCAGAAGGTGGTTCTACCCCAGTCCTCCCTGACCTCTGCATCTTACAGTTTTGCTGCCCTGGCTTCCATGATATTTCCTGCACCTTTTGGGGGAGAGTTCTTATTTTGTGGCTGGCCACTCCACAGCCTCCCATTCTCCACGCTCTGACTAGTTTGGAGACTTTGCATTGCCCACCAGCCACTGTATAAAGAATCTTCTCTGGTGAGGCTCGTGAACTGCACTCAAGGTTTAGAGACCCCTCCTTGGAAGCCAGTTTGATGCTGTAACACTGTACTTTGAATGAGAATGGCTAGAAACCATGTGTTGTCTATTCTTTTATTTCCACATACATAGAAACAGCTTAAATTTTATAGTGGGTTTAAAAATACAAACAAATACATAAACACTTTATTGCACATGGGAAATACTTTGGACAAAGAACTGGGAAAGACACAAACAGGTTAGGTGACAAGACTGGAGTGATTCCAGGGTCAAACCACAAGGCGTAAGTCCCGACAGAGATCTGCCATGACACATATTGCACTTTTCCTTCCAGTGATTTGAAATATGCTCTACGAATATTCCTCATATGCTGTGCTTTTGTCTCTTCCTTGAAATACACTACTGAGGTTTTTAAAGACAAAGAAATACGTACCAATGAAAATTAGCTGTCTACACGGAGGAAGTAAAAGAAAAGGTCACACTTATTCTTTGGGGGAACGATTGACAAATGAATGAGGCAAAAGTCTGTAAATAGACGGAGCTACTGCAAAGCTTGGTTTCATAAGCATTGGTCTACCTGTGAATGATTTTTGGGTTTAAGGAAATCTTTAATCAGTCAAATCTTCCTGTATCTACATTCGGCTCTTCCTACCACCGAAATCTCTCCAAATAGTGCAAAATGCATGAAGACGTTGGCTGTCGCAGTCATTCAGCAATAAATAGTGACTCTAAAGCTAGTCATTTTTATTTATTCTATGTTTAAAATAGAAAGTGCATTTAGGAGGCTTCGTAGCCATCCTCTCATCCTTGATGTGATTCCCAGTCAGTCGGTGACATGTTCAGCTCCTGGTCAAGGGATCATCCTGGATCTTCTTCCTCATTTCCCACAGTCCTATCTGGAGCAGTTCCAGGATGATGTAAAGTTGGTTTGTGCGGTCTTTGTGGAAAGTAAAATCACAGAGTAGCATCCAGTCACACAACCTTCCTGTGGTGCTAGGGCACAGTCATCTATACATGTGTGCTTCCTCGTCATCTGGAGGGTTTGCTGCAGACCCAATGTAAGCTTGCCTTGCAGTCCACAGCGGCAACATCTGTGTGGTTCAGAGACACGCACCTCTCAGACCCCGTCCAGTTGAACCTGTCAAACCATAGAGACACTCAGATATATTTCCAGTCCATCATTTCCAGCCAGTTACGTGACAATAAACTTTGGGGCGACCTCTGCCTTTTCTGTTTGTTCACTGATTAGGAAGCACAAAACACAAGACTTCTAGCCAGGTAGCAGTGGTCTCATATGTAGAAACAACAGATAACACTGGAAGGCGATCATTGGTAGAGAATGTAGGCAGAGCTAAAGGCTTTATTTTTCTGATATCAGTGGACATCTCAGCAAAGTTTGTTATCATATTTTCCCCCTAGATCCTTCAAGAAGCACAGTTCAGGGGGCTTAGGGCATGGTCATAGCTAATTTCATCCAATATTGATAGTTTATTTAGACCATTGGTGGTTTTCTTGTATCCCTTGGCAGTCTAGCCATATGTATACAACCATGAGACACATGCTAAAAGTTCCTTTACCAGAAATACAGTTGTTTTTGAAAGAGGGTTTCACTGTTAGACTAGGCTAGCCCTGAGTTTGCATAAATTCACCTGCCTCTGCCTTCTGGGTGCTGAGACTAAAATCATGTACCACTCTGACTATTTAGAAGTGTAGTTTTTAAATACTGATATTGTATCAGTCATTATACAAATGCTAAGAGAGTGAGAAATTTATTTAACTCGGAGTTTACACATTGCAAAGATGAACATTACATTTATAGAATGCTCCTCAAAACATGAAGTCTGATTTAATAATAGGTAATGGCAGTGTCTTTATTGCTGGGGGGATTTTCGGTAGATTCATAGACATTTATTATTAGGCACTAAGGAATTGTCCTTTGTCCCTATAGGGATGAAAATTGGGAAAAAGAAGTGAAACAGGCAATTCCTTTCCAGCAACTGGTTCACCACCCATCATGAGAAGTGTCCTGGGACTACGTCAAACTCACTAAGACTATTGCTCACACTAGTGTTTACTAAGACAAAGTTAAGGGATTAGAAGGAGTTATTGAGTGAATTTTAATAGTAAAGGATGCCTCTCAATAATTCCAAGGAGCATAATACACATAAAAGCAGTGATGAGAGCTGTGTGAAGAAGAACTGAACCGCCATGAACAATGGAACTTAGAAAGAAGAAAAGCAATTTGTTCTTTTAAAAAAGTGTCAGCCTAGAGAGGGCAGAGAGATTTCTTGAGACTTACCGGCTGTTAAATTCTTTGCCATTTGCCCATTTCCGTGTCTGATTAGCTTCATTTCTCAGCCCAATCCAGTGTTCCAGTCCACCAGCGTATCGCTTCAGAAATATCTAAAAGCACGGTGGAGTTAGGTTACAAACATGACTGAGCATCATGGCTAAACTGATCGTTGCTAGCTGTGCATCAGCTCATCTGAATTGTTGGTCTCTGAAACTTAACAATCAAACCACACTGGGAGACTATATAGCAGACTCCCATTTTGACCCTTTAGATTGTTCATGCAGTCCCCCCATGCAGTTTTGCTGCATGTGAGACAGCTTCCCAGTTTCCACTTAGAAAAGAGTGGAACCACAGAAGATCTAAATAGAACAACAGTGTTTGATGGGATCAGTTGTGAATCTTACCATGTCCTTTTCCGAATCAATAACAGCAAGAGTAGCAGCATCTTCAGAACAAGAGTTTTGGGCTGAGGCCCAACTCTTAGTTGTGGTGGAGAAAAAGTAACATTTCCTCTTGTATGAAATCCACTCATTCTCACAGGTAGCAACATGATGGTCAGATGACTCCAACTTCTCATACACGCCTGGGCAATTGTACTTGCCCACTGTGGGCAGAAAGAGTATTTGTTTTAGTAACAGAAGAAACCACACCCTCTCCACAGGTAACCCTAGACTAGGGGACACGCTGCTGGTTTGTAAGGAAGAAGAATGCAGCCCTCAGCTACCGTCTGTCCAGTGCCCAGTGTCTCTCAGGACAGGATGAGGCATGAACAGAGGGCTGTGTTGTCTTGGTCATTATGCCAGAAAGTGTCAGAGAAATGGGGAAAATCTCAAAAATAACATTTGGGCTAAAAGGAGAAAGAAATATTGTAAATTCTAAGTGATGTTTTGAATATTAATATCCCCACACAGGAATTTGATCAAGGGCTCATTTCAAGCAGCAGAGGATAAAGTACATAAGGAGGCCTGGGAGGAGGTGGAGGTGGAAAAGTGTGATCAGAAGATACTATATGAAAAATTTTCAATTAAAAATACAGTAAGAAGGAAGGTTTGGAGTAGTCCTTCAAATTGTAACATTTCTTATTTGTAAAGGACATAGATGTGTCTCGGCAGCATGGTAGCACAGCATGCCCCAGGTGGTTCTGGGTGTTGCTCACTGTCCAGAGGGTTTAGTCTGTTGGCTTGAGATAAAAGGAAAAACTATTGGCTACTTTTTGATTAATCTACAGGTTAGATACTGGTTTTCCTGCCAATCTGAATGAAAAGTCTGCATTTTTTTCTAGTTAAATATCCATTTATATATTGTAGATGTAAATGTGATCACCTCTACATAATGTAAAAGTCAGACACTTTAAAGATTTCTAAAATTGTTGCAGCTGTCATCCAGGGATCATGGAATGTATTTCATGCTGATCATATGTGTCTGAGGTGTTTCTAAGTCAATCAGAAGGCCTGAATAACTAGGTCAAGCTAAGACCCATTCATTTCAGCAGTATGTGAAAGCTTTCTGCTGGCGGGCTTTGAGAGAATTCGGAAGTACAGACTCACCACTTAAGGCAACAAGGGCTATCATTAAGGAAGTGATAAGGACCACTATAAACACAGCACAAGGAATAGGAACTTGAATGGATCCTTCGGGATGCTTCTCAAAACGTGTACTGGTGCCATGGTCTGAAAAGGGAGAGAAGTGGAGTGAATTTAGGCCGTAGGATGGAGCAGTTGATTTTTTTGAGGTGTATAAAATTAAGCATAGCAACATATTGTCCCACTAATAAAAATATTAATAGTCAATCTTACCAAATTCTGAGTACATTTGGAAACTGGCTAGACATAAGTCAAGTCTTAATAAGATATCTCGACTATATATTTATTAATAAATAATATATATATATATGTTTAGTAGGTATAATGGGTATATTTCATAGCTATGAAAAATCCAAGGATATCATTATTTTTTTGTTATATAAGATTTTTAAGCACTCACTTGCTGTAGGAGACATACAGAAGATGTCCTGGCTGTAGCTCCCTAGTCACCTTGGAGTTAGCTACTGTTTATGGGGGATGGAATGCCCAGAATAAATGTGTGCAGTGTGAATTTATGCATAAATATTCAAAAGTAGGATAAAAGAAAAAGTTGAAAACTTGATTTTGCTTCCTGGTAATGCTAGTGTAGATATGGAACCATTGCAAACTTTTATATATTAATGCTAAGAGAATAAACTGGAAAAATGCCTTGAAAATGATTTTTCAAATTACAATGCTATGTACACACAGGGGCTGGAGAGATGCCTCAGTGTTTGAGAGCATGTACTGTTCTTGTAGAGGTCCGGTGTTTGGTTCCCAGCACCCGCTTCTGGTGGCCCACAACCATCTATCTCTCCTGCTCTAAAGGTTCCAGCGCCCTCTTCTGACTTCCGAAGGTCCCTGTACATACATGACCTACACTTCTACAGACATAAATAAAAACAATGTTATACACATACCACTTAGGATCTAGAGAGTCCGTATACACACACACACACACACACACACACACACACAGACACACACACACCACACCTCTAAAAGAAATAAAACATGTTCTTAAAATACCTCACACAACAATATTCATAGAATTATCACTAAGACCACGTTCTGAAAATAACCCAAATATCTGTCAGCATGAGAAGGAATAAATGCATTTTGGTATTTCTACATAAAATGATTCTAGCAATTAAAATAAAACCCTGATGTGTATCATATGATAAATCTTAAAAAGTAATGTTAAATGAAAAAAGTGTATCCATTAGAATACATAATATATATTTCCATGTAACTGGCACTTTAGAGTAGACAAATAAGGTGTGGTGTCAGATATAATAAAAGTGTTTGCATTTATGCTTGTGAGAACGGCACCTACTGAATGCCCTAGAGTCATGGGAATATTCAAATATCGATGGGAATTGTGGCTACACGTTTGTTGTGTCCTTGTACCGCACTCCTGTGATGTGTTCATTCATCGCATATAAATCATAGCACAGCTAAAAATTATGATGTAAGAATGAACAGTGAAGCATTACATTTTATAAGATGACTGAAATAATAAAAGAAAAGCAGCAATGCTACAAAACATATTGCCTAAATTTTTCCCCATTTAACTTTCTATATAAAAGATGAGAGAAATCACAGTAACCTTTACCTAATAAATGTATCTATGTCATGATTTGGATGGGTAGAAATATGTCTGTCCTAGAGTGTAAATAGGTGACTGCAGAAGGAAAGTCATTTTTTGGCTTTAGATTTTGGATTTTGTGTTTTGCAGGGTGAACCCTCAGGATTCAAAACAGTGTGGCCCCAAAGAATGCCCCTGTAAGTTCCCGAATTCTCCTGTGTGATCTTTTTTAATGCTCATGGAAGTTTTAATGTAAAATGGCTCTTTGAATAAGATTATAATTAACAGTAAAATCAGTCTCTACAGTTGTGATCCCAACACTTAGGAGGCTGGTGCCAGAGGATTGTGAGCTTGAAGCCTTTAGCTACAACTTTAGAACCTATCTCAGTTTTTTTTTCTCATTATAAAAACATTTAACTTTTCATTGTGGATGACTTTTTATAACTAAAAGATTATTCCTGTAGACCGTATTTTGGGATTTGTGGATTCTTTTTTTTTTTTTCCTCTTAAAACATTTTGTTCCAGATAAGCTTAAAGAGGAGACATCATGTGGCTAGTATCATCAACTTGTACATTTTCTAGGATTTCCTTTTTCTTGGTGAAAATCTTAATTCAGGTCTTCTAAGAGAAGGTTTTATTGATCCTGCCCAGGTCTGTTCCTGCCTTCCTTTTTACACCCATAGACAACTATCTTCAGTAGTCTTCAGTAGCTTGAGTAATAAGTTCAGAGACAGGTCTAGTTTCATTTCTCAAAATACGATAGTTAGTCACATTGCTCGGACTCAGTTTATCAATATCTCTGACTGCACAGCAAACACACCCACATCCAAAGCAACCCTAGACCCCTAGCTCAGCCCATCGACCCACCTGGTGTGTAGAGTACATAGACCAACTCCCACGTGATACTTTCCATCACCAAGGGTCATTGCTAACCACAGTTCAACTTGTCACCTAGGCAACAAAACATCCCCCCCCCTAACAGCACGCTCCTGAGGCCTGTGAATTAACGGAGAACATGAAAACAGATCCACCTATTTACCTACTTTCAGTCACCTGAGGAGGAGCTTGTTGGTTTCATTGCTGCTGTGCTGCTAAGGTAAGAGCCATGAGGGCATAGGATAAACATAGGTAGATAGGAGTGATCCCAGGCCAGGTCAGGGATTTCTGCATTTGGTCCTTCCTTCCTTCATTCTACTATTTATTATAGTTTCATTATTATCTGCTTTTTTAAAAATTTTAAGTGAGACATACAGGTATGGGTCACTTAGGTATCTAAAAATGCGTATTGTAGACTTATATCTCTATGTTCTTGACTTCATGCTCTCAAATAAGAGATGGGTTTTTAAAGGTAACTGAGGCTTTTTTTTTTTTAACTTGACAAAGAAACACTCAAAAAATAATTCTTTCCTCACCAACTATCTTGGCGTTGTTAGTCATAGCATATACCCCGTTATTAACTGGACAGCTCCTGCTTACAAATAACTCTCATTCCCAAGTGCTAAGTGCTGGAGGGCTCCTCACCACTCAGATAGAAACAGAATGGGAAGAATTCTGACAACAGGAAGCATAATGTGTGTAAAACAGTCAGAAGAGACAGAAATGTAAACAGTGATCATGTTTTTGTAAAAACGAAGAAAAATATATAGTTACAGAATTTGAAGTGATTCATTGGAGGTGAGAAACAGAACAAAATGGAAGGAGGGGGTTCCATAGGTCACTGCAGAAGATGACATTTTAATGACAGGGTTATGTTCTAATGAATCACCATACGACACTGCACATGTTCAGGTGTGTGTGGCGCTGCTTTCTCTGAGCCTGGAGGCCTGAATAATGCCAACCATTGGAGAATTCATGAGGAGAACACTAAAGAGGCAACACATGGAGAAAGCAGGCAAATGTATGAGGAAAGAGCAAGCACGTAACTCTTCATGTGGAAAATAGAGCTCTTCATAAAGAGAAGGGTAAGACTTATTGAATTATGCACAGGTGTTTGTGGGAAAATGTTAAAGGTAACTAGGTCAAGTCAGACAATTTCCCACTTACATCTAAGAGTTGAGATGATACAAATCGATTCAAAGGAAAAGTGCTTTCGAGATCTTCTGAAGTTCATATACCAGAGACATATTTACCTATGCCTAGTTTCTCTTTTACTGACTGAAATAGAACATAACCAAGTCCTCCAACAATCTCTCCGTTCTCAGCTCTATTCCATACATCAAACGTAGAAATGTAAGAAATCACATGACTTACCCATTTGCCCTCTCTCCAGATGTGAAGAGCTATTCTCTGTTATAGAACAGTCTTCAGAATTCATCCTTAAAATAATTTTTTTCTCACCCAAGCTCCCTGGCGAATCTCACGTGGTCCACGGTGAGCCCTAGCTGGAGCTGTCTTGTTCAGTGTCTTGATCTCTGAGGGTTTCAGCCTTTATACTCAGTTAGGCAGGCTCCACCCCTTCCTCCCACCCCCCCTACTCTCTCAACTCTGCCAGTTCTCTTTAATTTATGCTCCAGTGGCCTAGACATTTCATCTTATGTTGTTGTGGTGAGCTGCGGGTTTTCCCTGCTGTCTGAAATGTGCTTTCTCACAGCTGTAGCTTCAAGAATGAGAGATAAATGGGATTTTCCCAGGATCGAAGACATCCTTCCACAAACTTTTAGAAAACACAAATAACTTAGGAAATGGCATAATCTAAACAAGGAGCTAAAAGTTTGAGGTTGCCGTATTTGATATGGAAAAGCACTGGAAGAGAGAGCAAACTTTTTCACGCAGTCCTTTGCATTTGTTTCTTTGTACATGTAGGTAGCTACTGGCATTTATTAAATACCCATTATGTACCAGGTGCTGTTGGTGGCCAGAAGATGTACCATTGAATAGAGATTTAAAAATCTCTATCCTTGTGACTCTCTCTCTCTCACACACACACGGGCAAGTTTTATTTAGTTAATTATGGATTTAAAATGTGTAACATTCACTTCTTTTCCCTCAGAGACTAGTTCTTTTAAGTGTCAGGAGTTGCTTTAGTGCAGGAAACAGAAAGCTTGTGGTCTGAGACTTCCTCGCTGTGTTCTAAAACTGTTTCTCTTCAGTTATCTATTTCATCGTCCCTGGCTCATTTTCTTGTCATCCTCTACTGTCAGACTTCCTTTGTCTCACTGCAGAACCTCTCCTTCTGTTTCCCCCTGTCCTGCTCTGGTGTCTGTGGTCTTGGATATTTGGAAGGTGATCCCTATACACATTCCTTCCCTTGATATCCATCTCATTCAGATAAGTTAATGAGCATCACACAAAACAAATGCAGAAAGTGTGTGTTTGGTAACTCAGGTGTGAGGATCAAAAAGATAAAAGTACCATTCTGGTCAATAACCTTGGTGCCCAAAGATCACAGTCACTCCTGGAGTCAAGTTGTCTGGTTTGCCTTAATGAAGATGTTATGCTTAGGTTGGTTGGAAGGTACCACATAGACAAGTGAGGTGAGCCAGCAGGTGGATTTGTCTGCTTGAGACACAGACAGGTACATGTTGGTCCTAATGTACCTTTTTGTTTCCAGTATCTTTCCTGCACAGCAGCTGGGATGAGATTAAGTATGTCATATCAAGTTGGTGAGACGTTCAGCTCTCCAAAGGCTTCCTGATAAAGGTTCCTTAAAATCCAAAGACCTTACAGCCAAGAAGAGTCTCTACATTGGCCTCTGGCCACTTCCTCTGTTACTTTCCCTCTCCAACAGAAACTTTCTTGCTATTCCACCGGAATGCTCAGAAGCCTGCCACTGCAGGGCCTTTAGGTCTTTCAGTTGTGTTTTAGTGGTTCTTTCTCCACGAGCCTATGTGCCATGCTTTCCCTTAAGAAATAAGGTAATTAATTCAGTACCAAGTGAAAAGCAGGAAGGTCTAGATACTCATGAATACCAAGAGAAGTGCTCTTCTGACTCATGCCTGTTGAATGGGATGAGGTTTATTAGAATTCAGAACTGACAGAAATTAGGCAGCCAGAGTCATCACAGCCAGCCTCTGTTATAAGCTGGTCCCTAACTAAACTTTCAGAGGAAAAGTGCAGCTCATTTGAGTGTTTTTGAAATTTCCTTACCTTTAATTAAACTTAATTTTTAAAAATTTTATTATGTATTTTATGTGTATGTAGATGAGTCATGTATACGTGTGTTGGTTCCCACAGAAGGCAGAAGGTTTCATGGAGCTAAGGTCACAAGCAGTGTGAGCTTCCTTAAACAGAGCTGGGAACTGAACTCTGGTCCTCGGAAAGAACAGTAAGGATTCTGAACTACTGAGACACCACCTCTCAAGGCCCATATTTACTTATTTACTTTCATCTATCTATCTATCTATCTATCTATCTATCTATCTATTTATCTATCATCTATCTATCCATCCATCCACCCACCCACCCATCTATCATCTATCTATCTATCTATCTATCTATCCATCCATCTAACCATCCATCTATGGTGTGTGTGTGTGTGTGTGTGTGTGTGTGTGTGTGTGTGTGTATCATAGTGCACTTGTAGAGGTCAAATGACAACTTGTAGGACTCACATTAGTTCTTTCCTACCACGGAACTTCTAGGGATCATAAGCTGATTAGATTTAACAGCAAATACTTTACCTACTGAACCATTTCAGCAGCCCTTCTCCCCCATTTGAGTTTTGCTGCAGACACTAACTGCAGTTATGATGTGTATGTATGCAGTTGCATTGACATGACAGGCACACAATGTGTTTAAGTGATAAGCATGAAGCATGTCTAAGTATTGATGCTCAGTGATAAGCATGAGATAGGTTTCATTTCTGGGTTGCTGTGGTGTACTTATTTTTACTTTCTGTTAAACATATTTTAGATGTATTGATTTATTGAGATTGGGAGTTAGGCATGTGCTATGGTATGTGTCTTGAAATCAGAGGACAATTTGTGGGAGCTGGTTCTCTCCTCCTACCTCATGTGAGTCCCAGGAATAGAATTTGGGTCCTTGTGTTTGGCAAAAAGCTCTTTGACCTGAGAAGCCACCTTACTGGTCTGTGTTCCACCTTACTGGTCTGTGTTATTGGAATTTGACATGATCAATTCATGATTTAAAAATCTCTAGACTTTCAATTGTTCAAATTATCTGAAGACACAGAGTGTCCCAGACTTAAGACTTTTGTTTCTCCCTGTTTTCTTTCTCAAGTATTTACATGGTCTAGGAGACATTTACAGCTGTGGGCTCCTCCTCAGAATACTCTGATGGTGCCAGATCTCTGAACTGAGGGAAGAAAAACCAAGCTGATCACAAGGTTTCTCTGTGAAGTTTTGTGAACAATTACAGTCGGACAATAAAAAAAATGTGGCCATTTGTTGATTTAAAATGTTTGTAGTCTTAGTCAGAAGTAGTAGCTAATGTCTGTAATTCTAGCATTTAGGAGACAGAGGGAGGAAGATTGCCACAAGTCCCAGGCCAGCCTGGATTGTATAATAAATTCTGGATAGGATGGGGTAAAGAGTGATGAACACACACACACACACACACACACACACAGTCTGTTTGGAGCACAGTATCTGGTATCCTATCATAGCATTCTTGAGCATAGCTGAGCTACAAGATGTCTGGACCAGGTTTTGCTATTTGTTTAATGATCAGGGATAAACTTGTAGAACTAATTCATCTTGGGTTGTCACACAGTCATTTCGTCAGGATTGAAACATGTGCCTCAGAGATTCAAGAAGAAACTTACAGAGCCCATCAGGCTTGGAACGATGCATAGTTCACAAGGACCCCCCTACCACAACCCCCACCCTTCCTGGGGCTGAATAAGGAGTAAAGAGTTGCTGGAGAGGAGGAGTCTTTCCTTGGAGTTGCTTGAAAATTGGGCATAAAGCTATAGGGATGTAGCTTTTATGAAGTATCACTCATGTTGGGATGGGTACTGCCTTTGAGTCCACCCATGCTTCTGTTAGTAAATCCTCACCCATGTGCCTGCAAGTAACTCCCAATAAACACATTGATTCATTAAGTTGAACTTGGGTAGAGTAATTTTTTTTGACATGTTGTTGGTGCTTTGTCTGGGATGAATAGTTGTTGCTTATATAATCTGTGTCTGTTTGAATATGCTTGGCCCATGGGAAGTGGCATTATTAGGAGATGTAGCTTTATCAGAGGAGGCAGGGCTTTGAGGTTACACACACACACACACACACACACACACACACACACACACACACAACCTCTTGGCTCCTCCACTACTACTTCCTTCCATGCTTCTACTAGTATGGCCCTTTAAGCCCCACTTAAAGCATTCCACTGCTTTCCAAGGTCCCCAAATCCACATTGCTCCAAACAAAAACATGGTCAGGCCTATCACAGCAATACCCCAATCCCTGGTACCAACTCCTGTCTTAGGATTTTATTGCTATGAAGAAACACCACGACCAAGACAACTCTTCTGGTTACAGTTTCAGAGGTTCAGTCCATTATCATCATGGTGGGAAGCAGGCAGCATGCAGGCAGACTTGGTGCTAGAGGAAACAAAAGTTCTACATCTTGATCTGCAGACAGCAGAGGGGGACTGTGTTATACTGGCCAGACTTGAATATACATATGAGACCTCAAAGCCCTGCCTCCGCAGTGATACTCATTCTCTAACCAGGCCATACCTCCTCTGATAAGGCCACACCTCCTAGTAGTGTCACATCGCATGGGCCAAGCATATTCAAGCCACTACATAATCTCAGGAAAAGTCACAGCTCATGGTTTTGGTCCTAATTTTCTCTCATCTAATTTGAGTTGACGTGTTGTGTACAGTTGTTACTCTCAACTGGGCCACAGCAGGCCACTGGACTTACTGGACATTCTGGATAGGAGTGGCTCACAATTTGTGCTCATGAGCTTTTTTGTTTTTCCAGTTTGATACAAGATAGTCATCTGAGAAGAGGGAACTTCAGAGAAAATGCCTCCAACAGATTAGCTTATAGGCAAACCTGTGGGCATTTTCCTGATTAATGATTCCTATTAATGATTAATAGTCAATGTAAGAGGACTCAGCCCATTCTTGGGCAGGTGGTCCTGGATTGTATAAGAAGGTAGGTTGAGCAAGTCTCAAAGAGCAAACCAGTAAGCAGCACTCCTCTGTGGCCTCTGCTTCAGCTTCTGCTTTCAGTTTTTTTTTTTTGTTGTTGTTTGTTTGTTTGTTTTCTGGTTTCAGACTTGAGTTCATGCCCTGATTTCTTTTCATGATGGGCTGTGATTGGGAAGTGTAAGCCAAAGAAAGCCATTCCTTTCCAAATGGGTTTTGGTCAGTGTGTTCTTCCATAGCAGTAGCATCTTGTTCTTTCAGTCACAACTAAATTCTAAGAACGTTTTCAATGACAGTAGGCATCTATAATTGCTGTTTTAATAATTTTTGAAGATCTCATTTTGAAAATGAAAATTTTGGGGGAAAAAGTTTATTCATTGGTCATCCTGACATAGTTTGGTTAGGGAAAACTCATGAGCTAATATTGCTATTAAAGATTAGTGACATTATTTAAATTTTTCCTAGACTATGAGTAATCAGAAGACTTTGATTACTTTAGCATTCTGTGTTTTCCTCATTCAACGGAGGACTTTCTGAGAACTAGTTAGCATGGATATCATATTCCAGTGTTCACATTTACTAGTACATACTGTGTCATGGCTAGTTTTATACCAACTTGGCACAAGGGTCATATGGGGAGAGAAAACCTCACTGAGAACATGTAACTACCAGACGGACCGATGAACAAGTCTGTAGGTTATTTTCTTGATTGATGTTTGATGTGGGAGAATCCAGCACACTGTGGACAGAGTCCCTCGTGTGTGCTGGTTGTCCTGGATGGTACGAAAAAGCAGGCTGAGAAAGCCATAGAGAGCAAGCCAATCTGTAGCAGTATTCCATGGTCTCTGTTTTCATTCCAGTCTTAAGTTCCTGCCCTGACTTCCTTCAGTGGTGGACTCTGACTGGCCATTTTAAGATGGGATATATTCTTTCCTCCCCAGGTTGCTTTTGATCATGGTGCTTTTTATAACTGTTAGGGCTCAAGAATCCCCACCCAAACCACTTAAATTCCAGTCTCAGTTAAACAGGGCTGGTTTATTGAATGCACACCCCAAGAGTGATTGATCAGGGCTGTAGTTCAGATTCAGGAGCTGACCTCAGCTTTTAACATTTCTCAGGGTCAGCTTATAAAGGCTAAAACTGCAAAAATCACAGTGAGCTCATATGGGGGTACAAAAATCACAGTGAGCTCATATGGGGGTACAAGAAGCACTGCCTGGTGGTTGGCCCTGGCCTAAACTATTTTAGACATAACAGTTCATATTGACCTTTAATTTGATAGGTCCCCAGTGAAGCATATGGCTGTGGAATTTCTTAAGATTAATAAACCTCATAACATACAGAAAATAACAAGGTATATGGTCCGCATGTCCCTGCTCTGAGTCAAATTATTTTTCTGTCAACAATATGAACTAGCTGGCAGGCATGGAACAAAATGGCTATAGCTGTGCCAGGAGGTAGACCTCAGCAATCACAGGGACAGTAACCTTCAGTGAGGTGTGTCTTTTTTCCTCAGGTGAGACTCACAAGCGTTAGTTATTTTTCTGTGTCAAAATACCTGACTGAAACAGTATAAGGAAGGGTTTGTTTTGGCTCATAGTTAAGGAATGCTATAAGTCATCATGGTAGGAAGGGGATGGCAAAGGTTGCATGAGGGGGCTAAACACATCATGTGTAGAGTGGAGAGAGGGAGGGGGAATGGAGGAGAGGAGAGGAGAGGAGAGGAGAGGAGAGAGAGAGAGAGAGAGAGAGAGAGAGAGAGAGAGAGAGAGAATTCACTCTAAGAGCCACCCAACCCATAGAAGTCAGCCATTTAGGGAGAGTCTTCCCTTCTATTTTTGGTTGTTAAGCTAGTCTGTCTTTTAACAGCAGAGCCCTCTCCAGCCCATAGGGTGGATCCTTCTCATTGGTATTAAATCTTTCTGGAAATGCCTTCACAGACACACCCAGAGATCTGTTTCCTAGGTAACTAAATCCAGTCAAGCTGTCAATGAAGGTCAACCATCTCACCCTGTAAGTGTGAAATTTAATTCCCCTAACTAGGTACCAACTGCTTTGAAATTTGAATAATCTCAGATAGTTGGCAGGTAAACAAAGTATTCAAAAACAGTTTTTTAAAGAAGGAATCTTCATGCCTTACTTTGCCACACACTCTGCTGCATAGGTCAAATGTTCATGGCTTTCATTCTGTTCCTTAAGGAAGTCAAACTTGTTTTCACTGTAGAGGGGCATGTTCTTGTTTTTGGTCTCTATATTCTCAGGTGCTTTTTATTTTTATTTTTTTATGGCTAAGTCTTCTTGTTTATATTTAATATCACACATCGCCTCCACAGCAAGACATTCTCCAACCACCATGAAAAGAACCTCCCGTTCACCTTCACCAGTGCTTTCACTGTTTCACTTAATCCCTTATGCCATCCAAAGCTTTCTAGTTCTACTTATGTAAGCTTTTAGCATCACTCTCATTGTCTGTCTCTCACTTGTAGACAGTGAGGTATCTAAGGCCAGGGACACACCTTTCCTATCTATCAGTGACCTTTGATACCTCAATCAAGCCTATAACACTGAAGGAACCCACAAGTGCTGTTGAGTGACACCTGAAAGAATACAAATCTTAACTGAAGAATTTGTTTACTGTGTAGATTTGGAAAAGCTACACAATTTCACTAATAACTGGCTTTGCTACCTGTAAGCCAAAATGATTTCCAGTGGTTTATGAGAGCTACTTGAAGAACAATTGTGAACTGGAAAGTTAATGTACTGGAGACATTAGATGTTTGTTGCTACCTCATGGAGTGGGAGTCTGGTGTGAGAAGGCTTTTCATTTGAGGAGAGGTACTAGGACGTGTTAACTGAAAATTCTCAGCATCATTGCTGATGAGATGCAACATGTCTGCTGTGTGTTGGTGTCAGGAACTTGGGCAGACGGAGGAAGCTGCTGCATTCTAGTCAGCCACCTCTAAGACAGTTCTTCATGCTAAAATGCTCACACAAGAGCTCCAGGTTTCTCACTTCATCAACCACAACCAACTGCACCAAACTTCTACATACCTACAAAAGTTATACATGTGTTTGTTATGTACAACATGGTTAATACACATTTCATGTCCATGCCATTAGTCATAAATGGTACAGAGAATTGTTATTTTATATAATATGATAGATAACCTTAAGTATTATGGCATTGATATGTTCTCACAATCTGAATATTCTAGGACATTCAGGCAGGTAAGTCTTATTTTAAAAAGATTTGGTTTTTCAACCAGGTAAACATCATTTCTCATTTTCCTCTTGTATTCTGTACAGGTCAGCTGTACTGGCATTCCCTCTGTTCTTAAGGAAGTTAAATTTGAGTTTCTGTAGAAGGTTTGCTCTTACTTTTGTTTCTTAAAGATTTATTTTCATGGCTCAATCATATATATATATATATATATATATATATATATATATATATATATGTATTCTCCACACACCATCTTTGCAAACAAGTCTCGCTCCTTAATCAAACATTTGCCTGTTATTTATCTCTGCATGGCTTTATAGGGGCAGTCAAAGTTTTGGTTTGTGTTTGTTTGTTTGGTTTTGGTTTTTAAAGACAGGGTTTCTCCATGTACTGATGACTGTCCTGGAACTCATTGTAGACCAAGCTGTCCTGGAACTCACAGAGATCCACCTTCCTCTGCCTCTTGAGTGCTGGGTCACACCATAAAGTGCTAGGATTACATGTGCCACCGCGCCTGGCCTTTCAATTTCGTTAGAAATATTTTATGGGTTTCATTCTATGAGAAATATGTATAAATAAAGTGATACCCATATGTTCATGACAGCCTCTGTTGTGATTAGCACTTCATAACCGAGAAAACTGAGGCTTACAGACACTAAGCCTTGAGTAAGAGTTGGGCGAGGTCATTCAGACACTAAAACCCAGTGCAGTTCTCCTCATGTGTGACCTTATATGAAGAATCCGGAGGGAGGTTTCTGAAAGGAAATGATGTAATGTGAGGCAGATGCAAAGTGTGGCAGGAAGGCAGGGTGTACAGTCCTTATCACGGCAGCTGCCTTAGTGGTACTTGTTCAAAGGAACCACAAACTTCCGACCTGAGGCAGCTTCCGGTGACAACCTGCTCATCATATTTTAAAATGATTTTTTTTTTCAGTGAGTGAATTAGGTACTGGAATGTCTTTAATCTTCTTGTGGGTCAGATTTTCCATTTATAATGTTTCATTAAAGTAATTCAAATTATGTAAATCAGTATCACTTGTTTTTATATAGCAGGTGTGTGTGTTTGAAATGGTTATTTCATGGGACCAGTAAAGGTGGCTGTGAGGAAATGGGGGGTTTCCAGTTCTCAGCAATTTCCAGTTTCCTATCCCCTGAGTTCATCAAGCTTTCTTACTTTCCTCTTCTGCGGAACATTTCCCCAAATGCAAAAACACATTGGAAAGTGTGAATTGACCTGTTTCTTCGTGATTTGTTGTGGTAAAAGGTAAAGTTTCTGTGCACGTAAACTTGGACTCTGAAAATTTTGATCACTTTTGAAGGTGAATGGAATAGGAGAGCTCTTATCATAGAAAAGATGCGGTGTTTAGCTATGCCTGAGATCATTCTCAAATTTATTTCAGAGCATGTTTGAGGATGACCCTCAGAGAAATCGGAGTGGACAGGGCCAACACAACTTAGAAATCCCAGACAAATCAGAGCCTGAGATACTAAGCAATTGACTTGTGTCTCTGTGTGTTAAACTCTTGCTTGACAGGTGGGTAGTAAATCCAACAGAGTGCTTAACCTGTATAGGGAGAGAAAACTGAGAGGGAGCACCCTGAAGTTCATATGCATCGCAACATCTCTCAGGTATGAGATGAGTATGAAAGCTTAATAAAGCTACGAAGAATCATAATAATACATTATGGATAATTTTAAGCTACTGTTCTTGACAGTGTAAGTGAAGATGCACTCCCAAGCCTACTTCATCCAACTTTATCCATTGACACAGTAGGAAATAAAAAACTGTTTTTTATTAACTGTTGAGGACATAAACTATAGCTAAACATACCCTACTTGGAAAATAATTTTTTTTTAAAAAATAGGAAAAGCAAAATAAATAAAACCTTCAGGGCCAGACGTTTTTGTTTACAGCTACATATCAATAATGAAATTTTAATACTGAAATTGAAAATTGTAAATTCATCAAGAATAGTAAATGAAACATTAGGAGAGGTAAACCCTAAATTAGAAATTGATCAGCCCATTTTCTAGTAAAGTTATATTCAACATGTGTAATACTTAGTGTATAATGTATGTATACATTTATGTATGCACAAAACAATACATCCATTGAAAAACCAAATGTTTTTTCATTCAAAATTCAGTTTCCAAGACTTGCTATATTAGGAAATTAAAAGGCAAATGATTTCAGAAGACATAAATTAATATATTTGGCAACTTTGAGCACTTATGTTGAAAGTTCATAATTCACTAAGAATAAAATTGCTTTGAAGTGTAGGCTCTATTTAGGAGGAATGATCATCTATAAACTATATCATGTTTAGTGAACAATAGAGAACATTTTCTTGTGTAATCAGGAATGAGATGAGAGGTCCACTATTTCAAATTTCTCTCTTTCTCTCTCTCTCTCTCTCTCTCTCTCTCTCTCTCTCTCTTTTTCACACACACACACACACACACACACACACACACACACACACATACACACACACGTGCATGAGCGCATACTGACCTTGAACTCATGAACTCAATCTCTCCCAGTCCTAGGATGACTGGTGAGTACCACCACTTTGGACTCAGTATATCTATGTAAAGTTAAGTATATTCTGATATAAAAATTCATTGATGTTGAAGAAAAACAAACAAACATTTGAGGACTGGAGAGAACAGTTGAAATGTTAGTAATTCTTTTGAGACAGAGTGCCAGTTGAAGTACTGGAAGATCTCTTTAAATCTCTTCCCCTTTGGGTTTAATATTGTGATTTTCTATCCATTTGGAGTTAATTTTTGCACAGGATGAGAAATAAGGATCTAGTTCTATTTTTATGTTTGATAGCCTTATTACAATTTGTTGAAGATGTTGTCACTTTTCCAGTATGCTTTTATCTTTGTCAAAATTGGGAGACTACAGTTGCACTGGTTCACACCAAGGTGCTTTGTTCTTTGTCACTGATCTACATTCCTGTCTCTGTGCCAGTACCATGCTGTTTTAATACTGTTGCTCTATAGTATAGCCTAAAATCAGGTATGATGATACTTTTAGGAGTGTTGTTTTTGCTCAGGATTGTTTTGTCTGTCTGGGATTGTTTAACTTCCATCTGAATTTTAAGATTTTTGTTTTCTATTTCAGTGACAAGTGGCACCATAATTTTGACTGAGATTGCACAGAATCTGTATATTGACTTTTGGTAGGATGACAGTTTTCTCTGTATTAATTCTTCAATTCATGAGCACAGGAGATCCTTCGATCTTTAATGTCTTCTTCAGCTTTCTTTCTTTCTTTCTTTCTTTTTTTCTTTCTTTCTTTCTAAAGATTTTATTTTAGAGGTATCTCATTCTTGGTTAGGCTTATTCCAAGATAGTTTATTCTTTTGAGGCTACTGTGAAAGGGATTATTTTCTTGATTTTTTTTTTTATAAATTTGTTTGTCATTGGTACAGAGGATGATTACTGATTTTTGTATGCCAAGTTTTGTATCCTGCCACATTGCTGAAGTTGTTTATCAGTTTTCTGGTGAGGCTTTAGGGTCTCTTAAGCATAAAATCATGTACCTGCCAGCAATACTCTCACTTCTTTCCTAATGTAACCTTTGCATTTGCTTCCCTCATCCATTGCTGAAGCTACTACTTCAATGACTACATTGGATAAGAGGAGAGAAAGTAGACATTCTAATTTTGTTCTTGAGTTTAGTGGTGATGTTACAGGATTTTCTCCATTTAGAATGATGTTAGTTGTGCTTTGGCATATATATCCTTTATAATTTTAGGTATATTCCTGCATCTCTATTCTGTGTAGGGTTCTGATGAAGAAATGTTAGATTTTTGTCAAATACCTTTTCTACATTTATAGAGGTGATCATGTGATTTCCCGAGGCTACCTATGTGATGAATTATATTCATTGGTTTATATATTTTGAAAGATCTTTGTGCCTCTGGGTTGGGACTGCTGGAGAAAACATAGAAAGTATTCTACAAGATACAGAGACAGGAAAAAGATTTCTAAACATATCCTGGGACAAAAATTGACACAGAGCATCTCACGAAGCTAAAAACTTTTTGCTCCACAAGGGAAACTGTAAATAGAGTGAAGAGGCAGCTTGAACAGAAGAAAATCCAACAGCATATTAATATAAGAATATACAGAGAACGAAAAAGACCTAAGCAATGCAAAAACAAACCACCAAATAAAAACATAGGCTATGGATCTCAGCAGATATAGTTATTTTCAAAATAAATAAAAATGGCTAAAAATCATTTTAAGGCTGTTCGATATTGTTACCCATCAGCAAAATGCAAATTATAACCCTTTGAGATTCTACTCAGTCCAGTCAGAATAGCTAAGATCAAGGGAAAAAAAAGGCATTTGAGTTTCCTCTTCTGAGAATACCTGTTTAGATCTGGACTGTTATTTGTTTTCTTGACGTCCAGGAGTTTGTTTATAGGTTGTTTTATATTTTGGATATTAGCTCTCTGTCAGATGTACAGTTGGAAAAAAAAAAACAAAACCTTTTCTCATTTTTTAGCTTGCCACTCTGTGGAAATAATGGTGTTCTTTGTCTTATAGAAGCTTTTCAGTTTCATGAGGTTCCATCTATTAATTGTTGTCCTTAGTGCCTGTGCTATCAAAGTTCTGTTTAGAAAGTCTTTTCATGTGCCAATGCAATCAATGCTATTATCCACTTTCTCCTTTATTAGATTTAGTGTATCTGGCCTTATGAGGTGTTTGATTCTTTGAATTTGAGTTTTGTGCAGGGTCATAAGTATGTATCTGCTTGTATTCTTCTACATGCATATATCCAATTTGACCAGTATCATTTGTTAAAGCTGCACTGTTTTTTCCTCTGTGTATTTCTGGCCTCCTTATCAAAAATCAAGTGTCCATTGGTATGTGGAATTATGCCTGGGTCATTGATCAAAGTTTCTGTTTTTGTGCCAATACCATGTTGTTTTTATTACTATAGTTCTGTAGTACAGTTTGAGATTGGAGATGGTGATACCTCCAGCAGTTCTTTTATCATTCAGGAATGGTTTTTTGTTTTGTGTGTTTGTGTGTGCATGTATGTATGTATGTGTGTGTTTTCATATGAAGCTAAAAATTGTTGTTCTTTGGAGAATTGTGTTGGAATTGTGATGCAGAGTGCATTGAATCTGTACATAATTTTTGGTAAGATAGCTATTTTTTACTATATTAGTTCTGTCAATCCAAATACTACTCTTCTACTAAAGAAACATAAAATGACTCCTAATGGCATTTTGCTATACTCATAGATCCATACCTTCCTCATACATCATTAGAGCAACTTCCTCCTGTAGCAGGTGGGAACAAATATAGAGACACACAGCCAGAGAGTGAGTGTATGTATGTGTGTGTGTGTGTGTGTGTATGTATGTGTATATATATATATATATATATATATATATATAATGTCTCCATCAAATCCCTTTCCTCCGGGCTTAGGAAAATCTGTTGGAAAGAAGGTAGAAAGAGTGTAAGGGGGTGGTGGCCTTCCAGGCCAAGGAATGAAGCCTTCTAGATACACCAGGGCTGGTGCATATGTGAGTTCACAGAGTCTGTGGTAACATGTTCAAAGGCCTACATGGGTCTGCACCAGGTAGGGTCCTATATCTGAAAGGAGAAGTGGACACATGCCTCAATCTCTGTTACAGAAGTTCTTTCCAAGTCGTAACCACTGGCAAACAAAAAAATTAATTTTCTCCAAATGGAATCTCACTGGGGAAACAAATCACCCTTAAGGGTTAGTACCATGCCCAGCAGTAGATAGCCAACACAAAATGTACTCAGGGGCATCTTTGGAAGTTCCTTGTCTCATGATAAATCAGGGTGTCCCACCCATCAGATCATTTGTATATATATTATAGCTTCCAATTTGGGGTTTTTATGGGATTCCTGAATGTGCAAAAAAATATGTACGTCTCTGCATATTATTTGTGTTTCTTGATTTTTTTGGTTTTGTTTTCTCTTTTTTCTTGTTTAATTGTTTGATCATATTATGATTCCATTTTTTAAATTTATCTTATCTTATTATTATTCTAAGATGCTTGTTTTCTAAGGAGAGACAGAAAGGGCATGGGTCCTCGTGAGAAGGAGGTGAAGAGAAAATGAGAGCAGTAAAGGGAGGGGAAACTATAATCAGAATATATCGAATGAAAACAATGATTTATTTTAAACAAATAAAAGGAAAAAAGGACAATAAATTCTGGCAAGGCTGTGAGAGGGGGGACTCTTATTCACTGTGGGTGGGACTGTAAGTCTTCACAGAAATCAATGTGGCAGAAGATCAGGTATGCTCTCTGTAGACCTCTCCACTCTCTCAGTTTCTCCATACCCAATCCCTTAGGTTCTTCCTTAGGGTTGCAAGTGAACACCAGCTTCAGCTTCCCCTCACCCCTGTCCATGTCTCCTGTGAATTCCACAGACCATCATCTTCCTGCCTCCCTTCCCCCAAACTACTTTATGTCACAGATACAACTCACCCCCCCCCACCCCCAGAACCAATCACCAATCCCTTAATCCTCTCCGTAGAACTGAATAGATCACTAGCTGTGGTCTCTCTTCTCTCCTGCCCACTTCTTCTGTGGATTCCATGAGCTATTCCATCTTAACCTTCCTCCCCAACTCATTGCTGCATCCCAGCCTCCAACACTAGTAGGTATTCTCTGAAGGTCAGTAAACAGACACCACACAACCTCCACACTGTCTAAACATCTAGAGAGACATGGAGAAGAAAGTAATCATGGGGGGGGGGATCTGGGTGAGAGAGATGTCAGGGAGGAGAAAAGAGGAACATGATCAGATATTGGAGGGGAAGGAGTGAAGCCCCGAGGGCCAGCAGAAAGAATGGAAACAGGCAAACTCAGGAGGTAGGAAGTGGGGGGATTCTCTAGAATGTACCAGACACCTGGGAGGTGAGAGAATCTCTGGACTCAAAGAGAGGCAACTTAGATGAAATGCCCAACACTGGGGAGAGGGAACTTGTAGAGTTCCTATCCCAGTAGAAAGGCAGGAAATCCCACAGTAAAAAACTCTGACCCAGAATTATTCCAGTCTAAAAGAACTGCAGGGACAAAAATGGAGAAGAGACTGAGGGAAAGGAGGTCCAGTGACTGGCCCAAACTGGGATCCAGCTCAAGGGGAAATACTGATGTTATGGTGTGCTTACCTTATTATTGTATTTTGTTTTGTTGGATTTGGTTGTTGTCTCTTGGAGGCTTGCTCTTTCTTAAGGGAGATGTGTGTAGGGGTTGGGTGGGGGAGGTGACAGGGGAGCAGGGAGGAGTGAAAGAAGGGGAAACTGTGGTCGGGATGTATTTATTAAAGAAAAATATTTTTCAGTAAGAAAGAACAAAAAGAAGGAAGAAAGAAAGCAGGGAGGAAGGGATGGAAGAGGGAGGAAAGGAGAGAAGGAAGGCAGACATTTTAGGAGGCAAATAGTAGTTAAAAAAGCCCTGTAATTAAACGATCATCAGTAAACTTTGCATGGTCATTGGAGGGTGGTCATTGGAGGGTGCAGCAGCTGGCCAGCCTATGCACACAGCTTCTTTCCAGGTCTCGTTTATACTGCAAGTAGGGAAATGGAAACTTTACTTTATTTCACCCGTTTATATTTGTTTTGTAAAAAAATATGTTCATTGGTTTTGCCAAAAGAGTAAAGTGTAAATGGAGTTCTCAAGTGAACAACAGACTGCCTTTTAGTTTTCTAAGTATTGGGGAAAAGTCAGATCTGGGATTGTAAGTGAACACTACTAAATCTGCACAGCTCCCTGGGACAAGAAGGAACGACTCTGTGCTGATCCTTAGGACAGGAAGGAGAGAGGTATATATCATCTTCATGGATGATATTTGTAGAAGCTGCCTGATAAAGCTAAACTGAAAACTCAGCAAGGTCACTTACCCCAAACATTGGTTCAACTGGAATCCTAGCTGTTAGCAGAGTCTGCACTTGGCTGCATCATCAATGGCAGCTCCTTTTTATTAGTCTTAGCAACTCTTTCTTTCTTTCTTTCTTTCTTTCTTTCTTTCTTTCTAACATTAAAGTACTGAATACTTTCAGGAGCTAGAATTTACCTTCTTCAAATATTCTCTCTGTCAGTGATTCCTTTATTCTGAGGTCTTTGAAATCATCTAAATGTCTGATTCTTTTAAAACCTCTCTCAACTCCAGACTTGCGCAAGTTGCTGCCTCTAGGATACCCACCTGAGTGACTATGAGACATCTTCCAGCATGACAGAATCAACTGTGTGTCACTCTACACAATTTCTTCCCTCTCAGTCACACAAAATGTTTTAAAAGTTCAGATACAAATAGTTTCTTAGTTTTCATTAAAACCTTCTTTGCATCAGCATTTATCATTTATGTATCACTGTTTAAGTCTTCCTCCCCTTGAGATCTTTTGACAGGATAAGCCCATAGCTTATACTGCTAGAAGGAATTTTGCCTGACACTATTTGAAATATAGTATTTCAAACTTTGGGGTCACATTTTGTAACAGCTATGTTTTCTCATATGATTGCTTGCTAAGATGAGAGGACTCATGTTCACAGAAAATTCTAACACATCTCATGGTACCCCACAACCAACATTCTTATGTAAATGTTCTTTAAGTAAATTCTTCAGAAACAAACAAACAAACAAAAAGCCCCAAAACAAAACAAAACCAAATAAACAAAAATAAAAGAAAGAAAGAAAGAGAAAAGAAAGAAAGAAAATTGAAAAGAGAAATTAGCCTTCTGATCTACACCTCTACTGGGGCATATCGGCATTTCTGCCCATCTTACCACCCTGCAGTCTGCAGGATTCCGCAGAGATCTGCTGCAGCCAGGGTGATAGTATGCAGATCTTCCAGGAGATCTCCTGCAACCAGGGACTCGAGAGGTAGGCTCCAAGCATATACACCCAGGTCAGTTAACATCAGAGATAGCCAGATGGCAAGATGCAAGTGTAAGAATATAAGCAACAGAAGCCAATATATCTTGGCACCATCAGAACATAGTTCTTTCATTACAGCAAGCCCTGGATAACCCAATGCATCTGAAAAGCATGATGCTGACTTAAAATCTCATCTCATGAAGAAAATAGAGATCTTTAAGGAGGATATAAATAGCTCACTTAAAGAAATAAAGGAAAATACAGGCAAACAATTAGAAGTCCTTAAAGAGGAAATAAATAAATCTCTTAAAGAAATAGAGGAAAACACAGTTAAACATGTGAAGGAATTGAATGAAGTGGTCCAAGATCTAAGAACATAAGTAGAAAAAATAAAGAAATCACAAATGGAGGCAACCCTGAAAATGGAAAACCTAAGAAAGAGATCAGGAACTACAAATAAAAGCATCACCAACAGAATACAAGAGATAGAAGAGAGAATTTCAGGCATAGATGATACCATAGAAGATACTGACATAAGAGTCAAAGAAAATAGAAAATGCAAAAACCTCCTAACCCCAAACATCCAGGAAATCCAGAACATAATGAAAAGACTAAACATGAGAATAATAGCAATAGAAGAGAGTGAAGAGCCGGGCAGTGGTGGCGCACTCCTTTAATCACAGCACTCGGGAGGCAGAGGCAGGCGGATTTCTGAGTTCGAGTCCAGCCTGGTCTACAGAGTGAGTTCCAGGACAGCCAGGGCTATACAGAGAAACCCTGTCTCGAAAAACCAAAAAAATAAAAAATAATAAAAAAAAAAAAGAAGAGAGTGAAGATTCCCAGCTCAAAGGACCAGAAAACATCAACAAAATCAAAAAAAGAAAACTTCCCCAACCTAAAGAAAGAGATGGCCATAAATGTACAAGAAGCCCACAGAACACCAAATAGATTGGACCAGAAAAGAAAATCCTCCTGTCATATAATAATCAAAACACTAAATGTACAGAACAGAGAAAGAATATTAAAAGCAGCAAGAGAAAAAGGCCAAGTGACATATAAAGGCAGACCTAGCAGAATTACATCATACTTCTCAACAGAGACTCCAAAAGCCAGAAGATCTTGGGCAGATGTTATTTAGACTCTAAGAGAACAAAAATTCCAGTTCAGGCTACTATACCCAGCAAAATTCTCAATCATCATAGATGGAGAAACTAAAATATTCCATGACAAAAACCAAATTTAAACAATATCTATCTACCAATACACCCCTGTAGAGGAAAACAACACAAGAGTGGTATCTACATCAAAGAAAAACCAAGAAATTAATCATCTAACAACAAAAACAAAAGGAGAGAATCACACACACACACACACACACACACACACACACACTACCACCTACAACAACAAACATAATAGGAACTAACAATCATCTGTCTTTATTATCTCTCAACATCAATGGACTCAGTTCCCAAATAAAAAGACATGAGCTAACAGATTGGATATGCAAGCAGAATCCAGTATTTTGCTGCATACAAGAAACATACCTCAGTGACAAATATAGAGACACTACCTCAGAGTAAAAGGCTAGGAAAAAGTTTTCCAAGCAAACGGTCCTAAGAAACAAGATGGAGTTGTCATTCTAATATACAACAAAATAGACTTTCAGCCAAAAGATAAAAAAAAAAAACAAAAACAAAAACAGATAGGGAAGGACACTTCATACTCATCAAAGGAAAAAATCCACCATATTGGAGTCTCAATTCTGAATATCTATGCCCCAAATGCAAGGGCACCCACATTTGTAAAAGAAACGCTACTAAAGCTCAAAGCACACATTGAACCTTGCACAATAATAGTGGGAGACTTCAACATGCCACTCTCACCAATGGACAGGTCATTGAAACAGAAACTAAACAGAGACACAGTGAAATTAAAAGAAGTTATGAACCAAATGGATTTAACAGATATATACAGAACATTTCATCCTAAAACAAAAGAATGTACCTACTTCTCATGGTACCTTTTCCAAAACTGATCATAGACTTAGTCACAAAACAAACCTTGATCACAATAAAATTGAAATTATCCCCTTTGGAACCTTTGGAGATCTGGAAAGGGGGAAACATTTGAAATGTAAATAAAGTATCAAAAAATTATAAAAAATAAAAAACTAAATTATTCAAAGCTCTAAACTATTGGTTTAAAAATAAAAAATAATAAAAAAATTGAAATAATCCCATGTGTCAGATCACCACTGACTAAGATTAGACTTCAATAACAACAAAAACAACAGAGAGCCCACATATCCATGGAAATTGAACAACTATCTATTCACTGATAACCTGGTCAGGGAAGAAATAAAGAAATTAAAAACTTTCTAGAATTCAATGAAAATGAAGACATAGCATACCCAAGCTTATGGGACACAATGAAAGCAGTGATAAGAGGAAGATTCATAGCACTAAGTGCTCTCATAAAGAAATTAGAGAGACCCTATACTAGCAGCTGAACAGCACACCTGAAAGTTCTAGAACTAAAAGAAGCCCACACACCCAAGAGAAGTAGATAGCAGGAAATAATCAAACTCAGGGCTGAAATCAACCAAGTAGAAACAAAGATAACTATACAAAGAATTAACAAAACTAGGAACTGGTTCTTTGAGAAAATCAACAAGATAGATAAGCCCTTAGCCAAACTAAGTAAAGGGCACAGAGACAGTATCCAAATTAACAAATCAGAAATGAAAAGAGAGATATAACAACAGAAACTGAGGAAATTAAAAAACCAGCAGATCTTACTACAAAAGCCTATACTCAACAAAACTGGAATATATAGATGAAATAGATGATTTTCTAGACATAAACCACATACCAAAGTTAAATCAAGGCAGGTAAACTATCTAAACAGTCCCATTACCCCTAAGGAAATAAAAGCAGTCATTAAAACCTCGCAACAAAAAAAGCCCAGGGCCAGATGGTTTTAGTGCAGAATTCTGCCAGACCTTCAAAGAAGAGCTAATACCAACAGTCCTCAAACTATTCCAAAAAATAGAAATAGAAGGAATACTACCTAGTTCATTCTTTGAAGCCACAATTACTCAGATACCTAAACCACACAAAGACCGAACAAAGAAAGAGAACTACAGACTAATTTCACTTATGAATATTTATGCACAATTACTCAATAAATTTCTCTCAAACTGAAACCAAGAACACATCAAAACCATCATTCATCATGATCAGCCAGCAATGCAGGGATGGTTCTTATATTGAATCCATTAGTTCTTGAATCCAAGAACTAATGGATTCAATATAAAATCCATTAGCATAATCTACTATATAACAAACTCAAAGAAAAAAAATCACATCATTTCATTAGATGCTGAAAATGCTTTTGACAAAATACAACACCCCTTCATGTTAAAAGTATTGGAGAGATCAGGAATTCAAGGCTCATACCTAAGCATAATATAAATAGTAGCCAATGTAAAATTAAATGGAGAGATAACTGAAGCAATCTCACTAAAATCATGGATAAGACAAGGCTGCCCACTCCCTCTGTATCTATTCAGCATCGTACTCAAAATTCTAGCTAAAGTAATAAAACAAGAAAAGGTGATCAAGGGGGTACAAATGGAAAAAGTTTCACTATTTGTGGATGATATGATAATATACATAAGTGAAATCAAAAGTTCTACCAGAGAACTTCTATAGCTGATAAACAACTTCAGCAAACTGGCTTGATATAAAATTAATGCAAACAAACCAGTAACCTTCCTTTATTCAAATGACAATGGGCTGAGAAAGAAAATAGGGAAACAACATCCTTCACAATAGTCACAAATAATATAAAATATTTTGGTGTAACTCTAACCAAACAATTAAAAAAATCTGTATGAGAAGAACTTCAAGTATCTGAAAAAAGAAATCAAAGAAAACTTCAGAAGACGAAAAGATCTCTGATGTTCATGGATTGGTAGGATTAACATAGTAAACAATGGCCATCCCACCAAAAGAAATCTAGAGATTCAACTCAATCCTCATCAAAATTCCAACACAACTCTTTTTTCTTTTCTGTTGTTCCATTTTTATTTTTATTTATTTATATTTTTGAGACTGAACTATATCTTTATTTTATTTTTTTGATACTTTATTTACACTTCAAATGTTTCCCCCTTTCCACATTTCCCCTTTGGAACTTTCCTATTCCCTCCCCCTCCCCCTGCCTCTATGGGGGTATTCCCCCACCCTCCCACCCACCCACTTTTGTCTTCCCTCCTTGGCATTCTCCTATTCTGGGGCATCTAACACCCTCCGGTCCAAGGGCCTCTCCTCCCCCTGATGGCTTAAAAGGCTCTCCTCTGCCACATATGTAGCCAGTACCATGGATCCCTCTACAACACAACTCTTTATAGACATGAAAGAGCAATTCTTGATTTCATATGGAAAAACAAAAATCCCAGGATAATGAAAACAATTCTCAACAATAGAAGAACTTCTGGGGGAGTCACCATCCCTGACCTCAAGCTGTACTACAGAGCAGTAAGGATAAAAACTGCATGGTATTGGTACAGAGACAGAGAGGTAGATCAATGGAATAGAATTGAAGACCCAGAAATAAATCCACACTCTATGGAAAATTGATCTTTGACAAATAAGCCAAAACTATACAGTGGTCAAAAGAAAACATCTTTAATAAATGGGGCTGGTCTAACTGGTGGTCTGTATGTAGAAAAATGAAAGCAGATCCACATCTATTGCACAAAACTCAAGCCCAAGTGGATCAGGGACCTCAACATAAAACCAGATACAGAGTTGAGTAGAAGAGAAAGTAGGAAACAATCTTGAACTTATTGGCACAGGGGAAGTTTTCTGAATAGAACTCTAATTTGGGTCAGGCTCTAAGATCAAGAATTGATAAATGGGACCTCACGAAACTAAAAAGCTTCTATAAAGCAAAAGATACAATCAATAGGACAAATCGACAACCTACAGATAGGGAAAAAAACTCTTTCCTAATATCCAAAATATACAAAGAACTCAAGAAATTAACTTCCATAAAACCAAATAACCCAATTTAAAAGTGGCGTACAGAGCTAAATAGAAAATTCACAGAATCTCAAATGGCTGAGAAGGACCTAAAGAAATGTTCGAAGTCCTAAATCTGGGAAATGCAAATCAAAATGACCCTGAGATTCCACCTTACACCAACCAGAATGGCTAAGATAAAAACTCAAGTGACAGAACATGCTGGCATGGATGTGGAGAAAGAGGAACACTCCTCCATTGCTGGTGGGATTGCAAGCTGGCTAAACTACTCTGGAAATCAGTTTGGTTGACCCTCAGAAAATGTTCTTCTTACATCAGGTATTGCCCTTGAAACTGTAGATTACTGTGTTTAAGATATAGTGACTGCAATTTGTACTGGATTGGGGCTTTCCTACCTCAAGGAAATTATCTAATTTGGTCATCTGTAAAGATCTTCTTCCTTCCTATATTTCTTTCTTCACTTTTTACTAGTTTGTTAGATTTCGCTTTGGTTTTGAGACTTGTTCTTTTAGGGGAAACATTTGTTAAAAGGTTTTAGTTTAGCTGACAATTTTAGATCGCAGTTTATCATTAGAGGGAAGTCAAGGCAGGAACCTATTGCAACTAATCACATCTATAGCCAGAAATAGGGAAGCCACATTCAGGTTGGGTTTCCACATTAAATAAACCAGTCAAGAAAATCCCCCACAGACTTGATGACAGGACAACCTGATCTAAACAAGCCCCCCATCGACTCTTTCTTCCCAGATGATTCCAGGTTCAGTTAAGGCAACATAAACTCTCCAGCATATAGGCTAACCTAAGTAGACGGTTCCTAGTGATAGTTCATGTTCATAGGTTTGTTTGTGTGCTCACATGGTTTGCTTGAATCGTGGTGGCCTGGTTTAGCTGTAATGACAGTGCATCATTCTGAATCAATAGAATAAACATCCAGTTGTTATTACAAAAACAAAGAAAAACAACCCACTGCACAATGGCCAGTTGAGGAATTTGGACACCTAAGTGGGTCTCCAGCTTGCTCTTCCCAGTGTAGACATCTTATTCTATCCCCAGAATTGCTTAGTGACTTTAATGATTCTATTTGAAATATAAATTGATTCTGAGTTGATAAAAACATGTAGTATGTGTATGTGTGTGTTTGTGCATGCATGTGTATTATGGTATTTTCAGAAAAAGAGAATACATATGATGTGAAAATAGAGGATGAAGTGCTAAGGCCGGGAAAGTTTAATCAGGAACAGGAGTGTAAGGAAAATGTTGGGGAAAAGATAACTAAAACAAAAGTTGTATAGAAAAAAAAAACCACACAGAAACTTATTACTGTATAGACTTACTAAAAATAGAATTGTAAGGAGTTTCAACGGAGGTATATTGAGTGAGGTTAAGACTTTACCATATATAGGCTCCCCAAACAGTAGATGCTGCTGCCATTACTCTGGATTGCCCACAAGAGCTACATGATAAAACTATTGGAGGTCTTCCAAATGGACACGTAGCCCAACTGCCTTCTAAATATTTATGTTTATACCCACAGACTGGACAGTCTGTGTCAGAGAAGCTTCTTTTCTCAAAGGATGATGACTAGAGAAGACACACACACGTGTTCAAATTGACTATTAAGAGCTCAACCCAAAAAGGGACACTGAGATAACCTCCCCAAAGGCCCAGGAACATCACAGAATAAAGGCCCACAAGATTCTGAGAGCCAGAGGATACAGAAGAGTACCATGACATGCTGTCCTCCGGGTATGGCGTGGCTGGAACGAGCAAAAGCTCAGGGCAGCAGTGGTTATTGGCACAAGACACTCAACAATGAAAAAATAAGACATGAGTGGGAGGGGATCTAGTTGGGGAGAGGAATGTCTCACTGACAGACGTGAGAGAGGATATAAGAAGATAGTGGGGTGGATAGGATCACAACTCATTCTATTCATTTGTGAAATAAATTAAAAAACAATAAAAAAGTTCATATTTATCAATGGCAACATCTTACAAAAATAGTGCATTTTGTTAACTGAGATGCATTTTTAAGATTTTATTATTGTTTTTTATTTTATGTGTCTGAATGACTACATTTAGTAAGTGAACCACATGTGTATAGTGCCCATGGAGACTAGAAGAGGCTATCAGATCCCCTGAAACTGGAGGAAAACCTGGCTATGAACTGAACCTAGGTCTTCTATAAGAGCAGTGTATGCTCTTAAATGCTGAACCATCTCCAGCCCTTGGGACCAGGACATTGATATTGGTAAAATTCATAAAGAAGACAAATTTTTTTTATTGGTCTTTCAGATCCTAAATCATTCCCTTCCCTTGTTGTCTCTCACCCCCATCTTGGTCAATTAAGAACTTGACCAACTCTGTTCTAGAGACAATGTAGTACATAATGTTGCCACCTGCAGGTATCCAATTTCTCCATATTATTGCCGGCCATTGGTGTTGTCTCCTTTCTTTGCGTATTTTATACAGTGTGCTGTGACACCTCATTTTAGTTTAATTTGTTTTCCTCAAACTCAATAGTGCTAAATTGTTGATGCTCCCATGTGTCTGTTCTTTAGAGTAAAATGCTTGTCTTCTGCCCAATTCTATGTGGTTTGTTGCTTTATTATCTTGAGAAGTTCCTTATATACTCTGGATATTAGTCTTCATAGAGTATGTGTCTGGAAATATTATTCTTAGTTTTTGCTTCCTGTTTTCCTCTTCAGGGGCCTTTCATATAACAAAGGGGTTTAACTAAAAAAAATATAATTGATCAAGTACTTTATTTTATTTATTTATTATTTTGTTGTTGTTGGGTTTTTTTTTTTTTGAGACAAGGTTTCTCTGTGTAGCCCTGGCTGTCCTGGAACTCACTCTGTAGACCAGGCTGGTCTCGAAATCAGAAATCTGCCTGCCTCTGCCTCCTGAGTGCTGGGATTAAAGGCGTGCGCCACCACTGCCCGAACTTAATTTTATTTTTTTAGATGGTTGATTCCTACTTTTTCCAAGTTCATGAAATTTTCTTCTACCCCTTAAACTATTCGAATGAGTTTATTGAAATCTAACTTTTGTTGAACTTTTCATTTCTTTGTGCACAATTTTATTTGTTTTGAGTGTATTCACAATGACTTATTATAGTATTTGTATGATGCTTTTTTTTTTTTTTTAAATTAGATTACTGTAGCATCTGCATTTTCCCATAGTCCTTAAACTCTGTCCTGCCTGGGTTCTTCTGACACCTCTCAGGGGTTGGAAGGGGGCTGCTGCCTTATTCCTGCTAGGCTTTCCAGTCAGACTCTGTGGACACCTGAGGTCAGGGGAGCCATTCCTTTGTGCTTGGTAGATGTGGAAGTTACAGCTCTTCCTTATATGTATGGTGACAAGAGAGCATAGATGCCACCACTCCCAGCTTTTTATGTGGGTGCTGAGGATCTGAACTCAAGCCCTTATGCTTGCACAACAAGAAGCATTTTACCAACTAAGTGACCTATCTCCGGCCCCGAAAGTTTGTCCTTAATAGACATCAGTTATTATATCTTGGTAGCCTTTAGTAACTCAGTTGCTGGCATAGAATTGAGGCCACCATGATCTGGACCAGTTAGGCTCCACTTTCTGAGTTTCAGGTTGGAACCTCCTATTCCTGAATCATGGTGGGTCCATAGGAGGGGGTGAGAATAAAGGAGGAAGTCGCCTTCTGGGTAGGAGGAAAACCTGCAGAATGATTGAGATGTTTGTTCCACAGACATCGTTGTTATTGATCTTTACACTCGAGAACTCGGTGTTCCTAACTTATTCTTGTCTAAATCTTGTAACAGGAAACTTTAAAACCACATCAGACAACTTGAATTGCTGGCCAAGTCTTGTAGAGAAGTCACCTACAAATATAGAATATAAAGAAGTGGGTGGGGAGTAGCAGGATCAGATAAAGAAGAAACAAAAGAGCTTCATACACATCAGTGGTAAAACCTTGAAATAGAAAAGACCCAAGAGATCTCTTAGAATGCAGGGGTTAGAGATCTGGATAGGAAAGCATAAGTGGATGCAATATGAATCCGCTCCTGTTAATTCATGGGTTTAGGGAATTCACTTGCATGCATGTGGTATATGCATGCGTGTGTGCGTGTATGTGCACGTGTGTGTAGAGAGCAACTATGTGGACTTGGTTCTCTCTTTTCACCTTTGTGAGGAGTCTGGGGATCAAACGGATGTCACCAGATAGTGTGGCAGCACCATCTTCTCCCATTAAGCCATCTCTTTGACCCTTTTGACCTTCGCTGAGTAACACTAGTGCATCTATTCATTCACCCAACACATACTTAATGAGTGCCCGAATTGTGCCAAACACTAAAATATGCACTGCATATTTACACTAGACAAGAAGACAATGCTCTTGTGAGTTCAGAGTCCTGAGTCTAGCAGGCCATTCGGTTAATAATAATTCAGTTTACTCTTTCAGTTTTTCATGGTCTTTCTGGATAAAGCTTGATCAGTTTTGTTGATCTTTGAGACCACATAATTCTTAGAATGGGTTTTCTCTGTTGTTTACTTTCCCTTTTTTCACTGATTAAGTTATTTCCTTTTTCTAGTTCTTTAAAGTAAAAAGTTAATTATTGACTAATTTTCTTTTTTAAAAATCTAGCTTAAACTATTTGCATATTTTGAAGAATACATTACTGATAAGGGTTTCTCCATAGGCCATAAGTTTGTGTATGTTCTTTGCTTATTTTCATACATTTCAAAGAATTTTATACATTATCTCAAATTTCTTTTTGACTATTGGTTACTTATAACTGTGTCAGTTAGCTTCTTTATGCCTATGTTTTTACATGCCATGCTAGTGTAGAATTAAAGTATTAACTCATATTTTTTTGGTCAGAGGACACACTTAGTCATTATAAACTGATTAAGGTTTAACTTATTTTGACCTATCATATCTGTAATTTGGAGAATTTTCTATACTACCCTGGGAAGAATCTAGATTTTTTTTTTAACTAAAACTTCCGATGTCTGATAGATCTAGATGCATGATACTTGAGTAATCTGTTCTCTTTTTCATATTCTGTCTCATCCTGTCCACTCCTGAAAGAGGTTCTGGAATTACCCAGCCATTGTTGTTCAGCTGTCGTCTCTTTTCAGTTAGGTCAGCCTTTCTTTCAAATAATTTCTCTCGATTTCAGATGTTTTTATGTTTAAATTATTATGCTTTTCTGATTGATTGAGTTTGTCATTATTCTAAGAATCACTTTTGAACCCATCAACACTTTTTCGAAGCCTGTTTCATCAGGTGTTAACATCTCATCCCATCATTCTTGTCAGTAATTTAATCATGCCATGTTTCTTCCTACCAACCATTATATGTTTTAGTAAAAATGTGTTTCTAGTACACTGAATTTAATTGAATAAAGTTTCTTATCAATTTAGCTATTCTGTAATTTTTTACTGAACTGCTTAATACATTTATTTACATTTAATAGAATTTCAGATTTTTGGAAAGGTTAGGTCTGCTACTTTGTTACTTGTTTTCCATATTCTACTTACTGTGGTTCCTTTATATTCTATAACTGCCATCTTTAGAATGAAATAGATATTCATTTTTTTTAGCATACAACTCCACCTAACTACACTTAGAAGTGATTTTCATCTATCTTTTCAATGTTTGAGAATTATGATTAATCTTTTATAATAATCTAATTCAGATGAATAAAAACTTAATTTCAATTGTTCTATTCCTTCTTCCTTCTTTTGTGCAATTGCCATACAAATCACATTTTTCGCAAGTGTATGTGTATGGCGTATTTGTTCACATGTGTCTGGGTAGACAGATGAATGTGTGTGTGAGTGCACATGCACATGTATGAACATGAACATGGATGTCAAAGTTCATGCTGGAGTTGATGCTGGAGTCTTTCTTAATCATATTTTATTTTACTAACTGAGATAAACTCTTTCTCTGACTCAGAACTCACTGGTCTATATTAGCCAGCCAGCTTATTACAGATCTCCTGTGTCTACCTCTTGAGTGATGTAATCATGTATCATGGGCAGATCATCATGACCAAACAACTTTTTTGACAAATGTTATTAAATTTATTGGCTGATGACTTTGTATAGGCACATAGTACATTCTGATTACTCTCACCCCTGATCCTCCCATAGATCCCGTCCATCCCTGTCAGCTCTCATTCCTCCATAAGTATCCCTTCCTCACAGTCATGTCATTTTGTTTCCTGTTGTGGCCCGTCGAGTTTAACTAGTACTCTTGATGTGATAGTAATATTGAAACTATCCATCCATGTCTAGTAGGCTCCTGAGTGTATATGCAGCTGAAGAGAATGGCTCGCCCACTCTAAGAAGACATCACTATTCAATAGTTCAGAAGGGAGTGAAAGACGCTGTGAGTCCCTCCCTGATCCATTAATAACTGCTGATATGGCAAGTCTTGTGCAGGGTCTGTGTAGGCAATCATAGTTACCAAGAGGACATAATTATAATGCACATTTCATACTCAACAGATATCATTTTGCAGCCCTTATTCTTATCTCCTAGGGCTTATATTCTTTCTACTCCTTCTATCATGTTCCTTGAAAACTCAACCATAACTTATTCTCAGTACTTTGGCCAATCACAAGTGCCTTCACCTACTGACGTTCATTGCAAAGAGAAGACTCTCTGATTCAGGCCGAAGTAGCATTTGTTTATGAGTATAAACATGGAGAAATGGGCACCCTCATGTAGTGTTAATGGGACTGCAAATTGTTACAACTCTGGAAATCATTATGGAGACTACTCAAAATAACAACAACAACAACAACAACAATCACAACAACAACTCTAGAGACAGAACTGATCAGAATCGACATATGATCCAGTTGTTCTACCCATGGCCATGTATCCAAAAGACCCTGTATCCTACTATGGAGATAGCTTCTCATCCATGTTCATTGCTGCTCTATTCACCGTAGCCAGGAAATGGAACCAGCACAGATTTCTGCCAACTACTGAATGGTTAATGAATATGTGGTAAATGTACCAAAAAAAAAAAATCATTTTATTTAGCTCTAAGGAAAAATGAAATTGGGTGGTAAAAGGACTGAACTGGAAAAGTTGATACCAAGGCAAACCAGAGTAGAAAGATACATACCCCATTCTTTCTCATGGGACGCTTTAGACTCTAATGTTGTGTGTTTAATTTGTAGTACCTGTAGGATCTGGGAAAACAGAATGGGGCCATCTACTTGGCTATGTCTTAGGCGACTGAGAATAATACAGTATATAAAATGCAAGTGGGGATGAGAACACTGGGGTTGAAAGGTGTAGGTGTAGGTGGGGGGTTGAAGGACATGAGATAAGGAAGTACGAAAAAGTCGTATGGAAACCAACTACGTTGTAAGCCATTTCAGGAAATTTAAGTTTAAAAAAGTGTGAGGAGTGCAATATCCTGCATAGCAGGTGCACTGGCTGGTTGTGTGTCAACTTGACACAAGGTGGAGTTAGCACAGACATGGACTTTCAGGTGAGGAAATGCCTCCATGAGATCCAGCGGTAAGGCATTTTCTCAATTAGTGATCAAGGGGGAGGGCCCCTTGTGGGTGGTGGCTTCTGTGGGCTGGTAGTCTTGGGCTCTATAAGAAAGCCAGCTGAGCAAGCCAGGAGAAGCAAGCCAGTATGGAACATCCCTCCATGGCCTCTGCATCAGCTCCTGCTTCCTGCCCTGCTTGAGTTCCAGTCCTGACTTACTTTAGTGATGAACAGCAATATAGAAATGTAAGCTGAATAAACCCTTTCCTCCCCAACTTGCTTCTTGGTCATGATGTTTGTGCAGGAGTAGAACCTCTGACTAAGACAGCAGGATAAAGCTGTTCCTAGAAATCATGGAATGCTAAACAAAAATCCCAGCTCCAAGTATGTAACTTTTTTTTTTTTTTTTTTTGAGGTCAGGGAGGACTTTTAGATTCCCGAGACAACGCAGGCTCTTAATGTCCTCTTGGTTTCTTAGTCAGGGTTTCTATTGCTGCAATGAAACATCATGACCAAGAAATAAGATGGGGAGAAAAGGGTTTATTCAGCTTACACTTCCACATTGCTGTTTATTACCAAAGAAAGTCAGGACTGGAACTCACACAAGGCAGTTATCTGGAGGCAAGAACTGATGCAGAAGCCAAGGAGGGGTGCTGCTTACTGGGTTACATACCCCGGCTTGTTCAGCATGCCTTCTTATAGAACTCAGGACTACTAGCCCAAGGATGGCACCACTCACGATAGGCTGGACTCTCTCCACTTGACCACTAATTGAGAAAAATGCCTTACAGCTGGATCTCATGGAGGCATTTCCTCAACTGAGGTTCCTTTCTCTGTGATAACTCCAGCTTGTGTTAAGTTGACATATAAAGCCAACCAGTACACTGGAACTAACTGTCAAGATGCTGGTGCTGAAGAAAGCACACACCTTCATAACAAGCTATAGTGGAATTGAGCTGAAAAGTGGGAAGATTTTTTTTTACCCTGCTGCCTAGTTTCTATCCTTATGGAAGTTGCTGTGTGGGCTTCTGGAGTATGGGAAGGCACCAATGCTATCAGCCTGCTGTGAACCCTATGAACAATGCCAACCTACAGCAGGACTCCATACTGATGTAATATTGGCACAACTGCTATGCAGGAAACCAGACACTCTGGTTTTGAGGCCTTTTGTCTGGTGCTATAAACCCAGTTTTAAAAACAAACAAACAAACAAATGCCTATGGTTGAAGAGATCTTAGGCTCCAGGGACCAATTTATCACTGTCACGTAGTTAAGTTGACATTGTTACATACTGCTTTCTGAATATTTATATTTATACCTGTCCAACTAGAGACCTGAAAGCCAGCCCTCATGCTTGCATGGCAAGTGCTTTTTCACTGAGCCACCTCCCTAGCCCCAGAAATTACAGTTTTATACATTGCATGTCTATACCAATTTTAAAATGAAACACTTGAAAATTTACAATTGTTGCATTACACAATTATCTTCTAATAAGTTAAGGGAAATAGAGCTATATTATGTGTTTATAGTATCTTTTAATTTTCCACTAAAATTTATTTTAATCTTAAGTATTTTTTTAAGAGTTAGATGAAATTGCTGTATAGTACTCTGTAATGAAGGGCTCCAATATTTCTTGTAACACAGGTCACTGAGTTTTACCTTTGTAGTTTTTACTTTTCTGGTTATGTCACATCTTACCTTCTGAAAGATAGATTTTATGGACATAAAATTCTTGTTGACGGTTTTTGGCCCTTGGATTTTCAATAGGCCAAGTCTTTCCTTCTGGCCTGAACTGTTTTACTCTGAGACACTTTATTTAACCTCCTTGTCTCTAGCTGGTCACCATGGCACTATGTCTTTAATCCCAATACTTAGAAGATAGAGGCAGGCAGATGTCCGTGAGTTCAAGGCCAGGTTGGTCTACAAAGTGAGTTCTAGGACAGCCAGGGCTATGCAGTGAGATCCTATTTCAAGCAAGCAAACAGGCAAAGAACAGCAGCAGCAGCAGTAACAAAACAACAATGACAACAACAACAAAAACCACCCAATAGCTTCCTGCCTCAGCCTCTCATGTGCTGTGCTTGCAGGAATGAGGAATCATGCTCATCTCTAGGGTAATCTTTTGTTGTTATTTTTTTCTTTTTAATGTTTAGTGCTGAATCTCTTAGGATATATCATCTGTGGTTTATTTAGTTCACTAGATGTGAAAATGTTTACTTTTCTTTGTTAAATTGAAGAATACGTGCCTGCCAGGTTTTCACATACTCTTTGGTCTTCCTTCTACTACCTTTCTCCTCAGAAATATGATGTAGATTTTTCATAATGCGTGTGCTGACATGTATGTCACTATCACACAGTTCC